>JAKIJQ010000079.1:0-600000 GCA_023373905.1 Rhizoglyphus robini
AGATAATTTGAATGAATGAGGTTTAGAAATATGAAACGTGAATTTCAATGGATTTAGTACAGACTGGCGTGTTTAGATTAAATATATAATTTGTAAAGAACTAATCCTTTATATTTCTTCATGATGAAATGCGAAGATATATATGAATAACTCTCAAAATATTTTTACATAGAATGATTAGGGAAAAATTAGAAAGAGAGTAAACTTAGAAATGAAGGTAAAGCACACGCTAATAGTCACCAGATATAGATGAACTGAAGATCTGAATGCATGATGGGACCCCATAATTTGGATAGCAAACTGAATTCGAGTGACAAACCATCTCATACAGATAAAAACCCTCCAGTTCAAGAAATGACATTTATGAGAGGTGATACTTGGGCCGGAAACATTTCACAGTATTGAGGCTGATTATCGCCAAACTGAACAAGTAAATTAAATGCACTGATTGTAGTACACTAACAAATTTAGAGGTGGTTTAAACCATTTAAAAATAAAATTGTTCAACACTCTCTAATAATAGAGACGGTGGTCACATTTGGTAAGATCATGATTTGTTAGGGCACTCAGTGTACGATCTGGACCTAAGACCTGAACAACAACTCAATTGCATTTTGAATTGCACATATAGATAATGGTTTATGGAATTGCAACTGAACCAAACTGAGAGAGACTGAACTTTTTCTTAGAAACATTACATGATAGAATAATTTAGGAATTATCTAACATAAAATTTTTTAACCAATAATGACTTCAAACCAATGATGGAAAATTCTAGTAAAGATGAATTTTTTAAAGAGTTGAAACTTTTAAAACTGATGATTGATAAAGCAGATCATGATCTATTTTCTGTAAGACATAACTTTTTTTTATCGAAGACCTTTGTATATCACATTAGGAATATATGTAACAATATAAAATATGTATGAATGATTTTTAAACAAATAAAACAAAGATTTTTTTGGATCATCCAGAAATACACATTAAAGATAGTATTTAAATGGAAAGAAACGCTTAAAAACCAGCATTAGATAATGAATTGAACTGAATAACCCTTAGCTATAGAATGCTTATCACAGAAATTTAGTGAATTTCAGTAAATATTTGAAACTTGTAATAGGTCTTAAGCAACACATTAAATAAATAAAGTATCATCTTTAGACTTAGAAAGTAACCACATAGTAGTGAAAGATTAACAACAGACGCTTCAGATCATCATTTAAAACAAATTTTGTTTTTATTTGAAAACCTTGAAGATCAGTAATGTAAAATAATCAACTGGATTGGGCGTGCAATGAAATGATTTGATGGTAACTTTTCGAAGAACCATTAAATGAGAAATGGTCGATAAATGTAAGAAGCAATGACTGAGCTGATGAATTGTAGAACGAACTAAATGAATGGCGGAGCAGCCGGCAGAACCACCATGGAGTGATAGAAATGATGAGGCTTTGGTGGTTGAGCCCAGACGCCCCTTACAGGAACCAGAGAACTGAATGAGAGAAAGCTTTAGTAGAAGAATGCCTTGTTTTCCAATACAAACCTCTTCTAATAACGTGATCACCATGATAATGCTCATCCAGATTTACTTACATCAGCGTTGATCGTGGTAGTCAATGAAGGAAGACGAAACCGAAGAGAATAAGAGATATGTTGAAGCGGAAAACTGGGACGCAGACGATGGCGAATAACCACTTTGATTGAAGCTTTTAATGAGTTAAGGCTGTGGTTGAATACCAATGCAAAAATGATGACAGAAGAGCGGTAACTACTGATCAACATTGAGGAAATAGGCTCTGACACAAAGACTGAGGTTAGTAACGCCAAGAGATGGTGGCGGTGATCTGAATATATATATGGCGCGTAAGAAAAGCACTGACTGAACTTTGTGGAAGGAGCGAGTAAGATCGAAAAAGTGATCAAATCACCAGACTAATCAGGAATGCTCACAACTGAGAGGCGACTATAGAATACTTGATTGTTTTGTAGGTAAAGAGGATCAGGCGTGATTGCCACAAAAAGTTGGAGCCAAAGCTACCAGCTTTAAGTCTGAATAAACGTAACCAAGTTTAACATATCTCGCGGTAGGCCTTTGGCAAATAAGCCTCACTTGATTTATTAGTAGCCTTCTACACCTAATTATGAGATATAATAGACATAAATTGTAGAAGACGATTAAATAATGCTATAGAAGAAGTACAAAACACATTTAAATGGATGATTAACTCTTGCACAGACAGTGCTTTAAATTTTTTTCTCATCTTTCTTATATTCAGCGCTTATTTGGAGACTGCTTATAGGCTTTAGTAGTATAGAGTTTCAACTGAAAATGAGTCAACACAGAATAATATGTAAACAGAAGCTGAGAAGCCGTGTAATTACAGTGGTTTAGCTATGCTGAGTGCCCAACTCCCAGGACTCTGAATTGACTTTTTTTGTACTTTCCATATGATGCTTAGAAAATAATGATATGAAGAAATCACATATAATGAACTGCTTTTTAAACTGATACTAATTAAATATTGCTATATGATCCAGATACCTTAACAGAGATAATCAAATTTAAAGAGAAGACTAATCCTGTTTGTTTTGTTATATTATCATAAATAACTGAATAATTTCGCAGCTTTGAGGTAGATGTCTGAAGGCTTTAGAGAGGTAACACTCTGAACAGTACTGGTGATGCAGAATGCCCAAATGCGGAGGAAGACGAACGACGACCGTGGTATATCAAGTGGCAATAACCGATTAAAGCGGTCAGAGATCTGACATCGTAGCAATATGTCTCAAGATACAGAATCAAAATTCTGACATCGATGGAGGTGGCTGAACTGGCAACAGAACCATGCAGTGGGTTTATCAATGCTATTATTTATTAATGGCTTTACTGAACTGGCAAGAAATAATTGATATCGAGATGGAATATGATGCTGATTATTTAAAATAACGAACTTAAGAACATTTTATGTAAGAAACGATCAGAGATTAGCACTAAAGTAAGAATGAACATCAAAGCAGACTATGAGTTACTTACAGACACGCCCTTGATCACATTGATCCTGATGAACTGAAGTCTTTTCCAGCTCTCAGTTCACTTAAATTAAGCTGGTGAAGATCATTAGAGTTATCTGAAAACTGCAGAATCATGAGAAGATATTTATCTTAGTCATTTGCTCTGCAATTTGATTGATCATAGGTCAAAAAATATATTTAGATTAACACAACGATAAATATGGTATCAGATCATCTGAACTGCTGGAGGAGAATATTAATTATGATTATGAGTGAAACGATCACCAAAAACAATCATGGATCTTTGAACAACTTGATGACTAGAAACATTCTTAGAACAAATCAAAAATCAATATATTTGAACTATATTTCCAGAATTGAAGATTGATAGTTTAAGAACTGAATAAGAGTATTTTTAACTAAACGAGATCCTGGATTTCTTCAATCATCTATTTAGAACTTCATTTATACGTAAAGTCAAGAATGCAAGAGAATAAACGCTGCTTTTTACTAATTAATAACATCTTTGATCTGAAATGTTTAATGCGAATGCTTTAATGATATATCAAACCTTAAGAAACTACACAAAATAAACTAATGAATGAAACTGATATTCTGGTTTGGTCAGATGACACAAATGCCTTGAACAAATATAATTAAAAAATTGAAATAAAAAACAGGGAACAGTGGAATAGACTCTAAGAACCATTGACGATATAAAGTTTCAACTGGGTGTAAAATGAATGATGACATAATCACAAAAGATATTATATTCATGGTGGTTATAAATATTTAGATTGTTTACAATAAAATATTACTTTTCAGAAAAGCCCAACCCTTGAGTCTTAATATTTGAGATAAATCTAAAATTAAAAATCTTCCAGTTTTAAGTTGAGTTTTCTTTGACAAGATCACTTAGGAATAAAAAGATTTATTAAAAATAATACCTTCTTAATCTAATTTCTATCGTACTGTTTGAAAAACAACTACCAAATAATTGTTCGAAAACCCTTCATGAAATACCTACGACACGATTTAACATTAAATGATATTGGGTAATTGGATTGTCATTTTACATAGCAAGTTCCTAAATTAGTTAAGTAGAAAATGGCCTACTTTTTAAAAACCAAATATTGAAAAAATAGAGAACTGTAGGCAAGTCACTGAAAAACATAAATGTTTTAATCATCTTATGTCAATCTACAGCAGCAAATTATTGTGAAATAATTATTAAAAACCCTTTATAGAACTAAGAGCAACAATGGAGTTTAAAAAGTTGATTATTTGGAAAAAACTGATAAAATGTCAGAACCAGGGTAGAACTGTTTAGACAAAAATATTAAAATAATGATAAGACAGATAAACGGTAATAGAAATGTTGATTTACCTTTTAATAAAAATGTAAACGCATTATTCAAAATGGTAAAGAGTGATGAGTTACAGTATGGAAGTTTAATTTTTGAAATAACTTTGAACTAATTATTGTATTGAATTTGAACTGTTAATAAACTTTCTTATTCAAATGATTTAATAAAAAATAATATTTGATTAGTTTACCTGTTATTACTAGAGAAGAATTTTGCACTAAACTCATAGAACTTCACACAAAAGTTGGGTTAATCCCTCGACACTTGACATTTGCATGAGATAGTTAATCATATATTTGTTTGCGCATAAAGAAGCATATTAATAAAATTACCATTAATATCGGAATTGCTATATGGAAATGTAAAAACTTATTGAGCTCAGAATTGTTATAACTAGTTATAAAAATCAAAAACTTTTTGAAAATTTAGAAAGCATTCGAATAAAATTAAAATTAAATCTTAATAACTATTTTCAATTTTTTGTTGAAACCAAAAAACTTTTAGTTTGAGATAATTACAAAATTAATTAATCAATGAGCTGTAACACATGTAAAATGCGATTCCGAGATACATTGTACATGTATTGTTAATGAATTTTACCTTTTAAAAAACTTTATTGAAAATCACGAAATTTTGTGTAATTGGATCATGTTTAGTCACTTTTCTTGTGTGATTTTATGTGTTTCAATACTCAATTTGGCCTGTGATAAAAAAAAATATTTAACAAAGCAAATTCATGATTTAAGAAAATATAGCTTTAAGAAAGTTTGTTCAAAAGAAAAGAAAATTATTCACCCATAGACTCAACATTCACTTTATTCTCTTCAAACTTTCTCGAAAAATTTAAAAAACCTTTTAATAGAATGAAGACTAAAAGTCTATTGTATCTAATTAAATTGAAATTTTGCAAAAACTCGTATTTGACAATTTCAATAAACTTCTCTTAAAAAAACATTAACAAGTAAGTTGTAAGTTTAAAAAATTTTAACTAACTGCATGCAGAATAGATTTGAGTTAAAAGTACCAATAATAAAGAAAGTATTAGATATACAAATAACAATTTAGATTATTTTGATTGAATCTTTGATTGACATCTTGTAAGTCGGAAGTTAGCTGAAAATGATGCAGACTTGCATTTTACCTTTTATAAAGCATATACAAATACAAGACTTAACAATTAATTTAAAAAAATGAATTAAATTTAAAAATATTTAAAAAAGTTAATTTAACATATTAGTAAAACCTTTTAAACAACAACTCTTGTGTCAGAACAATTAAATGTTAGCCAAGTCATGTCTTTTAATTTTTTGAAAGTTTTGATATACAATTTATTTAATCTATTTAGAAACTCACTCGATCATTTAATAAAGTAATATATGTTTAGGATTACCATTTGATACTGAAACCAAGAAAGAGAAGACCAAAGCTAAATAAGATTGTCTGGCAAGCCAGGCAAAGTGCGAGACTCTTAAAAAATAGAAACTTGAACTATCAACTTAGAAACTTTTAAAACGACTTTATTTGATCCATTAATCCAATCAATCCATTGATCACTAAAGAGGTGTATTGGGACCAATATTTTTATTTAAAATGTGCAACACATTTATTCATCATTTTCAACCTAGTGACCACAAAAAAATTTTTAAACTTGGCGCTACCAGAATTGGGCGTAATGTTCCATGGCGCCCAGTTTTGGTTTGACTAGTCGATTACATATATTCTCTAGTGCATGTATGCCAAATTTGGTAATTTTAGGGTCTACGGTTCTCTCAGAATACCTTTGTCACCAGAATGGGCGTCATGATCCATGGCGCCCAGTTTTGGTTTGACTAGTCGATTACATATATTCTCTAGTGCATGTATGCCAAATTTGGTAATTTTAGGGTCTACGGTTCTCTCAGAATACCTTTGTCACCAGAATGGGCGTCATGATCCATGGCGCCCAGTTTTGGTTTGACTAGTCGATTACATATATTCTCTAGTGCATGTATGCCAAATTTGGTAATTTTAGGGTCTACGGTTCTCTCAGAATACCTTTGTCACCAGAATGGGCGTCATGATCCATGGCGCCCAGTTTTGGTTTGACTAGTCGATTACATATCGGCCCAAGTGTATGTTTGCCAAATTTGATAATTTTAGGGTGTACGGTTCTCTCAGAATATGAACAAAGGTTTACAGACGGACGGACGGTCAGACAGACAGACAGACACGATGGCAATAGCATAAGCTTACGACTCTAAAAGAGTCTCGCTAAAAAGTTGTATGCAAAATATTAATAATGCTAAATCCACTTGACATTAAACGGAAAGTTAATATTTATCATCATTGCGCATAGAAATTAATAAAGTCATCTTTTAATAAACAATATCTCCGGAACCTGTGGAAAAATATTATAAATTTTCATGATTAAATTAGTTAGTCAGTTTTGAATCATCAGTGAGAATGGCTGTTTTGCACTTGTGTTTTGTGATTTTCGTTGTGTTTTCTCCGACACTTGGCTTCATCTTTGACTGGCCCAACTCTGTGAACTCGAATGCAATTTTCAAGAATAACGAATGCTTCAAAACCAGCTCAGACATGACCTCCTGGTTGGAGCGTGCAACTTCGGGTTCAAAGCACAAACGATATGTTCGACCGAGCTTCAACGAGAGTTTGGACTTTAATCCACCGCTGCTGGTGAACATTAGCATTGACATGAATTCGATGGCTTCAGTGGATGAGATCAACTCGGACATATACTCAACATGGCCGACAGATAGAATCCGGTGCCCAACTGGTGCGATCATCAAACTTTGAGTGAAAGTAAGCCACATATGCCAGTTGACCCAGGCATGCTGAAATCGATCGATTCGCTTCTTGTTTGAAGCAGGAGCCAAAAGACCACAAACATAACAATGTCTATCTTTTGTTGCACATTTGACCATTTTGAAAAAAAACGAATTTGTTGATGAATCAAAGTCGAGAGCAAAACACAACATTTGAACGTGTGCAGTGCACATAGAGAAAGAGAGAAACAAAAAAACGAAAACAGTAAACAAACGCCTTTATGAATGACCCTCAATTTAGTGGGCACTGCTTTTAGGCTGCAGTGCCCCCATTAATTCCCGCTATTTCGGGTTTCAGTTTTTTTGTTGCTGTACTTAAACGGCTTGAATTTCTGGATTCTGTTTTTTGGAGGTTAAACTAAAATATCTAAGTCTACAAAAACAAAATAATAAAGCAAAAAAAGTTCAACTTTAGAATCTTTCTGATCGCTTGAAAATCGAGGAAATGTACAAAAATCGGAAATTCAGTATTGATTTCCCGGAAAATGCCATCTTCCAGGATTATGATACTGTTATGTCAAAAGCTTTATTGATAATAAATAGAAGAAGGCAGACACAGTGAGGTAGTAAGAAAAGATTGGGAGCGCGAGACTCGAGTTGATTCTATTAAAGAACTAAATGAGCAATAACCAAACAAGTAATAAACACATATTGTAAAAAATATATTGCCAAATTTTTTAAAAAATGATTTATTAGGCAGATAATATTTCTAACTTTTTAAAAGTAAGAGTTGTTTCGCGTGGTTCATCGAACGCATACACCAAAATATATATACAATCCAATAACAAAATTGTACAATTGAGACTGCGGCCAGTGAAAAATAAAACATCACTATTGATTGTATTAACATAAACATTCAATATCAAACAAGAAACCAATACTAAGCGGTACAATAATAAAAACAAAGATCTGAAATATGCTGGCTGCTTAAGCCTTTAAAGTGTAATAAATCAACAAATGTATCATTTAGATGAGCCCATTTTCAATAAGGGGGGATTGTGTGACCTTTAATTAATTATATCATGGGTTTGTTTAATTTGAAATATAAAAGTTTATATAATAAAATTAATAACAACATTGAAAAGAACTGATTTTTACAAAACAAATTCTTAGTACCACTATATTGTCGTCGTTTGACATGATAAAATGAGGAGAGCCTTGCTTTGCTTTTCATTGTTTTTTAATATTATTGCTGTGTCTTATGGCACCCCTTCATACTATAGCAGCATCTTTTTGTTATTTAAAAAATGTGTTTCACTCAGATGGAAACTCTCATGATTTGAAACTGATGACATCCAAGAGATTGCAAAATTTCCCTAATTCCGTTTATAATCATTGAAGAAATTTATTAAATGTTTAATCAAACAAAATAATCCAGAAGTTGGCTATATGTAAATAGATTTACAATTTTTGTGGGATTTACCTTTAAAAAAACAAGCCGAAGAAGAAAATATATTAATTATTTGTAAAAGACAAAATCCACATAGAATGCTTAGATTTTAGGCAAGTTAATATACTATAATAAAATTATATGATGTTGGAATAAGACCTTTTAAAATGATCTCGTTTTGTACAAATCACTTCTGGCTAAACACAGTAAGCATGTTCAAAAAAAATTGTGTCACCTCATTAAAAGTTAAAAATAGATTTTAGAGAAGCAGATTGTATTAGTTGTTTGAATTCAGATACAAGTAAATAATGTGTTTATAGTTTTGTGATTAATTCATTTGTTGGATCATGATTATGAAATTAAGGCAATTAAATTACATTTTATTAGAAATATTAACCTTTGAGGAACAAACGATGGATTTCTCAACTTAAATGATGAAAATCAATAATAAATCATCATAAAATCATCATTCCAAATGACGGGTAATGTGCCAACATTTGTAATAAAAAAACTCAAAAAATCCAATAACTTAACATTCAATATAATTTTAGAGACCAATTAAAAGAAGATGTGCATGAAGCAATTGAAATTTTGAGTTATTAATTTATCCAAATTTATGATCAAATTACATAACAAAATATGAAAGAACATTTTAATATTCAAGATTATACGTATTTCGCATTGTTTTAAAACTGTGACTTTATTTGGTTGGTTTGCATTTTGTAAACTTATTGTCTCCGCCACACGTCAAGACAAGTCCTTTCGGAAAGGCCGTCCTGTTGGTTTTTAGGGCCATAGTACAACGTTCCTCTTAGCCGCTTAGCTCTTGAAGGTAATTTTATGAAACTTCTAGGGACGGAGGGTAAATTTAGTTAATTTTGGCAATGTTCTCATTAATCATATACTTATTCAATATTCATTATTCAAAATTGCCACATTAGAAATTATGAAAAAATTAAAAAATTTGAAATGTTATTTTAGCATTGAAACCTGTTTACTGTTCATCTAACAAATGAAACAATTGCTCTTTTTAACTATCTCAACTTCATAATACAACTTTTCAGCATACAAGTTTTATGATAAAACGTATTAAGAAAAAGTTACATGCAACATAGCATAGCGTAGCATAAGACATTGGAAGAAATCAAGATGACAAGATACTCGTATGGTTTATTATTTAATGACCGATTATGAATCACAGTCCGTTGATCGAAATAATAATTCTAATAATATTATTTATATTCTGTGTCTCATATTACAGTGATTCTGTTGAAAATGTACAATCAAAATTGATGAATTTGATAAATTATAAAATAAAAACACACATACATAATAGTGTACGTTGTTAGTTAAGCGTATTGAGCAAAACCTTTAATATAATATCATGTCTCAAACCTATCCAACTATAGCAATTTTTAATATATTGTAAAAATCTATTAAAAACAAAACATTATGTTTCTGATTTTGTCAAAAATTTTAATTTGCATAAAAAAATAAAGTAAACTTTAGACTATCTGGGACTGAAGCTAGGAATTATTTAAAATTGTAAATAATTTTTATGTTAGACCTTTAATAAACGATTCATGGTTCCAGTTATTGAAACCTTGAAATTAAGTAAAACGTTGTTTAAAAACTAAGTTTGGAAAAGTTAATTTTTTAAAATAAAACAAGTTGCACGAGTTTACCATTTGTATAGAAAGAGTGCTAGAAAATCGTAAATCTCTTCTATATTAATTCTGTCTGTTTTACTTAAAAGTTGTTTGAGAAATCGAAAATTTGGTTAAAGCATAAAGCTTGTTTCTTGATCCCAATGAATTGAGAAAGAAAACAGCCGAAACATTTTAATAAAATATAATTGATTTACCTTTTAATACAATCGCATTACCGGGGGAAGTTAACAGAGTTGAATAAGCCTTTTCACTTGAAATTTGCATATGAAAGTTTGGCCCTTTTGTCTGCACACAAAAAAAAAGAAATTATTAAAGCTACCATTAATATAGCCTTTAAAGTACCAAAAGACTAAAATTATTAATTTTTACGATAAAATTAGTTAGGTAGTCTTGAATCGTGAATTAGTATGATTATTTTGCTTTCATGTTTCAGGATTTTCATGTTCTCACCAACGCTTGGCTTTTTAACTGATGAAAAACAATTATAACTAAATAAAAATATTTACCGTTTGAAATTGAAAACGTGCTTTGACTTTATTAATTGCATAATTAATTCCTTAGACAAAACGTTTGCCAAAAGGCAAAAGACAAACCTAATTCATTTCGTTGTTGAGAATAGACCAGAGATTCCCAATTACCAGGACAGAAATGCAATCTACAATAAGAATCAGTGTTTCAAGACAAGCTTCGAACGAATTTTTTAAATAAATAGTTGCAATAAACCATTTGAAATTACACTATTATTATTTTGATAAAATTTTGAAGATAAAAATTGAATATAAGAATTTGTATACTGAAACAGATTAACATTGTAATTATGAAATTTAAAAAGAAGAATTATATAAGCGAAACAATGATTCAGGTGAAATATGTTCAATTCAACCAAATTTGGCATGTAGCAAGTTAAAAAAGGCAAATGATTGAACATTTATAATCAGATAAGGCACCATTTGAAGATGAACCATGTGGACATGAAACCGTTTGAAATTGTTAATATTAAAATATTTAAAACAAAAAATAATAATTTAGGTTAAATATACAACAAAACAAATATACAAAACCAGATTTCAACCTTTTTAATTAACTTCAAAATTTAACAAGTCAACCCAAACCCTCCGCGCTCGCTTCGTTGCACTCCGCTCACTGCTCGGGGTTTGCCGTTGACTTGTTAAAAAACCCGCCCTTGGCGGGTTTACCCCCACCCCCGAACCTGCCCCACTCCACCACTCCATCTCTGGAGTTAATGAAACGTATTGTTTATTGGAAAAAAATAAGAATTGGAAATGTGTGATGCATCAAAATGGTTGTGTTTGGTTACAAATGATGTGAATGCATGTTGAAAGAATAGAACATGTTACCAAGTTGTTACTGTTTGTGAAAAAGTCAATTATGCGTATTATTCTTCCATGTTGTGTTTGCCAAAATTATCTGAATTAACCAATGCAAATTTGTAGACCACCCGGAAATACGCGCAAATATGATGGGTTATTAGACGACTGAGAGCCACATAGCATTGACTTTGCGAAATTACCTGATTTTTCATGTATACCCACATCAGTAAATGTTTGTCCCTAAGCGCTGCTGATTGTACTTAAAAAAAATTAGTCTAACTGGAAATTGCACTCTACCCAGCACGTAAGGTAAGCCTAAGTTTGTTGCTTTGGCCATGATTTGAATGGGTGGAATAAGGACTTGCTGATCATTGAAGTGTCCATGTGCAATTCGCCAAAGCAAATGTGACTTCTTTTTTGGTTACCAAGATTCTCATCAAATTGTCGAGTTCTATTTGTCAATCTACATTCAATTTGTCGTTCGACATCTTCATCAAAAAAGTCACTATGCATTTTTTAATTGAATGATATGGCGTGGATATCCAGTGGGAGTTTAGCTATTGATATACACAATCATAAAACCCGCAAATTTGTCTGTGTCCTGTCTTGTTTCACTAACAAATGAATCTACACTCGCGAACTCCCAATCAATTCTCGCTTTCTGGTCGAGGACAATATCGTTGACTTCAAATGCATCATCGTAGATGGTAGTCAGAATGATCTTTTATTCAAGATTTCTATAGTTGGGTTAACCTAAAATCTTTCTGGTAATTTATGATAATTTATGCATGACTGTTGCTCGGTGGGTTCGACTCCATTCCCGATGCGAAGAAGCCAATTGTGATTATTATGATTTTATCATTTGAAGTCACTGTTCGCATGTTTGTAATCAATGACATTTGTTTAAAAAGTAACCACAACGGGCAACTCACTACAAACTCATTCACTATGTCAACCCTCAGTACCTAGCGGCAGAATATGCAACACCTGACGAAAGTCACTACAAATCACATTTGGTCAAATCGGCCAAGAGAGAATCAGCGGCTATCAAGGCATAATTGGATACCATGCTGACCTGACCCAAAAGAACTATATCCTTTTCTGCTATTTTTTTATTTTTTTGCGCGACTTAACTGTTTGGACTCGCTTTGAAGAAACTGGATTGCCACTGTCAAACAGGAAACTGGAACAGGAAACTTAAAAACATTGTGCAAAGTGCGACCGTTAGGCTTCTTAACTTAGGCAAGAGTGAGTCAGAAATGTTTGCCCACGCTACACAGGGCATAAATAGCTCAAATAGAATACAATTACGTAGATAAACACGATTTCCATTATTCCAATGTAAAGCTGGGAACATAAACTTGAATTGGGAAAGTTTCCGGAAAAGTTGAGAAACTTCCCGGAAACATCGACTTTTCAAAACATATCTGGGAAAGTTCCCGGAAGTTTTTGAAAAATATTTTCCGAAACTTTCCCAAGGGTCAAGGGTCATGCAACGTCTGTCTAACTCCCACAGTGTAACTCTTCTTCTCCTACCTCTACTGTACATTACCATCACCAACGACGACGACGACGACGACGACGACGACGACCACTTTTTTCATCTTTACTTTAATATAATGGAGATGATACGCGTAAACATATGAGGCTATAAATAAACAAATCAATACTTTACAAACTTTACAAGTATTTTTCAAAAATACTTAAATACCTTTTACAAAGACAAGCGAAAAGGACACATTTTTATTTAAAAGTATTGTTTGAACCCACAACGCAAAATAAATGAATATATAAACAAACATTAATCTAAATTGCGGGTCTTACTTGGTAATAAATAACTGGCTCACATCAGAAGTACGAGAGCACTTTGGTTCTAGTTGTGGTAGTTTTTGATAATATAAGCGTTAAAAACAAATAAAAATAAATTTAACATTTTAAATAACACTACATACTAATATAATGCAAGGTAAAAACATAAACCATCAAAATAATATTCAAAACAATGCCAGGAAAACAGTACAAAATTAAAGAAAAACAAACTATGTTTGATATAGAAAATTTTATTTAGATAACCATTTATGACAAAGTGGGACTGAATTTTGAAAGTGTCATTATTCCAATTTCCGTGTAAAAGGACAATGAACATTAAATTTCATAGGGGGGAAAAATAATTAATTTTGAAATTAGGTTTTTGTTAAAGGTTAAAATATCTCTAAAAAGCAATTCATATTTAAAATCTAAATTTTAAAAAATAGAATAAATTGAAGCTACCTTTGCTTAGTAGATGTTTGTGCATATTAACTAATTTGGTCAGTTGAGCAAAGATGGCATTTCTGTGTAGGAGTACTAACTCAAAATATCTCAAACACTTTTTGAATCACATCAATTTCTATTTGAAGCTCGTAAACAGTTGTACGCATTTTGTCGATGTAGTCTTGCACTCGTTGAATGGCATCTTCTTTGGCTTTAATTTGTTTGGCCGTGTTTTGATCTATGATGGTTCGTTTCACAATGCAGTGCTCAACAGTCATTCGCATGTGCATCTCCGATGAACAGCCACATTTAACACAATTTCCTGTTATATGATTCATCACGACGCATCGTTTCATATTTGCATGTCCAACTATAAATAATTGATTAACTATTAAAAACAACAACATAAAAATCAACAACAAAATCAATACCTATATTTACTGTGCCAACACCATCGAGTTCATCACAACCAATATGACAACGAGTGCTATAGTTGATCTTTGTTTCACCTTGAACCTTGATTACTTCTGTACACTTCATCGCAGTACAAACGGTGGCTGGCTCATTCAGTTCACGTGCCTCAAAAACTCCGACAAGGATGCAATAGCTCAATACTAATAAAAATTCACGATAAAATTAGTGGCCAGTTAAAAGCAGATCATTGATGAAGTGTTTAGCAGTGAGTCAGCGATAAAAGATTTTGTTCAGAAACATAAATTGTGAATGAAAATAACTCTCTTAGATAAAACCCTTAGTGTATGTATGCCAAATTTGATAATTCTAGGCTGTACGGTTCTCTCAGAATATGGTTAAAAGAACTGACGGTCAGACAGACAAACAGACACGATGGCTATAGCATAAACTCAGGCTAAATAAGATTGTCTGGCAAGCCAGGCAAAGTGCGAGACTCTTGAAAAAATATGTCGTTTGTTGATTCATTTGGATCACTTACAATAGTGCCATCAACTGCCATAGTACCTAATTCTATGACATTTGGAAATTAGTGTTGAGAAACTTATGAGACTACCTTATTTGGTCCATTTGGAACTCTAAAGTAGTGTATTGGGTCCAATATTTTTGTTTTAAAAGTACAATGTATTTGTTCAACAACGTACTAATAAAAAACTTTTTTACGTGGTGCTACCAGAATTGGGCGTCATGATCCATGGCGCCCAGTTTTTTCGACATTTCAATTAGGTGCACCCCAGAGATCATATATGTCAAGTTTGGCATTTCTAGGGTTTACGGTTCTCTCAGAATATGGTCAAAGGTTAACAGACGGACGGTCAGACAGACGGACGGACACGATGGCTATAGCATAAGCTTACGACTCTAAAAGAGTCTCGCTAAAATATGTAAAAAATTTGTTAGTTCAAGTATACAATTTCTCCTAAACAAAACAAAATTGATAAATTTACCTTTTAATTTAGCGATACAAATACCTACCTAATATGTTTAAAAAACTAGCATCACAAGGCTTGTAAACTTAGCAAATTTAGAACGAGTCATCAATAAAAAAAATTCCTTGTAAAGAACCACTTAAAATGAATTTTATATGAATTTACTACTGCAAAAACATTAATTAATTGTTTGGAAGCCATTATTGTAAAAAAATGTGCTGAATTTTTAAAATATTAACCTTTAGAAGAGTGTCGGCAAACAGTTTGCATAAAAACTACATATTCCAAATAAATGGTAGCCATCTGTGCAGAATAAAATTATTGACTAACTTAACGCAGATTTTTTAAAATTTTTAATAATTGTATGTTTTAATTAGATTTTAATTGAATTGTCTAAGAATTGTTTTTAATCAATATAAGATAAATGCTTAAATTCTATCTTATAATGTATTCAAAAACAATTTTTAATTTCGAATGTTATGTCTATCGGATATGTAGCTTAAACTATGAAACAAATATCTGGAAACATTTGTCATATTATATCAAAGAAACAAACATTTATTCGTCACTCTCCAGTTGAAAAAATTATTATCTCTAGAAACTTTTAAACAAAATTGGTTTTTAATAGTTTATGGAACACCTTTTCATATTTCATCATGGTTGGACTTTTTAAAGAGTTTTATGTTTACAGTTTAAACTCAATCACGCAAATCACATCATTTTAGCTTGCCAATAGTTAATGATATTCACAATGCATAATGACCAGGTGCTTTTAGTAAACAAAAAATTGTACAATTGTGAGAAAAAAACAATCAGGCATTACCTAAAGAACAAGAAATGATCCAGGTATAAATTATTTGTAAATGATAAACGCTAGTTCAAGGCTTTTCTTATTAAATATTCTTGACTTCAAGTTTTATTGGGATAGGAGTACTCGGGATCGGCTGGCAGCTTCGTACAAATCTCTAAGTAAAAACCTTAGTTTTTCGTGGTTCTGGATTTGTGCATTTGTTTTGAGATGGTTAAAGTTTGGTTGGTTGAGATGGTAACAAACTTAACACTTCTTACTACTTTTTATTTCAAAGCTTCACGCATTTGTTTAGTCATCTGAATGTTCACATATTCACATTGAGATGCAGTACAACGCGCTTTGTCTGCGAGTTGCTGAATTTGTATGAGTGGCTTTAAGTACAAAAATAGAAGCGAAGTGAGTGAGTGAAAATGTAGTAAGATTAAAGTAAATTGATTATCGAACATTAATAATTAAATAATAATAAAAACAGCGTAACATAAGGCATTGGGAGACATCTAGATGACAAGATGTGGTTTATTATTTAATGACCGATGATGAATCACAGTTCCTTGATCGAAATAATAATTCTAATAATATCATTGATATTCTGTGTTTCATATTACAGGCATTCTGTTGAAAATGTTCGATCAAAATTGGTGAATCTTATTAATTTTAAAATAAATCACTCGTAGACATAATAGTGTACAGGGTGGCGCAAAAGTATTAGGACACTTTTCTTTTGAGCATATCGAAAAGATTATCTCATGTTAAAACTTCAGACATAGTTTATCCTTTAGGCATCGTTAGTACCTTTAAAACCCACTACTCAATTTGTCTCAACTCACTTCCGTTCCAGAGAAAATGGACCGGATGTAAAAAGGAGGGTAGTGGAATTTGAGCACATTTTGAGCGAAATAAAATTGTTTTATGCCAAATCCTTTTAGAGTATGTCATTACCTTTCCAAAACGGTATCAAACTCAATAATCTATCAATCCGTTCAAAAGATATGGATAAATTACGAAAGTCAGTCGATAACAAAAATTCTAGTCATTTTACAAAAAATTAAAAAATAGGTCAAATTGTAAAACTGATATTACTATCGTGCTCAGACGAAAAAGGCACTGCGATTTGATACCAAGATTGTCTAAGATTGAATTAGAGATAATGAGATAAAGCTTTGATTAGAAACCAAATATGTATGTATAGCTGTTCAGTAAACAAAAGCGACTATTTTGACCAAGTTTACAAATGATTTTAACACTAAATCTTATCAGATGTTTACTGTAATTTTTTATATAAGATCTACATTGCCCTCTGATCAATTTCTAAATTTAAAAATGCAAATTTCCATTGAATACCGGAAGTTCCATTTGGAAATGATATTTCCGGAAACGATCCAAATGGAACTTTTGAACACATATCTCGATAGGGGGGCTAGAGGTGAGTACCCATAAAAATTTTCAGCCATGTAAATTGAGTAATCTACAAGATAATCCCAAAAAGACTCGTTTCTGCTATTTCAACTCATTTGAGTGTGAATTTGATTTTGTATCTTGACCGTATCTTTTGAACGGATTGATAGATTAATGGATGTGATACCGTTTTGAAAAGGTAATAATGTACTCTAAAAGAATTAGACATAAAACAATTTTATTTCGTTCAAAATGTGCTAAAATTCCACTACCCTCCTTTTTACATCCGGTCCATTTTCTCTGGAACGGAAGTGAGTTGAGACAAATTGAGTAGTGGGTTTTAAAAGTACTAACGATGCCTAAACGATAAACTATGTCTGAAGTTTCAACATGAGATCATCTCTTCGATATGCTCAAAAGAAAAGTCTCCTAATACTTTTGCGCCCCCCTGTACGTTGTTACGCATAACTTTGCAAAACTTTTAATATAATATCATGTCTCAAACCTATCCAACTATTGCAATTTTTAATATATTGGAAAAATCTATTAAAACAAAACATTCTGTTTCTGATTTTGTAAATAATTTTAATTTGCATGAAAAAAATAAAAAGTAAACTTTAGACTATCTGGGACTGATGCTAGGAATTATTTAAAATTGTAAATAATTTTGATTGTGAGACCTTTAATAAACGATTCATGGTTCCAGTAATTGAAACATTGAAATTAAGTAAAACGTTGTTAAAAAACTAAGTTTGAAAAAAGTTAATTTTTTTTAAAATGAAACAAGTTGCACGAGTTTACCGTTTGTATAGAAAGAGTTCTAGATTATCCTAAATCTTCTCGATATTAATTCTATCTGTGTGACTTTATTAAACTATTTAAATAATGGCATAGTAATAATTTTACAATTTAAGCAGAAATTTTTTTTTAACAGAACTACAATTTCGCTCTTTACAGTATAATCAGCAAAAAATTACTAACTATGCCAACATTATTGAGAAAGTATAGTTAATGAACATTTACATGTTACGCATAAACTCACCATCATAAAACAAATGGTAGAATCAAGAAACTTAATTTAATTGAAACCTCAAACGATTCTATTTTACAATAAAAAATGTGTAATAAATGATTTTTATGTAGACAATCAACATTTGAAGAAAAACATAAATTGGGTAAAGGATTGCGGTTTCTGGTAACAGTTTAAATTAAATATGAAATTACCTTTTAACATTTTGATATCAAGGTTATGTGAGGTTAACATTAATGAAACGATATTTTTTTGAATTAACAATTGTTTTTATTTTAGAAAGGTGTAAGAATTATTTTCAGCAATTACAGATTACCTTTTATTACTTCAAGCATCAGAAATAAAAACTTAAAAAAACAATTTAATTTTAAGATGACAATTCCAATGAACTTGATTTGACTTAAATGAACACAAATTAGTATGATATATATTGAACATGTCAGCACATTTTCTACGATTTAGGCCTGTATGAGAAATAATGTTTATAAAATAGATTTATCTGATATGTAAAAATAAAGCAATTACATAGACGTAGCTTTCTCTAACTCAACTTCAATAATAAAAAAATTTAAAAATTTAAAATTATATTAGGTCGAAAATTTATTATTGAAATAAACCATTTTTAAACCTTCGGGTTGAGTTAAATTGTACCTTTCATAAACCAATACCAATACGCTTTAAACCTTTTAAACATAGACTCAAAAAGTATAAAATGTAAAAAAAGTTATGTACTTTATTTCTTTAATGTTTTGATATACAAAAATTATCTTAACCTATTGAGAAACTCGTTCAATCGTTTAATAAAGTAAGAATGTATTAGTAGTAGTATAGTAGTATATAACAGACGCAAGTAAAGAAAACGCAAAGTTGCAAGCAATACTAAACATGTGTGACTTCATGGTGTTTGGTTGGTTTCAATTAGGATTTTAACAAGAACAGATTTGTATTGGACCATTGGACAAGTTGAAAGTTTCATTTCAAAATATTTAATTGCCATTGAATGGAGTTTACCTGTTAATTAACTATTTCAACCAACTAGATTGATAAAATTATCTATTATCAGTTTACATGTTAATACTAGCGCATGAAATTTGGTAAAATTAATAAAATTGCACAGAAAAGTTTGCTAATCCTCAACACTTGACATTTCCATGAGAAAGTTAATCATATTTGCTTGTTCATTAAATACTGGTATTGATATTGGTAAACCATTAAATATAACCATAAATACCAATTCTGGAACAAAATATAAGTTTAATTAAATTTCTTTGTTAAATTGAAATAAATCTGTGTATGTGAATTTAAATTTGGAAATAACAATAAAATATTTTTAAACAAAAAGTTAAAAGAAATATTTAAAAAATTGATTTAAAATTAGTTTTTTAATCATTTAAAGTTGCTACATGCACGTTCGGCTTGTAGATGTAAAGTGAGGTTTATTCGTTTCCTCTTCTCGCTGCACTTGCTGTGAGGAATGTATTTACAGCTGCGCATGCTTAGACCCATGCGTACTATGTTACAGATTGTGCAGGTGGTAAATATGATGAAAAGATAAGTGCGCGAAATCTGACCTATAGGGCGAAGGCTAAAGGGTAGTGAGGCATACCGCTACAATAATTATTTGATTTTTTGATAAAAAATTCTTACCTTTTGAAAACACATATAAGCCTTCAAATAAACTAGAACTTCCTGTAAGCAACATAGATGAGAGATTTTTAGTTCAAAGTGAGAATATTAAAACAATTATTGAGTTCAAATAATGAACAATATTATTTTTTATTGGTTTTTCGATTATTGTTTTGTATGTGGCAACTAAAATGGAAGTGAACTTAAATTATATTTTTTATTAGCCCAAACACAAATGCACAATAACTATTAATTAGAAAATTCTATATAAATTTTTATCAAATATTTTAAAAAATTAATTTAATATGTTAAAATCTTTAAACAAGCTAGCTAAGATATTATTATAAAATGTAAACCAAGTCATGACACTAATTTTGTTTTAAGTTTTAATACCTAAAAATGTTTTAAATCCATTAAGAAACTTACTCGATCATTTAATAAAACGATATTTGTTTTGAATTACTTTTTGAAACAAAAATCAGCGAAAACCAGTCAAAGCTAAGGCCCCTAATCCAAGGTTTGGGCTACAGTGGAACGGACTGATGTAACGGGGAGAGGATACGTCCTTAGTGGTAAGCTGGCTACTTAGGGTCTTACCGAACTCCAATAGGGTCTTAGCTTTGCCCTACGAAGCAACAGCTTTATGGTAAAAAAACTTACATGTTATCATAAGGCTTGGGGCTCGATCTGGTCCTACTAACTAGTGAGCTGAAAGGCAAAGGATGTTACAAAACAAGATTTCAACCTTTTAAAATTAACTCCAACACGGTTCATGTTAAAATATGAAGCTATAAACAAATAAATAAAAAGCAATCAAAACTTTTAAGTGTCTTCAAATAACTTGAATTCGAATAAATTTACGAAAAAAATGCAAACATTTTCTTTATCAACGTTCCAGGAACTAAAAATTATTTAGCTTTTGATTTGATTAAACACTGAGCGGATGTTCGCATTCACTTTCTGGACACACTGCTCTTAAAGTTGCAAATAGAAAATTATTCATCAAACAATAATAATTAACCTTTTATTAAGAAAATGGTAGCATAGATTTAATGAATTTATAAAAATACAATTAATAACTGTTTTATAAACCTTCTGTTATCAAAATTAACTTTGCACAATCAAACAATACTATAGCTTTGTGTTTACAATTTTGAATCAAAAATAGTTTTAATTTTTTTAAAACACCTGTTAAAAAAGTGACGGAAAACAGACACAAATCCTTAAAGGAAGTAGTAGAAACGAGTATCATCCAGGGCTCGACCTAGTTTTGGATTAACTACGTACCGACGGTTACATTTACATTCGACACAGTCTGATGTCGAAAAACTATTTAAACAAGACGTAGTTTCCCTCAACATTCTACTACTCTTCGTTCACTTTGTTGGTTCAAACTCAAAATCATTAATACGTGTAATCTACTTTACCTCTAATAGCATTCTATAATAAAATAAAGTCGAAGTTTGCATAAGTTGGGTAATTTAGCCAGTTCAGTACATGCGGGGTTGGTAAAATTTTGTTCTTTATTCATTCATTCATTCATTATCGAAGAACGCAACCACCATTTTTGGTGGACTTGGCCGAGCCCCGAGAAAAATTTTGTTCTTATGATACTTAATGTTCAAAATTTTTAGTAAAAAAATAATTTTAGACTCCCCAGCAAATTCTTTGAAAATTTTTGATAAATTTAAAAGCCTTTTAATACTATGTAGTACTGTATACAAAATAAAACTGAAAAAATTGTTTGTACGTACAAACCAACAAATATAAAAAATTATTAAAAAAAATTATATAAGCATTGTCGAATCTTAATTGACTGTTTTACCTGTTAATAAATAACGGGTTCACAAATGTTGAAATAGTGAGCGGACTCCAAGAACATTATCGTTAAAATTGTAATACAATGCGTTGAAATATGGCAAACAAGTCTAGAAATGGAAATTATTTTTAGAAAATATAGAACGTTTGAATGTTAAAATGCTTCACAGACAGAATTACGTTAATGTCATCCGCGAAACATGAGATCAGTGCTGATGCTGTTCATAATGTTCTTGAGTTTTTACTAAACCATAAATTGTGAAATCGTGAATCAAATCGATGCAATTGATTGTAATAATAACGAGAATTAGTGTTTTTTATAGCATTGGATCACAATCGTATTGGTAAGTTCTACAAAGTTCTACTGCTTTTCATTCGCAAATGATTAAAATCGATTTAAATAAACCAAAAATGATTTCTCAAGCAATTTATTTAAGAGATAAAAAATTAAATACATATAATTTAAAAATTGTTTAACTTTTTTAAAAGAATGTTACGATACGATAAAAACATAATTCCCACAAAATATTATTAAAAAATTATATCCCGAAAACTATTAAAAAATTCAACACAGGCACAATTAATTTGAAATATAAATTTATTTATTTAAATAACCTTTTTTCAACTGGAAACACTAAAGGCAGAATTGAAAAAAAGAACATAATTCCAAATAAAAGCCTTGAAACGTCGTTCTCTGTGATTCCTGGTCTGAGTGTGAAGCACTCTGTAAAGCCATGGGAGACAATCCAACAATTTCTGCTATGTTTCATATGAGTCCACGTATTCAAATTTTTTGGAATCGAACAGAATGTTGCAAAAAGAGAAATCTTTGACTACATTCAAAACCTTACCCTGGAAAAATTTTCTTACTGTAAATTTGATGTAAAATTTGAAAAAAATTTATAAACTTGATTTAAAATATGTTGTGGTCAATGTTGATTCTAAACTTTTTGTCAAATTGATCGAAATGAAAAAAGCTCTGAATTAGTCTCACGTCTTGTTCGGTAAAAAACGGGTGCTCGTGTTTCGATGCAAAGATAGGTGATGTAAAAAATTATAGCTAAAATGTAAAAAATTGAAAAGATTTGTAGATAAGTATGAATAAGTGACAACATGCAACAATATTCCTGAGTATGGCCTGCAGCCGGCCACAAAGAAAATCAAAATCGGATATAGCCCGCGGGCTTTGTTTGGAAATTTACGATAAGTGTTTGGAAATCTTTATTAAAATATCGATTGTGAAAAAGTGTTAGTTTGACCAAACTTGGCATACAACATCACGAAATGCGAAATATTCGCTAATATTTTAGATCAATTAACGAAGAATTGAGGGATAAAACATTTAATCAAAGTAAGAAAATACTAAGGAGAAGAAAGCATTTATTAAGACACTGAATAACATGGATATTCGGAAAAATATAGTAATTTTGAATTTACAAATAAACCTTTGTTAGTCAGCTATATAATTGGAAAAATTTAAATTTTATCACAAAAAATATTTTGAAAGGCAATATACGATAGAAATTATTAGACTATTACAATTACAAATTATTACGCTTATTATACTTGGTGGTAAATTAATTATTGTTTTGAAATTGTGTTTCATAAAATTATGACAATTTGATAGTGAATTTTATTTTGTTTGTTTGTTGTAAGTTTGTTTTATTTTTTTTACAAATTTTACATGCAATAAATAAAATAATTTGATAGTGAAAAACATTTGGAAAAATGTGTCCAGCAAGCACAGTTGTGATCATGTTTGAATGAGTTTGAATGAATGAGATTTAGAAATGTGAAACGTGAATTTTCAATGTCGATTTTGAGTATTGGATTATATGATTAAAGATAGCGTTATTGCAAATAGATTGACCTTTTTCATAGCGTTGAGCTGGTAGATAACGTAATATAATAACACCTTTAAAACATTACGAATTCGAGACGTGTCAATATACATGTTGAGAATTTTTATATAGTTAAATCTAAGGATATACTTTGAAATTCACAAAGATCTATGACAAATTGTAAAAAGTTTTAATCAAAAACTCAAATTTAGAGTTATTAAATAACAATCTAATGCGATAAAAAAACTTCAGTTCTATGCAAGTTGACATTGTCGATAGTATTCATTTGTTGGAATATAATTGAAAATATGAAAATATTGTGCCATCACCATCAATCTTAAATCACCAAACTGGACAAGTAAATTAAAATGGGCAAAATTCTGATTCAAAAAATTGATGAATGCAACAGTTTAAACAATTTAAAAAAAATAGTATCTTCCATTGTCTATTAATGGATTATATTGTGATTACAAGACTTACATTTGTTAGTATAATTTGAAGCAATTCAATTCAATTTATTAGATTCGATTAATAAACTTAAATTGCATTTTTTAATTGCACATGCGTAGCAATGTAATATGAACAATTGTTTGTTCAAAACTCGGATAGAGACTTGAAATTTTTCTTTATAAAACCATTTATATGCGGCAGAATCATTTGCATCTAACTATTACAAATTTGAATAAAATAAATTAATTTCGAACCATGTTATCATGTTACAAATGTAGTGTAGATATTTTTTTAAAAAAAACGAAACCTTTAAAACCGACATTCATAGATTTTGTAAATTTACATATAAACTCGTGTAACTTTTAAATATTAAAGTCAAGCGACAAAAGCAAGAAAAACTAGTTATAAATTATTTTTAGGAGTATATTTTTAAAAATAGTCATTCTTGGTCAAAACCCTGCCATGAATGAATATTCTGAATGTCAATTTGATGTTAAATATGAAATGATTGATCGACTTGGTTCAAAAATTGTTGTGGTGGTTGTGGACCCTAAACTATATTCTAAATTGATTGGAATGAATAAGATTTGCATTGGTCACTTTTCTTGTCCCGCAAAGAAACATATTCGTGTATTTCGTTGCTTCAAGTGTCAACGTTTTTATATTTTTATTGGATAAAGGTTACGTAATAAACTTATACAAAAAAAGTTACACGAGAAATGATTCTTTAAATGCCCAAAAGGCAAAACGTCATTTTTTCGAGACTTGTACGAAGTTAGTATTTAAAATATAAAAAACAAGTTTTCAAAAAAAAATCAAATTTTAATGAATTTAGATAAACTAAATACCTTTTCAAATAAGGGGACGTACTTTAATCACGTGATCAAGAAAATCGACTTTTTGAACTCTCCCATCCCCCATGTGATCAGGTCGTGATCCAAGGGCAGACCCCCCTCTACATTTACCTTTTGACCAGGTAATAAAACCCAGCCCCAAAAGTAGGTCATTGTATGCATTATCATGGTATGACACATTTCAAATTTGAAATTTGTAATTTTAGAATTACTTTGTTCATCGACAGTATCTACAATCATAAGAAAGACCCTTAAAATTTTAATAGGATCTGAATTGGACCCCCTCCCCAACTTTGCAGTGATCAAGATGTGATCATCCGTCAAACCCCCTTCCCTGCCACCATTGATCACGTGATTAAAGTACGCCCCCTAAGGCTTATCGAAAGATAAAATAGTTTTTAATTGTAAAATACTGAAAACGGACAAATATGTCTTGCTTACCATTTAAAAACAACAAAAGTTCTCGGCTCAATTAAAATAAATTTAATAAAATAAATTATAATGTCAAGTCAAGCGCCACCCAACGCAACAATTTTTTTTTATTGAAATCTTATAAATGTCCAAGCATTGCACAAACAGAACAAATTTGACAAAAATGCTATTAAAAACACTTAATATGTGTTGCCAATTTTTCAACATATTGATAAATAAACTAAAAAGAATTAATTTAATAAAAATATTATTGGTTAACAATTTAATACCAGTCAATACTCCACATGAAATGTAGATTATATTAATTGTTGGCTTATTGTTTTTCATCATTTTCAAAATCAAATTCTGCAAGTGGATCTTTAAATTATAATTTTTAGATATCAGGATACCTTTTATGAAACCGAAATCAAAGTGTCGAATATTATTTCAATTATATTTTAGAATGAAATATATCGATGTATAAAAAATTTGAATAAACAACAATATTATTATTCTTAGAATAGTTTTTAACCTTTTATACGAAGCTCGGATTTATCTTTCTGAAAACATTTCTATAGTGAAATTCGCAGTTTAAGTAAAGCCTGTTGTTGTGGTTATATTAAATTATGAAAAACATTATTTATATTAGCATTAAGTATATTACGATTTTTAAGGTTGAGTAATAAAAATGTGAATAAGTTTTAATGATAGATTAACCTTTTTAAGAAACGCATAAACAAATTTGAATTTGAATAAAAACTCATATTTTGGTTTGGTCAGATGACAAATGTTTAACAAAACAATATTTAACAAACTGTATGGGAAAAACAGGGAAGCAGGAAGACTTAGAGAACTATTTAGTTTATATAAAGTTGCACCAAATAATCTAAAATAAGTTATTATGGTTTTAAATATTGTGATTACTGTAACTGTACTGTATTACTGTTACTGTACGTGGTCAGAAACGTCAAACCTTGAGTCTTAATATTTAGATAAAATCAAAATAGAATTCAAAAATTTTCCAGTTTTAAGTTAGGGTTTCTACAAATCACTTAGGAATAAAAAGATTTATTAAAATAATACCTTTCAATCTAATTTCAATCGTACCGTTTCAAAAAACTACCAAATAATTGTTCGAAATCCCTTTCTTATGAAATAATCTACGATACGATTTAACATTAAATGATATTAGGTAATTGGATTGTCGTTTTACATTAGAAAGTTTTTCTTAAATTAGTTGTGTAGAAAAATGGTTTACTTTTTAAAGACCAAATATTGAAAAATAAAGAATTGTGACAAGTCACTGAAAAGATAAATGTTTCATCTTATGTCAATCTTCAGTTACAAATCATTGGGAAATAATTGTTAAGAAACCTTTAGAGAACTAAGAGAAACAATGGAGTTAAAGAAGTTGGTTATTTAGAAAAACTGATAAAATATCAAAACCAGAAGAACTGTTTAGACAAAATATTAAAATAATGATAAGGCAGATAAACGGTAACAGAAATTGTTGATTTACCTTTTAATAAGAATGTAAACGCATTATTCAAAATAAGTGCATGAGTAAAGAGTGATGAGTTACAGTATGGAAGTTTAATTTTTGAAAAATACATGCCCTATTGTATTGAGTTTAACTGTTAATAAACTTTCTTATTCAAATGATTTAATACTAGATTTACTGCAAGCAGCACAGCTGAGCGATAATTCATGAAATTCTAGCCAAAATCAGAAGTAAAATATAAAATTGAAACTTAGAGAATACGACATCTTTCTTACTTCTTCCATTACCCTCTTCTCAGTTCTCCTCAAAGTTACACGTTTCATGATACACAGGACAGTCTTGTTGTGACCCTCCACTAACGTAATCTACAAACATTTCCCAGGTCGTCCAACGCTATTTAGAACAAAGTAATGAATAACTTTAAAGTCTGTGCACACATTCCCGGAGAGTAAACAAAAGTGAAGAAAATAAAAACAGATGTCAAATTCTCGGTGAAAGTAAATTGTTTGGCTTAAGATGTTTTTTTCGGATTAATTTTCAATTATAGTTTTAATAATAAATAAAGCAGTTCAATAGAAAGTTAGAAATAAAATTTCAAATACATTAAACAGTCAATGGTAATAAAGTTAGAAGTGCAGTCCCTCTCTGTGTCAAAGGTCAAGTCAGTCTGTTCTTTCTCAATTGCCAGTGACCACTGCACCGAGTGGCAGACCAATGTTCTTGTTGGTTGTGTTCGTTCTCTCCTCTCCCCAAGCATGTTTCCATTGAAAAGGGTGTAATTCGATACCCTACCATCTGCCATATGCAGCAGCAGAGTGCGCATTGAGCAACAAATTGTATTACGTAATGATCGCACATTTGTGTTACTCGAATAATAATAATTTTTACTTTTACTCACTACAAATATTTTTAGGTTGACCTTGCACATTACCCATAAGGCATCCTAACCACATAGAAACCAACAAACCGATATAATTTAGTTTTATTTAATTAATTACATTAAAGCACCTTTACCTGTCTATTATTGATAGGTTATTAAATTCCTTTGATTGGCCTCCTCCCTGGCACATGTCTTGCCAACATAGCCTTAATTGACCTCAGTGGCTGGTCGCGTTCTTGAGATAATTTGTTCACAAATTCTCCACACATTTCTATGCTGAAGTTTCCTTCTACTTCCACTGTAGAAAGAGCATTTGAGCTTCGACCAAAAGCTGACCTCACTCCACTCACTCCACTCAATCGCTCGCTGGCGCTCGCTCTTTCGTTCCGTTCGTTTCGTTCTCTCAGCTAATAAATTATATTTGATTAGTTTACCAGTTATTACTAGAAAAGAATTTTGCACTAAACTCATTGAACTTCACACAACAGTTGGTTAATCCTCGACACTTGACATTTGCAAGAGATAGTTAATCATATATTTGTTTGCGCATTAAGAAGTATACTAATAAAGTTACCATTAATATCGGCATCGGGATAGATGGTAATGTTAATCTTATTGAGCTCAGAATTGTTAAAATTAGTTATAAAAATCAAAAACATTCGAAAATTTTGAAAACATTCGAATAAATTTATTAAAAAAAATCTTCATATTTTTTTCAATTTTTTGTTAAACAAAAAAAACTTCTTAGTTTAGATAATACAAAATTAATTAATGAGTTGTATAACATGTAAAATGCGATTCAGAAGTACATTGTACATATAATGTTAATGAATTTAACCTTTTAAAAAATAAATTCCATTGGAAGTCACGTAATCTTGTGTAAATGGATCATGTTAAGCCGTCTTTCCTGTGCGATTTTATGTGTACGATACTCAATTTGGCCGCCATCGGCCTGTGATAAAAAATTATTTAATCAATGCAAATTCATGATTTAAGAGAAAATGATATAAGAAAGTTTGCTCAAGAGAAAAAGAAATTATCCTCACATGGACTCAACATTCACTTTATTCTCTTCAAATTTTCTCGAAAAATTTAAAAAACCTTTTAATAGAATGAAGACAAAAGTCTATTGTAATCGAATTAAATTAAATGTCATTTTTTAATTCAGTTGTCAGTTTTCTAAATGTCTCTGATCTTTCGTTGTTAGGTAAATAGCGAATAGTTTTAAACTGAAAGTTTATGGTTCAATATATAATTCATGCGTACTGACGATTCTTGAAGAAAAAACTGAATAAATTCGAAAACAAAATCATGTAACCTTTTATGAATCACAAGAAAAACGGAAAAGATAATATATAAATGACAAAGAATTAAAAGAATGTTATCATAATAAAGTTTATAATTGAACTATGCGAATTCGAATTTTCTAATAACAATAAAACATTTTAGTCGAAAAAATTTAAAACAAAAATTTTGGAAAAACTCGTATTTGACCTTTTCAATAAACTCCACTTCTGAAAAAAATATTAAGTTTAAAAAATTTGAACCAACTGCAGGTAGAATAGATTTGAGTTTAAAGTACAAATAATAAAGCAAGTATTGAATATAAAAATTACAATTTAGATTATTTTGTTTGAATCTTTGATTGTCATTTTGTAAGTCAGAAGTCAGATGAAAATGATGCAGACTTGTATTTTACCTTTTATAAAGCCAGTACCAAAAAACTTGAGTTAACCATAAATCAGAAAAAGACCTAAATAAAATTTTAAAATATAAAAAAAAGTTAATTTAACATATTAGTAAAACCTTTTAAACAATAACTCACGTGTCAGAACAATTAAATGTAAACCAAGTCTTAACTTTAATTTTTGGAAAATTTTATTAAGCAAAAATGTTTTTAATCTATTTATAAACTCACTCGATCATTTAATAAAGTAATATATGTTTAGGATTACCTTTTGATACAGATACCACCAAAGAAAAGGCCAAAGCAAATAAAGTTGCAAGCAAAATATTAATAATGCTAAATCCACTTGACATTCATTGGAAAGTTAATATTTATCATCATTGCGCATAAAAATTAATAAAGTCACCTTTTAATAAACAACTAATCCGAAACCAGTGGAAAAAAATAATATTAATTTTTATAAGTAAATTAGTTAGTCAGTTTTGTATCATCAGAGAGAATGGATGTTTTGCTCTTGTGTTTAGTTATTTTCTTGTCATTTTCTCCAACTTTTGGCTTCATCTTTGACTCTCCCAACTCAGTGGACTCGAATGCAATATTCAAGAAAAACGAATGCTTCAAGACCAGCTCAGACATGACCTCCTGGTTGGAGCGTGCTACATCGGGTTCAAAGTACAAACGATACGTACGACCTGGCTTCAACGAGAGTTTGGACTTTAATCCACCGCTGCTATAAGCCTATATGACTACGTACAACTCCTGGGTTGATGATAGAAGAGTCATTACACTCTCACTTTAAATCCTCTCCTCTCCACTCGGTTTGGAGAAGGGTTTGGGTTATGGTGTTGCTGCTCCATTGGGTCTTGAGGCTGGTTTCGGTTATGGTGCTGGTCCATTGTTGAACAAGGGTTATGCTGAGGGCCCACTTTTGGCCGGTCCAATTGGAATCCAATCCTCCTACTCCGTGACCACCCAACACGTGTCCGTTGGTCCAGTCCTCGCCGCTCCAGCTGCTCTCGGTTACGGTGCCTCTCCACTTGGTCTTCACTTGGTCTCGGTGCCCCAGCACTCGGCTATGGCAAATATTAAATAACTTAAACATTTTTTCTTCCCATTTAAATTATATATAAAACAACCCATCCCTTCAATAGTCAAAAAATTCCAAGAGTGCCCAACAAAAATTCACTGTCCGAATTCCCTAAAAAAAATATGTTGTTTTCGTGATGATTTTTCATAATTTAATATTAAATAAATAAGTGATTGTCCAAAACTTTAAAGTTTTGAAACTCCAACCCAAAAATATAATTTTTTACCTTTTATATAATGGAATAATTTCGATCAATTTAATGGCTAACTTCCCCATTTTCTACAAGTCTTAATTATAATTGACCATTATAGGTCATATAGTCGATTTAATATTAATAAAAAAAATAATATAATCAATATATATGACCGAAAGGTTTAAAGGTTTAATATGACCCGTTGTTGTTTTCTAATATAAAGCGAAAATGTCGCCCATTGACAAGGTGTGGCCCGAACAGACGGACAAACAGACATTAATATATACGATTTATTATATAGAAAATTGATGGCTGACAGTGCTAATAAATCAATAAAAAATTAGGAGCTTTTCATATGTCTGTTATAGCATTAAAGCATTAATAAAATGATTTTGTAAAAGAAGAGTAAAAAAAGTTCAAGTTCAAAATCAATTACTGTGTATGTCTTTATGGTTTTATTAAAATTGCAATAATTTGTTCTCGTATGTAATATAAAATGGATTAAGATTATGTGAGAGTATTGAGCTATAATGTATATGTTACGACCAATGTGCGGAATTGCGCATTCTACAGAATGGGCAACCAATGTGCGGAATAGCTTTCCCTCACAAAGTCGTTCTGCACTTTAGTTTCCCAATCTGTAGAATGCGCAACCAAAGTGCAGAATGTTCAAGTCATCTGCACAAAGTGCAGAATTTTTTCAAAAATAGGATAATATTTTTTGGATTCTAAGGATTCTCCTTTGTTATTCTGGATTCCTTACATATCTTGGTTGGAATTAAGGTTATTTCGGATCTTCCTTTACTAATATTAGTTCATTATAGATTATTAGATTAGATTGTAGATATTTTGATAATATAACAAATTCAATGATCTATGATCCAGAATCCACAAAAACTCCTTAAAATTGTTAAGTATCACATTTAATTACCTATTATCCAGTTATTCTTAATTATTTTTTGGAATCTCAAACCCTATTCTGTATATTGTGCAAAAGGGTTGCGCATTCTGTAGATTGTTTGCCCATTCTGTAGAATGGATGCCCAAAGTGCAGAACGACTGTGAGGGAAAGCTATTCCGCACATTGGTTGCCCATTCTGTAGAATGCGCAATTCCGCACATTGGTCGTGACATATATAAAGAATATTTTTTTTGTATTTGAGATTAACCTTTTAGAAGCTGAACTAAAGCGAAAAGCTAATTTAAAATAGGGCATACATAAATGAGGAGCTGGAGAATTGAAATTTTATTTTAATAACCTTTTAAAAACATTATGAATTTTATTCCAAACTTAAGACTAAAACGTTAGCTCGTCTTATTCAAACCTGACATGAAAAAAGTATTTTTTGTAGTATAACCATTTAGAAACAGAAACGCCTTTTATAGAATCAAAGTTTTAAATAAAATTAAAACTTGACTGATTTTGGAATAAAGACTAAAACACAAGAATCTGCCTGACTAAACCAAAACTGAGAATATCAAATTAATATCAAGTCAATCAAAAAGTTGTTAAAACTGTCTGCTATTTTTGTTGAAAATTTTATGCACAATTCTGTATAGACTTTAATGAAATTTATAAAAATCAATTAAAAGTGACCATTTTAAAAGTGTCCCCTCAGTATGGTGCTAAAAAAGAATTTCTTTCAAAATAGGCTTTTTCTACTTCTATAAGATTTAAACATTATAAATGCTCAGCGCTAGAAGTGTTAGAACTAAGTTAAATATTAATTTCAAAGAGTAAAGTTTCCTTTAATTAAAACAGAGTATCAAATTTTATGCAATGTATATGGCTAAAGTGAGAAAAATTATTAACAAAAATAAAATTTACATAAAAATTCATAAACTTACCTTGGCTCAATGAAATTGTAAACCTGTACACAGTTGAAAAGTGATGAAACTTACAAAACCTTATTTATATAAATGAAAACGTAAGTGTTCTAAAATTATTTATAACCATTTGAGAAAGCAAATATTTTGGTGATTTAATATATAACTGGAAATGTTCAAAACTCAAATGATTACGGATACATAAAAAAAACTTTCTTGTGTTTTATATTAAAGCAATATGAGAGAGAAAAGGTGAAGTTCAAGTACAAAACCAATTACAGTCTTACTTTATTGACATTTTATTAACATTTGTTAGTGTATATGAGCTATGTAATATAAAATGGATTAGGATTATGCAAGTGTCGAAAATGATCAATTTTTATTAATGATGATTAACCTTTGAGAAACTCACGGACTAATTCAATAAATATATATTTAAAATGAGTCATCCAAAATTGATTCAAAAAAATTCATTTTTCTTTTACTAAATTTTAGAAACGTACCCCGGTTTATTTCCAAGCTTAAGTATATGAGCATTAGATTAAGAAAAACTGAAAAATTATAATAAAAATTATTAAATAAAAAAATACTTGGTGGCAGCAGTAGAAGAAATCTTTGAGAAACATCTCATCAAGGTTGATATGATGTCATTATATGAAATGACCGATGATTAAAAAATGATCCTGGCAAAAAACATAACATTTTCTGTATCAATGAAATTCAGTGTCTCATATTACTGGAATTTTTTTTGAAAATGTTGAAAACGAATTATGGAATTTTATTAACTTTTAAATAAAACATACAGGGTCATAATTAGGATAGGGTTAGGTTAGGTTTAGGTGGTTAGGTGGGTGTGGGCGTTGTGTAGGATAGGGTTAGGTTAGGTTTAGGTGGTTAGGTGGGTGTGGGCGTTGTGTAGGATAGGGTTAGGTTAGGTTTAGGTGGTTAGGTGGGTGTGGGCGTCGGTTAGGATAGGGTTAGGTTAGGTTTAGGTGGTTAGGTGGGTGTGGGCGTCGGTTAGGATAGGGTTAGGTTAGGTTTAGGTGGTTAGGTGGGTGTGGGCGTCGGTTAGGATAGGGTTAGGTTAGGTTTAGGTGGTTAGGTGGGTGTGGGCGTTGTGTAGGATAGGGTTAGGTTAGGTTTAGGTGGTTAGGTGGGTGTGGGCGTTGTGTAGGATAGGGTTAGGTTAGGTTTAGGTGGTTAGGTGGGTGTGGGCGTTGTGTAGGATAGGGTTAGGTTAGGTTTAGGTGGTTAGGCAGGTGTGGGCGTCGGTTAGGATAGGGTTAGGTTAGGTTTAGGTGGTTAGGTGGGTGTGGGCGTCGGTTAGGATAGGGTTAGGTTAGGTTTAGGTGGTTAGGTGGGTGTGGGCGTCGTGTAGGATAGGGTTAGGTTAGGTTTAGGTGGTTAGGTGGGTGTGGGCGTTGTGTAGGATAGGGTTAGGTTAGGTTTAGGTGGTTAGGTGGGTGTGGGCGTCGTGTAGGATAGGGTTAGGTTAGGTTTAGGTGGTTAGTCAGGTGTGGGCGTCGTGTAGGATAGGGTTAGGTTAGGTTTAGGTGGTTAGGTGGGTGTGGGCGTTGTGTAGGATAGGGTTAGGTTAGGTTTAGGCGGTTAGGTGGGTGTGGGCGTTGTGTAGGATAGGGTTAAGTTAGGTTTAGGTGGTTAGGTGGGTGTGGGCGTCGGTTAGGTTAGGGTAAGGTTAGGTTTAGGTGGTTAGGTGGGTGTGGGCGTTGTGTAGGATAGGGTTAGGTTAGGTTTAGGTGGTTAGGTGGGTGTGGGCGTTGTGTAGGATAGGGTTAGGTTAGGTTTAGGTGGTTAGGTGGGTGTGGGCGTCGGTTAGGATAGGGTTAGGTTAGGTTTAGGTGGTTAGGTAGGTGTGGGCGTCGGTTAGGATAGGGTTAGGTTAGGTTTAGGTGGTTAGGTGGGTGTGGGCGTCGGTTAGGATAGGGTTAGGTTAGGTTTAGGTGGTTAGGTGGGTGTGGGCGTTGTGTAGGATAGGGTTAGGTTAGGTTTAGGTGGTTAGGCAGGTGTGGGCGTCGGTTAGGATAGGGTTAGGTTAGGTTTAGGTGGTTAGGCAGGTGTGGGCGTCGGTTAGGATAGGGTTAGGTTAGGTTTAGGTGGTTAGGTGGGTGTGGGCGTCGGTTAGGATAGGGTTAAGTTAGGTTTAGGTGGTTAGGGAAGTGTGGGCGTCGGTTAGGATAGGGTTAAGTTAGGTTTAGGTGGTTAGGGAAGTGTGGGCGTCGGTTAGGATAGGGTTAAGTTAGGTTTAGGTGATTAGGGAAGTGTGGGCGTCGGTTAGGATAGGGTTAGGTTAAGTTTAGGTGGTTATGAAGGTGTGGGAGTCGCTTATAATCGCTTACGCTCGACTATTCCCCATAATCTCGAATTTTGGGGACATTATTGAAGCAAACAAAGTTTAATGCTTCAAATATAGCACCCGCAGGGCCCACTAGTATTTTTTTGTATAAAAGAGATTAACATTTTAGAAAGTACCACTAAAACAAATGAAAAAAATTCGTATTGGCCATAAATAAATGAAGGGCATGAAAATTAAAATTTGATTTTAATTAAACCTTTTAAAATAAGAAGGGTTATACTACCTAACTTAAGACTAAGAAAAACTTTAGCTCGTCTACTTCAGATATGAGAAGAAGGAAGTTTAATTTAGGATAACCATTTAGCAACAGAACTCATGCTTACAAAAGTTAACATCATAAAAAAATTAAAACTACTGACTAATTTGAGAATAAAGATAAGACACATCAGTCATAAGTCAAACGTTGTTTAATAAGTCTAAGTATATGCAAGTTTTCGAAATGAAACAGGTTGTCTGTGAAAATGCATGCAGATAGCAAATAGTTTACCATTTGTATATATCATGATGTAGAAAAAGTTTAATTTTTAAAAAATTGAAAAGAATTGTTAAAAACAAAAATATTTTATTTTCTTTATTTAGACAATTTAAAGTTTAACCAAGCGATCATCAAAGAAGAAGTCAGGAATAATAGTTTTGTTAAGCTTTAAAGTTATATTACTATCAAACATTTTCTTTTTAGGGACTTGCAATTTGCAATCTATAATCGATTTGCAATGAATGAAAGATTATGTTGTTTGTATGACGAATTGTGAAAAAATTGAGTTGAACTTCAATAATCAAATGCTAGGAAAGTAAGTTTTCCACACTTTGATATATCTGAATTAAAATTAAAATTCAATACTTCACAACAGATAGAATGTTTAGTTTTTCAATAGTTACAGACAGAAAAATGCAGAAAAATCATTTTAATCTTTTAAATAACACTACAAAATAAGATGAAAACACAAGGCATCAAAATAATATTCAAAACACAACCCTGAATACATTACAAAAAATTTGTACCCTTTGCACTTCTTACGACATGGGTCTTATTAATGAGAGAGAAAAGCAGAAGTTCAAGTACAAAATCAATTACAGCCTGACTTATTTGACATTTCATTAACTTTAATTAATTTGTGTTATGCCATATAAAATGGACTAAGATTATATGAATGTATTGTGTGAGGTGGTCTGCGGTACTGTGGATCAGAACCGGCCACCGTATGAAATGAATGCAAGCCAAATGCCTTTGAGTTGTCGGTGAAATCGTTCGACCATGCCATTTGCCCTTGGATTGTATGCTGACGTGCTGATGTGTTTTGTTCCAAGGCGATTGCACAACTGCTTGAAGAGGTCAGATTCAAATTGTCTGCCTTGGTCAGTTGTGATGTTTTCGGGCGTTCCGAAACGGGAGATCCATTGGTCAACGATGGTGTCGGCCACGGTCTTGGCGGTCATGTCGGCGATCGGGATGGCTTCTGGCCATCGTGTGTATCTGTCGACGATGGTCAGCAAATATTTGTTACCATTTGACGTAGGTAATTCGCCGACCAAATCGATGTGAATGTGCGCGAAACGAGATTTTGGAATTGGAATTGGAACGGGCGGTATTTTTGTGTGACGAGTAATTTTGCTCGACTGGCATGGGGTGCATGTCGCGACCCAGTGTGCGATGTCTTCGGTCATTGACGGCCAGAAGTACTTAGGACGAATGAGTTTCTTTGTTGCCTTCAAGCCTGCGTGTGAAAGGTTGTGATACTGGTCGAATAGCTTTTTACGAAGCGTGGCAGGAACGAACGGACGATTTGATCCTTTTGATGTTTCACAGATGAGTTGGGTTCCTGGAACGATTTGAACTGGCTTCAGCGTGTTTGATGGGTTGAGTTGCTGTAGTTCGCTGTCTTGCTTTTGTGCTTCAACCAATTCCTCCAGTGACCATTGAGTTGAGTCGATTGAGTCCACATTGAATCGGGACAGGCTGTCTGCGACCACATTGTCTTTGCCTGACACATGACGAATGTCAGAAGTGAACTGCGAAATGTAGTACAGTTGACGGGACTGTTTTGCAGTTTTGTCGTTTACGGAACGAAGTGCTGTGGTCAGTGGTTTGTGATCTGTGAAAATTGTGAAATTTCTGCCTTCGAGCATGTACTTGAAGTGTTTGATTGCGAGATAGATTGCCAGGAGTTCGCGGTCGAAAGTGCTGTACTTGCGCTGGGTGGTGTCGAGTGCTTTTGAGAAGAATCCCAGCGGTCGCCAACAGTTGGTTGAACTTTGCTGAAGGACAGCACCAACTGCTGTGTCGGATGCGTCGACTTGTAGTGATAGTTTCGCTTTGTTGTCTGGGTAATGTAGAAGAGCCATGTCGATTAGTGCTGCCTTGGTGGCGTTGAAAGCGGTATTTTCGTGTTCGGTCCAAATTAAATTGCGAGCTTTTTGTTTTAGCATGTCATGGAGCGGCTTCAAAAGGGTAGCGATCCCTCTTTGGAACCGTCGATAGAAATTGGACATGCCCAGGAATCGCCGAAGTTGCTTCTTTGTTATTGGTTTGGGGAAGTCGTGAATTGCTTCGACTTTGTTCGGTAGTGGAGCGATTCCATCTGCGTTGATGAGATGACCAAGGAATTTAAGTGAAGTCTGCGCAAACTGACACTTAGAAACGTTGATGGTCAGCCCATATTCTTGGAGGCGTTGAAACAGTGTTTCAAGATGATGCTTGTGCTCGCTGTCGGATTTGGATGCAACTAGTATGTCGTCGAGATAGACAAACACAAAATCCAAATCACGCGTAATTGAGTCGATGAAACGTTGGAACGTTTGTGGGGCGTTTCTGAGACCGAATGGCATTCGTAAATATTCGAATAAACCAAATGGGGTGATGACCGCTGTTTTGGGAATGTCGGCTTCTTCAATTGGAATTTGGTGGTATGCTTTGACAAGATCGATTGCGGAAAAGATCTTGCAACCACTCAAATTTGATGCGAAATCGTGAATGTGCGGTACGGGATAACGATCCGGGACGGTTTGAGCGTTTAGTGAACGGTAGTCTCCACAGGGGCGCCAGTCATTGTTGCTTTTTAGGACCATGTGGAGTGGTGATGCGTATTCTGATTTGGAAGGTCGAATAATTCCTTGAGCAAGCATTTGCTCAAATTCAACCTTCGCCGCCTTGAGTTTGTCGGGGGCAAGTCGTCGCGCTCTCGAATTGACTGGCTTTCCCGCTGTTTCGATGTGATGTCGCACATTGTGTTGAATTGTTCCGACTGGAGATGCTCGGGTGATGTCTGGATAGCGTTTCAAGATGTCTTGAATTGGATTGTCGTTGCCGATTGTACTGAGACCGAGTGACGGTGCTGGAGCAGATTGGCACTTTACCGCGAGTTTCGTTTGCATGTCGACGAGCTTCTTTTGAGACAAGTAGGGTGCCAAATGAAACTCACGGAGAAAATCTGCACCGATGATTGCGTTTGATGTGTCTGCGATAACGAAGGGCCATTTGAAGTCCTTTCGCAGATCGAGGTCAAGTTTGACGAGACGTTGACCATATGTGTTGATTTGGGAATTGTTTGCGGCAAATAGTTGAAAGTCGGATCGTTTTAAATTTTTGAATGATGATGCGGGTAACACGGAAATTTCGCTTCCTGTGTCGATGAGGAATTTCGTTCGAGAGAGGCGGTCTTGAATGAATAGGCGACTTGTCCGTTTAGCAGTAGCTTGCGTCGCCGCAGAAGCTACTGTCGGGCGTTTCCCGGCTTCTTCCACTGGCATTTGTCGTTGCACTTTCGTGCGTTGGCGCCAAAACGCCAATGATACCAGCAGAGGCGTCCATTCTCGTTGAATGTGCCGGACTTGCGAGGACCTTGTGAACGCGAGCGGCCACGGAATGAACCTTGGCTCGAAATGCTGCTCGATCGGGCTCGTTGTGGACCAGTTGATACGGCTGCCAATTTTGCAGTGGATGATTGTGTAATTTCGAAGACATTGTCAGCAGTCTTCAACACATCAGCCATCGGTAGTTTGGAACGATCCAATCCAGAAATGGTGCACTGGATTGAAGAGGGCAGCTTTGAGAGCCAGCGATTGTATAGAATGTCATCGGAAATTGTCAACTTTCCGACTTTTGATTGCAAGAATCGATAGAATTGCGATGGGGTCCTGTCGCCAAGTTGTTCGGTGTCCAATATTAGGTTGAGACGTCGTTGTTCGCTCTCCGAGTGAATGCGGATGAGTTCATCCTTCAGTTTTTGGTATTGTCCTGTTTCGAATGTCTTGTTGACGATATGCGAGACGTCGGCTGCGATGTTTTCATTCAATTTGGATACCAAGTGATAGTACTGGGTGCTCTCGACGGTAATTTTTGCAATTTGGAACTGCGCTTCGAGGATGGAAAACCATGTTTCGGGGTCTTGCGAATAGAAGGGTGGTGGCTTGATGCTTACGGCATCTAATCCGGGAATCTCGATGTTGATCGTCGGTTGTTCGCCTTCAATTGGCGCCATTTTTCTGCGTCTGAATGCTCGTCGTAGTGGTGAAGATCGATCAAATTGATAAGAACGGCGTCTTGTCTTGAGACGTTTAGGTGCTGGTAGTTCCCAGGATTTGCGGCGTTTCATAAACTGGGTTCAGAGTTCGGGTCACCAATGAGGTGGTCTGCGGTACTGTTGATCAGAACCGGCCACCGTATGAAATGAATGCAAGCCAATTGCGTTCGGACTTAGATTTTATTGATCAGAGTAGCGAGTGTCGTGGACATTATGGACTGGTCTTGTAATGCATTAGCTCTATGAGCTTTATATACGGTTTGTGTGTGTACAACGGGTTGTGTGATTGATTGACAAAAGTCATTAGTGAAGAGTGAACTAATTAGCAATTGACGCCAATGGCGGTTGCCATTGGCTACCGTTTGTGATTGCATTGCATCACTATTGGGTAATGCGTGTGTGAGTTGGCAACCGGTAGTTGTGCAGAGAAGCTGTCTGTCTGTAAAGGTAACGATTAAATAGTGTACGTGTAGTCTTGTGCTTGAACGATTGATCGTGCACTGTGTGGATGCGGACTACGACTACGCGCATGTCCGAGACCACTACATGTGTATCAATTAGATTAAATTTAAAGTAATGAAGATTAACCTTTTAGAAACTAACAAATTAAGACGAATAATAAAATTTTGAATGAGACAGTCAACAAATTGAACTAATTGCGCAATTTGATTTCGTGTGTAATATAAAATTAATTAAGGCTATTTGAGTGTATTGCGTAATAATATATAGGGAGAATAATATTTTTTAGTATACCAGTTTAACCTTCTGAAGTTGAAGCTACATTACTAATTTGGAATGAGTCATACATAAATGAGAAGCTGGAGAATTGAAATTTTATTTTAATAACCTTTTAAAACCAATAGAGAACTTCTGCATAACTTAAGACTAAGAAAAACGTTTGCTCATCTTATTCAAACCTGATATGAAAAAGTATTTTTTGTAGTATAACCATTTAGAAACCGAAACGCCTTTTATAGAATCAAAGTTTTATATAAAATTAAAACTTGACTGATTTTGGAATAAAGACAAAACACATTTTTAAAAATCTGCCTGACTAAACCAAAACTGAGAATAACAAATTAATATCAAGTCAATCAAAAAGTTGTTAAAACTGTCTGCTATTTTTGTTGAAAATTTTATGCACAATTCTGTATAGACTTTAAGGAGATTTATAAAAATCAATTAGAAGTAACGATTTTAAAAGTATCCTCTCAGTAAGGTGCTAAAAAAATTTCTTTCAAAATAGGCTTTTTCTACTTCTATAAGATTTAAACATTATAAATGCTCAGCGCTAGAAGTGTTAGAATAGGCTGTTAGGAATAGGTGTTAGGCTAGAATGTTAATTTCAAAGAATAAAGTTCCCTTTAATTAAAACAGCGTATCAAAATTTATGCAATGTATATGGCAAAAGTGCGAAAATTTTTTAACAAAAATAAGATTTACCTAAAAATCATAAACTTGCATTGGCTCAATGAAATTGTAAACATGTACACAGTTGAAAAGTGATGAAACTTACAAAACCTTATTTATAAAAATGAAAACGTAAGTGTTCGAAAATTATTTATAACCATTTGAGAAAGCAAATATTTTGGTGATTTAATATATAACTGGAAATGTTCTATACTCAAATGATTACGGATACATTAAAAAAACTTTCTTGTGTTTTATATTAAAGCAACATGAGAGAAAAAAGGTGAAGTTCAAGTACAAAATTTTTATTAATGATGCTTAACTTTTGAGAAACTAAGGAACGAATTCAAAAACAAATATATTAAAAATGAGTAATTCAAAAATGGGCAAAAATTCATTTTTAATTTACTAAATTTTAGAAACGTATCCCGGTTTATTTCCAAGCTTAAGTGTATGAGCATTAGATTAAGAAAAACTCTTAAAAACTAACAATTATTAAATAAAAAATACTTGGTGGCAGCAGTAAACGAAATCTTTGAGAAACATCTCATCAAGGTTGATATGATGTGATTATATGAAATTACCGATGATTTAAGATCGATTCGTGGAAAACACAACATTTTCTGTATCAATGAAATTCTGTGTCTCATATTACTGGAATTTTTTTTGAAAATGTTGAAAACGAATTATGGAATTTTATTAACTTTTAAATAAAACATACGAAGTCATAATTGAAAATAGTTTAAACCCTTTTAAAAACCACCTTTTGAAATCAAACCAAATTGTCAGAATGACATTGACATTGAATTAGTTCACAATTTTACATGGGATATTTACCTTTTAAAGTCAGAAAAGGATTTCAGCCTAACTCTATATCGCCTTCTGAGACATTTCTGTACTGGGTGATTAAAGTTTTTTTTTACACAAACAAACAAGAGAATTTATAAATTTAAAAAACCGACACAAAGTTTCGAAGCCATAACCTGTTACTATGTAGAACTAATTGCTACAAAAAATTCAAACTTGCCATGAATCAATTAAATTTTAAATCTACAGTTGAGATGGCGCTGATAAAGCTTTGTTGTTAGAACTAGAAACATAAGAGTTGGAAAATTATTGTTGACCATTTGAGAGAGAATTTGGTAAGCAAAAGATAAATAAACTTTGCATTTTAGATTATTATTCAGGGGAATACTTCCACGATTTGAAACTGATGACAACCAAGAGATTGCATAAATAAGTTTTTCTAAACCCGTTTTATATTCTCTGAGAAAATTGGTTAATAAATTGTTTAATTAGTAATCTTGAAGTTGCCCTTGTGTAAATAGGAGTCAAATTTTGAAAAAGGAATTAACCTTTATTAAAAAAATGGTTAGAAGAAGAAGAGGAAATTATATAGCATTAAAGCATTAATAAAACGATTTTTTAAGAAAAAGAGTAAAAAAAGTTCAAGTTCAAAATCAAATACAGTGTTTCTTTATGGTTTTATTAGTATTGCTAATTTGTTCTCGTATGTAATATAAAATGGATTAAGATTAAATGAGTATATTGAGTAATAATATATAGGGAGAATAATATTTTTTGTATAGAAGAGATTAACCTTTTAGAAACTACCACTAAAACAAAGGAAAAAATTTGGAATTGGTCATACACAAATGAAGGGCAGGAGAATTGAATTAATAATTTGTTGTACCTTTTAACGCACTTATGGTTCAACTGCTTAACTTAAGACTAAGAAAAACTTAAACTCGTATTTTTCAAATCTGACATGAAGAAGGTTCTTTTTTAAGATAACCATTTAGAAACTGAATCGGTTACTAATAAATTAAAGTTTTAAATAGAAAATCAAAAACAAAACCGATCTTGGGATTAAAGAAAAATTACATTTTAAAAAAGTTTGTCTGACTGTGTGCCAAAATTGAAAATTAAATTTTTAAAGTTAATCAACCAGTTGTTACAACTTTCCACTATTTTTATGCACAATTCTGTATAGACTTAAATTAAATTTAATAAAAATCAATTCGAATTGACCATTTTTAAAATACGACTGAGAAAAGTTACCTAGTCATTTGTCATTAGTCATACAAGATAATGTACATATACTTTTTATTTTCTCTCAAAAATCGTTTAATTGTTTAATCAGTGATAGTAGAAATTGGATATGTGTAAATAGAATTCCAATTTATTTTGGTGGATTAACCTTTATAAAGAAGAGAAGGAAAACCGAGAAGAAAAATTAAATATTGATAACAAATCCACAAATGTCGTACTGAAAGTATAACTTAATTAATTAAATTTAATATAAAAAATATCATTTTGTGATTAAAACCTCTTAAAACAATTTTTCCAGTGAAATAATGTATAGTACAGTACGTATGTTGAATAGAACGTTTTGCCATATCATTCCTGTCTATATTTTCAGTATACTTGTGCCATTATACTGTGTTAAAACATTATTGTTACAAATGTGAAAAATCGAATTTAGTGAAGCATATAACAGAAGTTGTTTGAATTAAAATTCAAATAAAGCATGTGTTTATAGTTTTGTTAAGAAATAGATTGATAAATTATGATTATACGTAGAAAAATTGCGAAAATTAGATTTTAGTTTATTTGAAAGATTAACCTTTGAAGTGCTGTCCAAGTGTTACACCTACTCAAAAGTTCGTGACCCAACTACTTGACTCAAATGATGACATATACTCAAAAAAACAATTCTTTTATGGGTCTTATTAATGAGAGAGAAAAGTAGAATTTCAAGTACAAAATCAATTACAGAATGACTTTATTGATATTTGATTTATTAATTTGTGGTATGTAATAAAAATGGATTAAAATTATATGAATATTGAGTATGAATAAAATTAAATTTTAAGCAATAAAGATTAACCTATGAGAAACCAAGTTATTAAAACAAATTAAATAAATTTTTGAATGGGGCAGTCAACAAATTGAATTAAAGAATTTAAATTTTATTTTTGTAACCTTTTAAGTCTAACACGTTATTGAACTAAAAACTTTTTAAGACAAAACTCATAATAAATAATATATAAATAAAAACTGAACTTTCTAACAGAAGTAGCAGAAATTAATGAGAGACATCTCAAGCTTGATATGATGTGATCATTGATGTAATGACCGATGATGAAGCCATTGTAAAAGAAAAGAACATTTTTTATATCACTGAAATTCTGTGTCTCTTATTACTGTAATTCTATCGAAAATGTTGAAACAGAATTTGTGAATTTAAATAAAGCAAAATCTGTCTATCTGAAGAGGTTATGTTTAGGAATTTAATACATTGTACAGTTAAAATCAACAAACTGGCTTCGACATTTTAGAGAAACTTTCCTTTTGAACTCATTAAAGAAAACTAAAAATAAGCTTTGAAATAGCAATATGATAATAGTTGATAATTGTTACCAATACTTGTTCTAGAATAGTTGAAAACCTTTGAAAACACTGGGAAATCAAACCAAATTGTTTTTTAAATTCTAAAAAAATTCAAATATTTAAGACAATGATCAGAATTACATTGACTAGATTTATTCACAATTTTACAGGGGAGTTTTACCTTTTAAAAAGTGTATATGTTTTTGGCTAAAATGGTATATTTATGTACTAGATGATTAAGTTTTCTACCAAGAACCCAAAAAATATTTAAATTTACAAAAAATAGACAAAATGTTTTTGAAGGGTTTACCTGTTATTATGTAGAACTATGTAACACTACAGTAGTTATAGTATTTAATGTGCTCCAATTTAGAAAACAATTACGAAAGTCGGAGCTCTTTGAAAAATTATTGATTCATTAAATAACGAAATGTTTATTAAACCTATTTATAAATTCCTAGATGACACAAGATTAGAGAATTAAAAGCACACAGACATTTTAAAAAAATTTAACTTTTCAGAAAGCTTTAATCAAAATCATAAACGAATTAAATACATAACTTCGTACAAGTTCCAAAGGCAAAACTAACGTTTTGCCTTTGGAACTTCACTGAAGCAGCTGGCAGCAAGCTGCCAGCGGGCCCCTATCTCGAAAATTGAAATTAATATATTTAATAAAACTAACTGAGTTATCCTAACGCTTAAATCTAACGACGCCCACACCAGCCTAACCACCTAAAACTAACCTAACCCAAAACCCATTATTACACGGCACCTAACCCTTCCCTTAATGACGCCCACACCCACCTAACCACCTAAACCTAACAAAACCCAACCCTATACGACGACCACACCTGCCTAACCAACTCAACCTAACCTAACCCAACCCTAAACTACGCCCACACCAGCCTAACGACCTAACCTAACCCTATCCTATACGACGACCACAACTGTCCAACTACCTAAACCTAACATAACCCAACCCTAAACGACACCCACACCCACCTAACCACCTAAACCTAACATAACCCAACCCTAAACGACGCCCACACCTGCCAACCCACCTAAACCTAACCTAACCACGCCAAACACCCACCAAACTACAACCTAACCTAAGCTAAACTTACACCTAACAACGCCAAACAACCCCTAACCACCTAACCTAACCTAACACATAAAGCGGCCAAACACCCGCCAATCCACCAATTTCTCGAAATTCGAATTTTAAATTGTTGAAGAAATTTTTCTATAAAATGAAATTATGGCATTATTTGACACAACAATCAGCGTGACCCACGTGGGAACACTAGAATTTTAATAGAAGTGGGAATATACATATATAAACTATAAATAAATTTCAAAAAGGTACAGTTACCTTTTTAATTAAGAATAGTTGACACGAATAAGAAAACAGCCAAAATAATTTAAATCAAATCAATTTAGTAAAAAATATTAAAAATTGCTATGATTCTATGAAATTTTTAAATCTTCTGTTTGAGATGGCGCTGTGAAAGATTATTTTCTAGAACTAGTAAAATAAGTGTTAGAAAAATTAATGTTAACCATTTAAGAAAGAAAAGAACTGATACACTTTCCAAACCAAATTTTGCTTTTATTTTAATAAAAAATATTTAAAAACAAGAAATAAGTATTTCATTTTTGGGTTTTACCTGTAGATAAGTTTAATTGATTGGTCCCATTTAATGAATCAACTGAATTATTTAAGAAAATATATGCGCTAATGATTCATTTCACAACAAAATTGATCATATTTTATCCATTTCGCAATTAATTGTTATAGCGAGAGTCTTTTGTAAGTGATGATGTGCTTCAAATTATTCTGCCCATGCACTCTCACGTGGTCTAATGAAATTTACAATGCGTGATATTCCAGAGTGAGCAACGATTTATGCAAAAGATGAAGCAATTTAAAAATTATTTTAAGTTCATTTGACTAAGAAAGCATTCAAAAAACCAAATCAAAAAAAAATTGTTATTAGTTTATTTCGGTTTTACCTGTTTATACCACAGTACCAATTCATGCCGAATATATAAGAAAATTTGCTTAAAATTGAACATGTAATACAATTTAAGATGTGATAGCCAGGTAGTAACGTTGAAGTTGAAATCAAAACAAACATTTTAGGTTAGCATAGATAAAGTTATGAGAAAATGATTATAATTTAACCTTTTTTAATAATTGAGTTAAATCTGACTTTAAACTTATAAGCTAATGTTCTCATAATTGCAAGCATAGTCTTAAACGACAATTTTATCAAATAAAAAAGAATCAACTATTGTATCATATTTTCTCATAGTCTAACTCTCTCAAAATGCATAAAATACATTTAAACAAAACATTTCAACAATATTAGTGACCATTAACAATGACGTAAAGTAAGAAAAAAATCCAATGGGAAAAATTGAAAAAAGATTACATTAGAATCTACCTCTAATCTAATCTACTCTTGGCAGCATTATCTTTGAATTAAATATAAAAATCTTGTGCACGTGGAAAAACATTTTTAAAAATTCTTAACAAAATATAACATATTCTAAGATAATAATTAGATCGACAAATGTCGAGTGAGAATTGATTTTTTTCAGTTTAAATTTAAGTTATTAAAAAAATTAATTTGAGAATTTAAAATCTTTGAAACCAACATGAAATTAAATCTAGTCTCTTAGTGATTTTTTATTCCATCTTTGTGTGTCTACATTGATTGATGAGTCTGTGTTAGGATTGAATGTAATTTTAATTAAATTCGGTATACAAGCAAAGTTGACCTTTAATTAGAAGAAATGGCTTGTGAGAGAATTGAGAATACAGTTTAAACTCAATCATGAAAATCACACCATTTTAACGTGTCATAATCGTAATAGTCACTGACATTTCTCAATGCATAATGATCTAGTGATTTTAGTAAAAAAAATTGTACAATTGTGAGAAAAATTGAATAATTCGACTTCAAATATATGATAATATCAGTAGAGCTGTAAAACTAAATTGTTTTGTGAAATAATTCATGTATTTATATGACAAATTGTTTAAAATAAAAATTAAGTTGTGTTCAATGATCAATTGCTAGGAAATTGATATGCCCAAATCTGAGCTACCTGAATTTAAATTCAATACTTCACAACCGATAGTATACTTAGTTTGTCAAGAGATTTAGAAACGCAGAAAACAAATCAATTTAACCTTTTGAATAACACTATTTTGTAACACGGAAACACAAGCATTCAAAGTTATATTCAAAATTATACACCGAAAAACAATACGAAATTAAAGACAGACAAAATTTGTTTAAAATTAAAAATTTTTTTTGTTTAGATATTAACCTTTTATGTCCAAGAGGCAAAGAGGGAGGTAAATTAAGAAATAATCATGATTCAAATTTCAGTGTAATGAGCCAATAAACATCAGTTTTAATGGAATAAATAATTACTTTTGAAATCCGATAATTATTAAAGATCAAAATATTTTGAATATTCTGTGTATCTGTTCATTTGATGAGCTTGAATATAATTCGAGGTATAAATGGAGAGTCTGTTTATAATCAGAAATCATTTTCATTTTTGAGCAAAAGAGAGAATGAAATACATTGCACAATCAACAGGAACAACCTTGTTTCGGCGTTTTTACGATTTTTTTCGAGTTTATTAAAAGACAAAAATAAACTTTGTAATAGTAACAAATATTTGTTATATACAGTTGTAGATAATTGAACGAGAATTGTTGAAAACCTTTTAAAACGCGAACAAGGGAAAAACCAACAAATAAGTTAATTTTAAGTGGATTCAATTATTTGAGAAAGTGTTTGAATGATATTGAGTATGTAGTTTGAGCAACTATTTTATAAAAGAAATTTACCTTTTAATCACTGTAAATTTTTGTCAAAAAACTTTTTGCCGTTTGCCGGAACATTTATGTTCCAGATGTATTCAAAAAACGCTTATTTTTGGCACCAAAAGGCCAGAAAATGTTTGAATTGAAAAGACAGACATATTGTAATCTGTATTTGGTGTTATTACCTGTTAATACGTAAGCAAATGATAAAGTAAACTTTAATATTCTCATGCCCAAGACTTGCTAGGTCAGAGACAAGGAATTATTGGAAATTGTAAATAATTATTATGTTAGACTTTTAATATCAGGTGTTCCTAAAAGTTATGAAAGTGGGCGATGAGGTGGAGGAGTGAGGTGGAGGGGAAGTTGTAAGTGACACAGTCTAGATGGCGTTAGCGGTTATACTGATTTGTGTGCAGTGCCGCAGCAGCACACTCACACAACAGTCAAACAAGAAACCTACACGCTCGAGCCCATAACTCAGAACAGTATAACCGCTAACGCCATCTAGACTGTGTCACTGACAACTTCCCCTCCACCTCACTCCTCCACCTCATCGCCCACTTTCATAACTTTTAGGAACACCTGATAGACGATTCATGGCTCCAGAACTAATGGTCAGGGAATTACAACGTTTTTTAACACTTTTATTTTGAGGAAGAATTTATTTTAAAAACTAATTGAACCGAGTAAACGACCACGACATGTAACCACATGCTACGACATTTGCTTTTCACTAATTCGATATAAAATTTTTATTAAAAAAATCAGAAATGTGGCGGTGAGGTCACCGCTTAGCCAATGTTCTATGTTCGACTCATAGGAACAGTGCTTATTTAACACGACTCATTGTGGAGCAGGAACATTTTTCCATTCCATTCCATTCCAATTCGACCTGTGCCATTCTGAGTTGTAGTTGTCTTTCTGTACTCGAACCCTCAATAAAGTTCTTAAACCAGTGCTCGTTGCCTTTACTCGCCCTCTACCCGTTTACAACTGAAAATAATTTATTTGAAAAAAATATTATTAACCTTTTATAAAGAAGCTGAGCGTGAGTAGATAACCTGGAAAATTTAAATAAGTAAAGTTAAATAAAAATGTTTAAATGAAGCGTTCAAATGTGTTAATCTCACAGACGGACAGACAGACATCAGTTTCTTCTATGACATTAGTAAAATCATACAAATACTTGATATATCCTAACTCATTTCAAAAAAAGTTATTCTGTTACCATTTTTATAAGTGGAAATGTCTAGGAAAAAAATATAGTTTTTAAAATATTGACTTGAAATATGGTATTAATCATATATTTCAATTAAAAGTGAGCATTTACAAAGAAATTTTCAATAAAATAATTAATTTTAAATAAACGCATTCTTTTGATTATATTATCCCCATAGAATTAGTAGATAATTAAATCTACATGAGTAACGGTATGATTATAATTGGAAATATTGAGTTGAAATTAAGTCTAAGTTTGCGCAAGTTATTTTTGTAAATAAAACAGATTGCGCGAGTGAATGCATGACACTTAAATTGCAAATAGTTTACCATTTGTATAAAACTGGTGGTTGATCTCCACTAATTTAACTCTGTCTGTGTGATTTAAAATTTGATTCGATTCGAAAATTTCGTTAAAGCTTAAAACTGATTTCTGTATACCAATGAAAAGAGAAGGAAAACAGCCAAAACATATTTATACATAGAATTCATTTAATTAAATACAATATAATTGCTTTTACCTTTTAATATCTTTAATGCTTTACCTTTTAATACCGTTAGCAAGAAAGACAATACCAACAGAATTGTGTTAGGTAGTCTTGAATCTTGAATTAGAATTGTTGTTTTGTTGATATATTTCAAGATTTTCCTATTGTTTTCTTCAACACCTGGTTTTGTAAATTATTAAAAAACTTATAAAAACATTTAATGCCAAATAGAAAATCTTTACCTTTAAAAATTCATATTCCACTCAATTTAGATTCAACTTTACCAATTACATACTTAACTCAGAGTCAAAACGTTTAAAGGTTAAAATTTCCAACAATTCATCTCATCGACTAATAGCAAGGGAGACACAAGATGAAGTGATTCAAAAGCTAACATAGTTAAGTTTTTGAAGACAAATGAATCACGTTTTTTTATTTAAACCTTTAGAAAAGCCACAATTCAGTATATAAATTGTTTTAAAAGTTTGTTTGTTTAAAAATAATATGAATTAGCATTTTTGACTTATAACATTATTTATAATGCGTGACTACAACAAACAAATTTTAAAAATTAAAATAAAGACATTTGATGAAATTTCTATCTCAGCGTTCGAAAATTTAACTCATCTACTTAATAAATATTCAAAATTGGCGCATTAGAAATTACACATACAACGCAAAGAATATATAAACAAACATTAATCTAAATAGCGGGTCTTACTTGTTAAAATGTCACTGGCTAACATCAGAAGTAAAAGGGAGCACACATTTTTTTTGGAAATAGTATTTTATTGACCTCTTAAGCAAATTAATGCTAAATGTGAGCTAGAAAATGCACATACATACACACTGAGGTATAGTTCGATACATTACAATTGTTTACAAGTAATAGAATACAAAATGAATCATTATGCAAAATAAGGAAAACATCATTGGCTCCAAAGGAGCATAGTCTGAGCGGGCGGGCACCACGCCCTCCACTACCAGAGTTAATGTTTATTTATTTTTATTATAATCGGTCCAGTATTTCAGATATAGTTCCCTCCAGATCACTTTGTCAGATTGTAAGATTAGAAAACAAAAGTTCCTCAATAATAGGTTCATCGTGTTTTGTCAGTCTCAATCGAATCTGTAAGCATGGGTTTCATAGATAGATTACAATTTTCAGATATAAAAGGATTATCTTCCGAAATGGTGATTTTTGTTGCATTCATGTGTTCATGTGTTCGATGGAACTTCTGTTCGATGATAACATACAACTCACGCACCTTCCTACCCCTCAAGTTCCACAAAAATTGCAGATTGCGATCGGGCCTCGTGCCTCGGCCGATCGCAATTGCAATTTTTATGGCTCTTTTCTGAATTTGTTCAAGGTTATTAGTATCCCAATTCGAGGATCATGGAATCCCAGTGCTAACTATCACGTCAAAATCTTGTGTCCACGTACAGTCCAAGCATGTAAGCACGTATGTCGGTGTATGTTTGTGTTCGATTTTGTGTCGTATTGAACACACGTGGGAAGACGGATTCTTCAAATAAATCAAAGCTTGTTCAATTCAACTTCAATTTGTTTTTTGTCTATAAAACCATTTAGTCGATAAATACGAACTACCGGGTGCACACAGGTGATTAGCATTTTCTCTATTTTCTCTATTTGTGAGATTTTGCAACACATGAAGGATCTCTCTTGGATACATTTAAATCTCATTCTTAAACATATTTGCAGTTCGTTGATTCGTGCAAAAAATAAAAAGGTTTTCACTGTTTAATTTCGGGAAAAGAACGTTTGCATCTCACTCAGGTGTAGGATAGCCTTTATATCCTCATCAAATTCCTTAGCGGTTTCAATCTCGATTGCAGTTAGTGCGTGATCCAGTCACCGGATAAAACGGCTCTGGTAGAACTTTCAGGTTTGTTTTATTGTCGTCGATGCTGTTGCATTAGTCCTCTGCGTGTTAATGGTGGAAACGTTGAGTAGGACAGCTTCCTGGTCTCCTACTTTTTTCAGGTGGTCTTCATCTGGGTCTTGCTTTAGATCTTCCGTCCATTGTATTGAAAAACAATGCACAACTAAAAGTGATGCATTTTATAATTTTTGATTCACGACTGACAACAAACCAAACACATTTGTGTCTACACTCTGATAAAAAGTTGCACATGAGTTGTGTTAAAATGTCAGCTGATGTTTTCAATAGTTACAATTTTCAACACCAGGTGGCGCTAAATTTCGTTATCTTATCTTTGCGTTTTTGATCAACCTGCTATTTTTAGTGACACCTAAACTGTTCCCTAAGCTTAACCTGAAAATTTGGAGCAATTTGATTCAGTAGTTTTCCCGGAATATGTATAACAACAAACACAAAAAGTCATGGTAGAAGTCTTTCGCTTTGGCGAAGCTTCGCTTCGCCCCCGCTCAGACAATTAAAAAGAGGGTATGAAAACTTAAAGTAGATATTTACAAATCATTATATATTTTATATACAAAGTTACGAAAATGTCTATAGAACCTGTCGTTGCAGTAGACGCTTGGCAATATTAATTGGTTTGAATTAGTGATCCTGCAGATGTGGCTGTCAAGATCGTTCCTCAGTAGTGCCCATCTTGGACATTTTTTGATGAGGTGGAATGAGGTTTGCTCAGGTTCAACACAAAATTCGCATCTCTTGTCATGTTCAATGTTGAATCTGGTCAGGTAGTAGTGGAACTTGCCGTGTCCAGACATGAACTGAGTCGTGATGAAATCGGGGATGTTTGAGCATTTCTTCCTGTGCAGGACAGTCGGAAAGAAAGGAATCGTTTCTCTCCCGTCAGTGGACGTTCTGTATCGTTCGTCCCACGCTGTGGTTTCTTGTTGCTTCCAAATTCTCACGGCGCATGATGGGAGAAGCTCATTGTACGAACTTGTTTCCAAATTCGTTGCTTCCTTAGCTAGTCTGTCGGCTTCTTCGTTGCCTTCGATTCCGACATGAGCTTTGACCCAACACAGGCAAATGTGCTTAGGGTGCTGACGCAACAGTTTTCTGATTTCAACCGCAAGTTTGTTGCGATTTTTCTTGTTGGATATGGCCTGCAGAGCAGATTGCGAGTCTGAGTTGATTATGGCCGTTTTGTCTTGTTGAAGACACCAAGTGACTGCATTCTTGATTGCTAGTAGTTCCGACTGAAATACACTGCATTCGTCATGCAATCGGGCTTTTTCACTGTGGTAGATGGTTTCTTGTTGTTTAACAACGAATGCACAACCGGTTTGTTTCTTGTTTGTCGATTCGTTCTCCTTCTTCGATCCGTCCGTGAAGATGTTGAAATGATGCGACTTTTAAACAGTTTTGACGAACATAATTCGCCCTCAGAGCAGGGTGTCCATCCTCGAGAAAGTGAGCCGGTTGTTGGTAGGTCAATTGTGGTAAGGTTTCAGGTACTATGTTGTGTCTGATGAGATAACGATTCGACAACAGTTTGAGACGCAGGTCAATGGGCGGAATGTTTGCCAGGACGAGTGAGGCTTCTAGTGAAATGGTTCGATATCCTCTTGTGATCATCAGTGCAAATGATCGTTGAGTGGATAGCAGTGTGGCTTTGTTGGTTTCGTTGAGACCTCCAATCCACGCAGGACACGCGTAGCACAGCAATGGTTCGATTGCACCGTTGTACAGTACTCTGAGTAAGCTGCCCGAAAGTCCCCAACCATTACCGGTCGTCCTCAAGATCCGTTGGACTATTTTTCGGTTTTGGCGCAGACGTACTCGATGTGCTGGTTCCATGATTGCTTTGGGTCAAAGACAACACCAAGGTACTTCATCTTGGAAACAAGCTCAATCTCCGATCCGTTCATTTTCAAAACAGGTTTACGGTAGCTGTAGTCGTGCTGTCTTGTCACAAGCATGGCTTGTGTCTTGGAAGGGTTGAATTTCAACTTGTTGTCACTTCCCCATTTGGCGATTATCTCGAGAGCACAGTTTGCTTTTTGTTCACATTCGTTTTCGTCTCTCCCCTCAATTGCCACGAAACCATCATCGGCAAACGCTTGATGATAACATCCATGAGGAAGTTGTAGTCGGAAGAAGTTGTTGTACAGCACATTCCAAAGTAGAGGAGAACACTTGGCACCTTGAGGACACCCACGGTTGAGAGACTTCCTGGCAGTGACATTACCACATAGGGTCAATTCGGCTTGCCGGTCATTGGAGCACACATTGGTACTAGATTTTTTAGAAGCACAAGATTTAAGCTCAGATGAGACTTAAGTTACGCAGTTTAAACTTTAGATAACAGTTATACCGTTTATATACAACTCGGAACGGAAGACCTAATTTACAATTATCTCAAAATATTCTTTTTAATTTAATAAGAGTTTAAACTATTAACGACCAGATGGTTTCTATGCGGACTCTCAGATTTTAATGAAAAAATTACAGGATGTTCAGGACCATATGAATAGGCTAAGGTTAAATTTTTATGACCATTTGGCCAGTGGTTCTCGAGTTATAAAATTCCAAAGTTTATTATGCGCGCCATTGTTGTTGGGCTTTTGACATTGGCAAACTCGTGTCTGTTCGACTGCGTGCGCCCGCAGAGAAAGAGAGTACACGCGAATCCTTCCGCTACTAACCCAAACTGTTGATTGTTCATTGTTTTCCACGACCATTTTGGATGTGCTTTAATTTGTTCAATGTATTTTGAGATAGTTTCAGAAGCTATTGGTTCTGGTTTGCGTTTTTTAACTGGAGGAGTTGGACTATATGATGAATCTAAAGCTTGAGTAGAAGAAGCAGACATTTGAGAGAATGATTGTGAGAGCGAATGAATTGTGTCTTCAATTATGTTTAATGAAACTTGGCCTAAAATCTCATCGTAAAACATCCCTTCATTTCCATCATCATCCTTGTCATCTTCATGTGTCGAGTCATCATCATCGCATTGGTCAAGAATTTCTGTGTAATCACCGTCGAAAAAGTCATCTAGTTCCGTAACAAACATGTCCACAGTCTGCAGTTCTTCAGCAGTGGCCTCTCCGGTAACACTCGTGTTGTACTTCTCGATGAGTCGCAGAATCAGTTCTCTAATCACTCGATTCTTATCCATCTTCGTTGTTTAATACAAAACTCAAAAGTGACGAATTTAACTTACAGAGCACCTTTGTTTACAAACAAACAGCTGTCTGGCAACTCTACCAAAACATGTGTATAACTAGACTGTTCATCAAAGTTGTTACCTAACAATCCTAATCAATCCTAACCTAATCAAAATTTGAATATTATTTATTCTAAGTGTTTAAAACTGGCTGTGTTCATTGCGTATCAACAGCGAGACGCCGAATGTGCATCTGGGTGTTGAGGGTGCAGAATGGACAGCAAGAGTGGAGTGTCTGCGCGCGCTTGGCGACACTAAAAGCGTGCTAAGATTTGTGAATATATTAAACTTTCGAATTTTATAACTCGAGAACCACTGGCCAAATGGTCATGAAAATTTAAACCTATACTATTCATGTGGTCCTAAAGGTCCTGTAATTTTTTCATAAATATCTCAGAGTCCGCATAGAAACCATCTGGTCGTAAATCAACAAAACTATTCGCATTTTATACGGTAGATTACTCTTTTAAATACTCAATAAATACTCAAACTCAAGCATGATCTGTTCAAATTCTGATAAATGATTATTCACAAATAACTGGCAATAAACTGGTATTTTCCTATTATAATAATCATATGCAAATGCATGAATTATGGCAAACAATATATAATTGTTAAGTCAATAATAATTAATAACCATTTTAGCTACAAGTCTTTTTCGAATCTGTGTAATTTTACACATGTTTTCATGTCGTATTGATTGGTCGTTCGTCTAAATGTTTTGTGGAAAATTGAAATACATTATTATATTTTTACCGAAAGAGAACACAGAAGAATTTGCACTACAAAAGTTTTCGAAACAAAAATTGAGTCTTTTCGAGTCACAGCTTCAATCTCTTTTAGGACTAATGGGGGAGCAAACAATAGTTAATTTAATTTTGTAAGTCAGACAATAAAATCTACAAAAAAAGAATATGAAAACAACCTTTTATTAGCACAATTAAAATCGCAAATAATTCGTTTAAAAGTTTTTAAAATAAAAATAGAATTGCTATATCTAAGCAATTTATAAGATATTCCCACTATTTTTCACTGCATAAAACGATTTAACATTATTTAAAAACAGTTTTTAGCTATTAATATAAATTGTGTTAAACCATTTATAGATTATCCAGATTCAATATTGATGCTTATAATTAATTAATTAAATTTTAAACTTACTACCAGCAAAAGAGAATTTGTTTAGAGAAGTCTTATCAAGGTATACTGACAAGATGTGGTTGATGACATCATAACCATTGATGAGCAAAGAAACTAAGATCAATTAAACATTATGGAAATAGGCGATAGTTTAAATCCCAAGTTTTAAGTATGTATAAGAATTATTTAAAAAACATTTTTAGCATTTGAATGAAGTTTATTAAAAACATTTTATGTTTTCTGCACCATTTGTACAATAGCTTAATCGGTCGAAGTAATCTAGAAGTTGGTTATGTGTAATATAAGTTTTTTGAATTCAATTACAAGTAAAGCATATGATTGATTAACCATTTGAGAAAGAATATAAGTACCTAACAAATAAGCATTTCATTTAACTTTATTATTCAGTTGAAAACTCCCATGATTTGAAACTGATAACAAACAAAGAGAATGTGCGAATACGTTTTTCAAAAACCGTTTTATAATCTGTAAGCATATTGATTTACTGTTTAATTAAGTCAAAGTAATCTAGAAGTTGTCTATGTGTAAATATAATTCAAATTTTGTAAAAAGGGATTAACATTCATAAAGGGATTAAACATATAAGACATGTAAAATATTAATTATTTGTAATACACAAATCCACATATGTCATGCTGAGAATTTAGTTAAGTTAATGTACTTCAATAAAACTATATGATATTTTAAAAACCCATTTTAAAAATCTCCCGTTTTAGACAATCGAATTCAGGTTAAATACAGTACGCATGTTTGAAAGAACTCTGCGTCTTCTCATTCAAAAGCAAATTGTAGAAGATTAAATTTTTAGTGTAGATAATAAACCCTTTTAGAAACAGACTAAGCAGGATAGAATAATTTAATATAGAACAAGTTAAATATAGAATAAAAAAAGTAGAATAAGTTAAATATAGAACAAATCTTTCATTAAAATGTAATTTAAAATATGCTTATAAATTCAAATTTTGTTTTTGCTTACCTTTTAAAACAAACGCGGAAATATTTTTTAAGCATAAGATTAAGGAAAACTTTAAGATTAAAATTATCAAATATTAAATAAAATAAAATTCAAGATATGTTGGAAAATGTAATTGATTATGTAATGACCGATTATTAAACACGATTCACACGATTCTGCCTAATATTTACTTACATCAAATATATTTTGTATCCAATTTTCTTAAAATTCTTTTGAAAATGCTGAAACATTATCTGTGTATTATATTATTTTTAAATAAAACACGTAGATACAATTGAAAATTCATTTTTTGAAAATCTTGAGAATTTCGTTCGATTTAAGAAAAAACATAGCAATAGTAATTAAATAGTCGTTAAGGATTGTCGATAATTGTTCGAAAAACATTAAAAACCTTTTAAAACCTGGCCATGCAAATGTACCACTCGCAAGTTTATTTATAATTTTTAAGTGGATTTAAATATTTGAGAAAATGTCAGAATAATATTGAGTTATTTTGAGTCACTATTTTTACAATTCAGATATTCAATAATTCATTACCTTTTAACTCTTTTAAAATGTCTCTATCTAACGCTTTGTCCCTTGATGTCATTTCTGGGACCGGATGATAAATTTATTTTGCGACTACAGTCCAATGAATATTCAAATGGAAAAAAGAATCAGACAAACTGGAATCTGTATTTAGCGGTTAACTTATGTTAAAACTGTACATAAAGAGTTCATATTTCATGTTATTTGGGAAGCCGTATCTACCACTCTTCCTATCCAATTACCAAGAAAGAAAAATCTTGAACATTTATAAAAATTTGTTGTCAATTCAAAAATAACTATTTTGATACAAAAAATATGGAAATCAATTTCAATTGCATTGCAGACATTGTGCTGGAGATACTAAATAAGTAATAAACAAACATTACCAAAATATCTTGCCAAATAATTATATTGTAACCTTTTTTAAAAGAATAATGGGGTGACTCATCGAACATATTTCAATAAGTGGTATAAAATTGATTAAACAAAGCTTTTTAAAAAAGTTGCAAGTGGTGTTAGATAATCTATTGAATCAAATGAATAAAGAATCTATATTTTAAAACTTTTGAACTTTTAAACCTTTTATGACAACACAATTTAGGCTAATTAAATGATATACTGTATTCTAAATGTATCAATAGCTTAGACATTTAAAGGGACAATTTAAAATAAGTTAAACTAAGAAACATAGTTTAAAAATTAATTAAACAAAGCAAAAGAATTTAAAGATTTCTGGCAATACTGCACCTATACTAAGTATTATATCCTAAGTATTGTTAAAATGCAACTCATATCTGCCTGGTGGAGAGAATAAATTACCTGTATGTTTTACTAATTGAATTGAAAGTTGGAAACATTTAACTTAACTTGTTTCTGAAATAATTTTTTAAAGTTATGAAATATGATTTTTAGAATTAAATGAAACTAACATGTGAAATAACTGTATAAGTTTGACATTTGAGTATTTAGTGGTATTATTAAAGATTACTATAATTCTTTTTATATAGATTGACCTTTTTTTAAATGAAGAAAACGTTGAGAACGGAATAACTACAAAACATAACAAATTTTTTTTAATGCTACTGCTATAAAAAACTAATTTTTTACACATTGAATAACAAATAAAGAAACAACAGAAAATGCAACTTTTCGATTGAATTTTTGATGTAAAGTAAGTCAATAAAATATAAATTTGTTTCAATTTTTCACAATTCACCAATAGATGAAATGAACCAATAGTACAAGTGACGAAAAAGTTGATTAATTGAAGTACTCTAAGTGGGGTTAAATATATTGCACGTAGCGATATACTAAGAAAATTAAATCGAATCGAATCAATAGAATAGATTTCATTACCCTTTTAAGCATGGAAAAGCAAGAGTTATCTTCTAACAAACCAGACCAGACAACAACTCGATACATTATTAATTTTAGTGACAAAATTAATTTGTCAGTTTTGAATCATCAGTGAGAATTGCTGTTTTGCTTTTGACTTTTTGACTTTTGTGTTTCGTGATTTTCTTGGCATTTTTTACAATTTTTAGCATCATATTTGACTCGCCCAACTGTGTGGACTCGAATTCAATATTCAAGAAGAATGAATGCTTCAAGACCAGCTTGGACATGACCTTCTGATTGAGGTGGGCAAGTTCGTGTTCAAAGTACAAACAATACGTTCGATCTGGCTTAAACGTGTGCTTGGGCTACTTTTTTATGAAAATGAGTATTTTGAATTATTTTAAAAATGATATTACCTTTTAACTACCCGAAAATTGTTCACGTAAAGCTTTTATAGATAGAATAAATATGAAATAATTTCAATTTTGTAATTAATTACACGAAAAAAACAGGGTAAAATTAATCAAAATTTGAACAATAATTGTACAAAACTGTTTTTACAATTTATTCAAAAATAATTTGCAATTTATTAAATTTTTCACTTATTTTTATTCACTTAACTTATTTACCTGTATTTCCTCAAATATTAAGCTTGGGTATTATAGCGTTAAGGAATTTCGATCGAATCGAATTTTGTTTAGTCGAAGCATGAACAAATTGGGTTAATTTGTCAGTTAAGTACAGGTAGCGTTTGTAAAAGTTGGTTCTTATGATACTCAGCATTTGAAATTTTGTATAAAAAAATATAATAAATCTCTCCTCTCCATAAAATTTTATACAATTTTTTATAAAATATTTAAACAATTAAACCTTTTAAATCTTCTAATGAACTGACACAAATTGATTCGTTAAACAGGTTGACATACACTTTTATTTGAAAGTATTGTTTGTACAAACCGTACTACGAAAAGAATATAAAAAATTATAAACACTGAATTTAATCTGAATTAGGGGGTTTTACATTTTAATATATCCTTGGCCATTTTTTACGTACCGAATTTTTCAGAATATTGGCCGCGCCTAGTGTACACTGTACAGCCCATATCGGTATATATCTAGATTTTTTTGAATAGCCAAGGTTACAGTAAACCACATGAAAAAAATCCCTTGTATAGCCAGCGGGAAACACTCGGGAAAATACGGTAATAGAGAACCATTTAATCCAATAATTTTGAAAATATCATCCTAATTATTGTAATAGCATGTAATATGTTCCAAATTGAAAACAAATCTGGACGTGGAAATATTTTTTGAGAAAATATCGGACCCTGACAATGTCAAAATGTTTCAAACTTTATGATGCTGCGTTCTTTGCCAAAATCGAGACAATTGAGCGATATTATAGACTTTGATATGACTTGTTTAGACATTGTAAAAACATTAAACAAAATACAATTCAAACAGAATCACGAAAATGTTATCAGTAAAACATGATATCAGTTCTAGTTTTGTTCTGTTCAATGACATTTGTATTCATAATGTCGTAGAGCTTCTACTAAACAATGAATTGTGAAATCTTGAAGCAAATCGATGCTATAGTTATAATAGTGAGTAGGGTTTGTTTTGATATCATTGGATTCTTCAGTTTAACGCCAATACTATATACAAAGTTTTGTTTTTTTAACAGTAAATGTTTAAATAGAATTAATTAATCTTAAACCAAAGATTGAGTTCTAAAACAATTTGTTTAAAAATATAAAATTATATAAATAAAAAAAATTTAAAAAATAGATTTACCTTTTAAAAGGATATATTATGTTAAGACTAAAACATAATTCATAAAAATAATATACCAAAACCATACAGCGGAAACAATACAAGATTAAAGATAGGCAAAATTTGTTTGAAATAGATTTTTTTTTAAATTTTGATAACCATTTATTTCAATTCGATGCTATAATAATGCCAAATGGGCATATGAACATCAGCTTTAATGAATAAAAAGTTTTGAAATCTGATAGTTGTTAAAGGAAAAAATCATTTCAACGATTCCAAAAATGTAATTCATATTTAGACAAATGATAGAGTCCGGTTAATTGGTTTGAAAATTGTTGTCTAAAAATTCCGAATATTGAAAATTGTACAATAATATTGACTTTCGATAATTTAAAAAAAATTAAAATCCGGAAATAAAGGTAAAATTTTCAAAAAACAAAAGCTTGCGTTAATACAAAACGACCAAAATAAACCTCCTAAAAAGCTAAAGGGGTAATTTGTTCTTATAAGATGGTACTACTGGCTTATTACATATGCTGCCAAGTAAAAGAAAGCATTTCAACGATCGGGTTAATAAAATAAATGCTTAGATGTTTAGTTGAGAATAATTCAAACAAGAATATAAAAGTTTAAAACAAATTCGAAATAAAATTTGAGACCTATTACAAACCAGAAAACGATCAATTAATTAGTTAGTAATGAAAAATTTTATTTAGAACCAGAAATCGTGCAAGTGAAATCATATTTTTAAGTGTTTGTCTTTATCGTTGATAGTGCTTTAATTATATTGTGAAAATTAAAATTAAAATATTTGATAAACCTTTGATAAAAATACACACGTGATCGCGTGATAATGTTGTCAAATTTCAATTCAGAAATACAATCAAGATAAATTCAAAATTGTGCAATAATTTGTTCATATATTATTGATATAGTTTAGAGCATGGGTTCGGAGACCGTGGGCCTCGGTCCACTTTTGCTCTAAAATGAATACTATTTTTGAACTACCAAGGAAGCAGCGTTGAATTTCTCTTAAAAATCTCCGCACTTCTGGTTTAGAGAAATAAATAAGTGTATGGACGACTTGTACTTGAAAAATACTTACATACATATAATTATTGAATAATAAATCTCAAGAAGGAATATTTGCTAATCTCGATAAACAATATAACCATTTGTAAATTTTTTTCAAATTATTTAATTTTTAGAAAGAAATAAAAACGTAAAAATACTTCATATTTCAGTTTAATCAATGTCGATTTCCGCAAGAAAATGTTGAGTGACCCATGTGCAAGTGTTAAAATTGAGTAAATTCTTAAACAGTCAGTGGTTCACTTGGAATATAAGCACACTTTGGTTAAAAATTAAGGGCACCAATTTGGATGATAAAATCTAACTACATAAAAATTGGAAAATCCTTCAGGCCCAATATTTGGGGGGGAAATCAACCAACTCTTTAAAAGAAAAGACATGGAGTATGAGAAAAAATGATGAAATATCTACAAAAGAATACTTGTTTAACTGCCTCAATGGAATTTTTAATATGCAGTTGAAATTGCGCTGATAAAACTTTGTTGTTAAAACTAGTAACATTATTGATACGAGATACGAGATAGAAAATTATTGATAACCATTTGAGAAAATATCTGGTTGGTACAAAATAAATAAACTTTTTATTTCAGATTAGTATTCAGTTGGAAACTCCCACAATTTGAAACTGAGAACAAACAAGTGATTTATAAATAAGTTTTTTCTAAAACCGTTTTATATACTCTAAGAAAATTGATTTATAGAGATCAAGAAGTTGGCAATATGTAAATAGATTTTCAATTTTGTTAAGATTCATTAACCTTTCATTCACCTAAGAGGTTACAAATGAAGAAAAAATATTTGAGAATTATAAAAGAATCAACAAGACATACATTTCAAATCCAAAATCTACATTATGCAAATTTAATGTATCGCATGCAAACTGCAGTTGCTATTGTTTGTTTTTGCTCAAAATAATTAACATTTCATCTGAAACTACAGTCGCTTTGTAAATGGTATAATATCATATCTAAAAATTAAACTTTTTAAAACACTGGTTGTCTAAATTCGATTTGATAACAACCAGAACTACAACCTTCAAACTTTAATTTTAATTTCAATTAAATTCATTTATTTTCTCGCCTCAAATTGCTCAATATGAATTCTAATTCACGATTAATAAATAAACTAGAATTTACTGCTAGCAGTGCAGCTGAGCGAGAAATCAAATACATCAAGCAACTAAAACTAAAACTGAATTGGTTAATATTCAAATAAAATTGATTTATGAGAAATTGCGATAAGTACAGAAATGCATTATATTTTTTTCTCGGTTTTTCAATTAGTGACACATGTTGCACTAACACAACACTCAACTGTCTCACTCAGTGTCACACTCACCCCTCACTCGTGTAATTTATGATGTTCTACTGCGAATGGTCTGTCTGTGTAGGGTGAACAAGACCACATGTCTGTGCACACACAAACAGAGAACGAACCGTCAAGTGACTTTCATTAGCACACTCAAACAACATTGAACGCGCATGTGGCGAGGGAGTCCACAAGAGGGTCATTATAAATATCATGTTACGAAGACGTACGTTCAATCTTCGAATATGATCAAACAAACTATTCAGACATATTTGGTGTTTTGATCAATTATTTATATTATTTAATGTTTATTTGTGTTGTGTGTAAATTGGGACAAGTGTTAGGTTAATATTAGAAGATGGAAATGTGTCATGTCTGTGCAATTTGAAGCAAACGGGGTCACACTGTGCTTCTATGCAAATAAGAAAGAATGGTTGATCAAAACATTGGTCACATTAAATTCATTGGGAAACAATGAGAATAATTTAAAATAAATAGATTATCTACTTGACAAGAAAATATAAATTCTTGGTTGTTCAACTTAAGTTTAAATTGTAAAATTATAAATTTGTATTCTGAATGTTTGTGTTTGATTGTAGATTGCCAGGTAGATAACGAATATTCTCAAATTTTTAATGGCGGGAATTGATCTACATATTCCAACGATTAATTTGGTGTGCCATACATGTCAATACTCAACAGAATCAATTCTCTACAGCCTCTGCAAAACCGATGTGAAAATAGCTATTTCCCATAGAGAATACATTAAAAACTGACATTACCTGGCCGGAAGTTACCTAAACAATCATGGATTTTCTCACAAAACGAACTTGGCCCCATTTATTAGTAGCTTAATCTTCAGAGGCCTCATTTGTAAAATTTAGTGAACTCGTTCGAGAGATAACCATATCCACAAAAACAGCGTGACATTTTCCCCTCTGTTACAATGCTGACATTTTCTCCCATTGAAAAGTCGAAACGGATTTCTCAAGTTGATGCAGAAGTGCTTCGCTACGTTCACTCACTCACTCACGCACTCGCTATCGCTCGTGCGTTCGTTCGTTCGTTCACTTCGCTCAGCTAATTAAATCAATGATAAAATACAAATTCTAATTTTAAATACTTAATATTGAGAAGAATTTAAATATTCGTAAAACCTTTGATAAAACGAATATGACTCCAGAATTGTTCCAATTATAAACTCATGAATTTAAGAATCAGAAAAAACTTATGCAAAAAAAAACAATGATAACTTAAATATTGTTTTATACAACGGAGCTAAAATACGGTTGCAATAATCTGGCTTTCTTAATATAACATCTTCAGTTTCATCTAACAAGTTTCGAGCAGAATTTGGGCAAATATCTAATTACCGTAAAATCTCTAATATGCGCCGCATTCAATTAAGCGCCGCATTCAAATAATCGCCGCAGCCAGAGCCTGTTTAAATTAATAAGCGCTGCATTCAAACAAGCGCCGCACTTTGTGAATTTATGCTAAATTTTAGTGTTTTGTAAAGTAATTTCATTAGAAAAGCATCAAAGTTTGAGTAAAAACTACGAAAAAAGATATCCTAATTAATAAACGCCGCATTCAATTAAGTGTCGCATTCAAATAATCGCCGCAGTCAGAGCCTGTTGAAATTAATAAGCGCCGCGGCGCTAGTTTGAGATTTTACGGTATATCACTGTATAGTAAACCTTTTAATTAAAGTGCTGCAAAAGTCCGAAAAAACAAAATAAAATATATTCCCGTTGAATATTGTGGAAAGTGTTTTCCAATGATAATGATTTTTATGATTCTAAACAACAGCTTTGTTTTACCAAGGGCAATCAAATAATTACTTGAAAATGTTCATCTTACAAATAAAAAAATTTAACCTTTGGTACAGATGCAAAACTTTTTTCCAAACGTATTTCAATTAATGGAGTTAAACAAAATTGATCGAATGAAACACTCGAACAGTTTCTATGTCAGATCATATTTAAACTCAATTTTTTTCATTTAGTTTGTTGTTGCCTAATCAAAGTCTGTGCAAGTTTGGGGATTGAGTATATAGAAAAGGTTGAATGTGAATCAAAATTAGTTGTTTAAATTATTAAATAAGTGTTTGGAAACCAATATTATAATTAGTTGAAACGAATAACTCAATGAGTCTTAAGCTGGTAGCTCTGGTTGTTTACAAATCGAATTTGACACACAACACAATCGAGGTTTTCAAAACCATTTTTATATATTTTACCATTTAAAATTCACAAAAAATTGCAAAATAAAGAATATTTACATTAGTGTTCTAAGTCATATCGTAATAGTGTATCTCAACTGTACAAACATTTGGGGAACATTGTTTATTAAAATGTCAGTATTCTCAATAATCCTTCAATTTTATAAGTTCAAATAACCAAAACTTTCGTTAAAGTTTTACCAATAAACATAATACTCAAGAAAAGACAAATATGCCTTTGTTTGAAATATACTTTACCTATTTATAAGTCAATGGTATTACTATCATAATGGATATAATAAGATTACAATTCTCTTCAGAATACAAAATTACCAATTGAGCATAGAAACGTTTTCCCAATAACAAAGCGAGATTTGAGCCTTCTCAGTCGTATAACAGTTTGTAAAAGTCAAATTGCCATTTCAACTAAATATTTGTTTGCAATCTTCCATGTTTTATTTAAAAAAATAATGTCTCTAATTATATTTTTTTAATTTAAAACCATTTCATATGAATATATAATTTGAATTAAGTGAATGACACAAAGTCCCCTGGTAGTTAATTTTGTTGTAAATAAAATATATGGACCATTAAAGATAACGATGTTTTAAATAAATTGACCTTTTAAGAAATCTGAGAGATCTATTCTATTTCAGAAACATTTATGAATGAAGTTCATTTTAAATACCTTTTGAAACTAGAATGTCTCATTGTTTAACGCAAGTTCTTTCTACAAAGTTCTACTTTTCTATCGTAAATGATTAAAATAGATTTAATTAATCTTAAACCAAAGACTAAGTTTTAACAAAATTTATTTTTTGAAATATAAAAAGCAAATACGTTAAAAAATCGTTTGACATTTTAAAAGAATTTTATGATAAGACAAAAAACATAATTTATAAAAAATAATTTTCAAAACAATAAAGCCAAAAAATACAAGATTAGAGAGGAAAAAATTTGTTTGAAATTGAAATATTTTTATTAAGATAACCTTTTATGTGAAGGTAAATCCGACAATGAAAATTTTCAAATAATAATCATTCCAAATGCCGGTTAATGGACAGATGAACTTCAGTTTTAATAAAAAAATTAATTAGTTTTAAAATTGAATAGTTGTCAAAAGAGAAAATCATTTGAAAGATTCCAAAAAATGTAATTCATATTTAGAAAAATGTTGGAAAAATAGTTACCGGTTAATTAGTTTAAAAATTATATCAAATGAAGTGCACTAATTATAGCTGTCTGAATTGCCTCCAAATCGAATTATGCTAAAATTGTCCACACTTTTTGAAGCTCGGCCACGGTGAAACGCAGTTTATCGATGTAGTCTTGCACTAGATCAATTTCTTCCTCTTTGGCTTTGATTTGTTTTGCCGTGTTTTTATCTACGACGGTTCGTTTCACAAAGAAGTTCTCAACTGTAATGCGCCTGTGCAACACCGATGAACAGCCACATTTAACACAATTTCCTGTTGTATGATTCATCACGACGCATCGTTTCATATTTGCATGTCCTGCTTAAGTATCATTAATTGATTAAAAAACAACTTGAAAATCAAAAACAAAATCAATACCTATATTTACTGTGCCAACACCATCGAGTTCATCACAGCCAATATGACAACGTGTCTTGTAGTTGATCTTTGTTTCACCTTGAACCTTGATTACTTCTGTACATTTCTTCGCAGTACAAACGGTGGCTGGCTCATCCAGTTCACGTGCCTCCAGATTATCAATTTGGATGTAAAGAAATTTAGTTAATTCTTCCTTTTCTACAAGCAATTCATTCAACTCGAGCTCTTTTTCGGAAAGTGTTGCGTTCAGAGTTTCGATGGTTTGAGCTTTTCTCGAATCTCTAAATGGTGTTTCATTTCGTTGATCAAAACTTGTCAACAATTTCAAAAGAATCACTGCTAAAATTGAAATCTGCAATATCTGCAAAAGAGTGTCTAACATTGTTGAGCAGTATGACTACGATCGTTGACAGACAGACACACAAGTGAACAATCGTAAATTATGTGGAGAGTATTTGATTTTGCTTCTACATACGATGAGTCATTGTTGTGTTTTGTTGAATCAATTTTGCATGATCTCTTTGACAGTTGAGAACTAATTGTGCAATCAGCAGAAACAAATCAAAGCAATTGATTATAATAATAACGAGAGTAGTGTTTGTTTTGATAGCATCGGATTTCATTCCTATTCACCAATTCATGAATCATGTTCTGAGAAGTTCAAATTACCCAATGTTCAATGGTAAATTGTAAATTTCATTAAATTAATTTTAATTTATACCCAAATTAGTCAGGATGAATGCAATTTGCACAAACATTTGCATTTCAAAATTAAATTTTGAATTTGAAAATATATTTGTTGATTTAATTAAAATAACAGATGAATTAAACCTTTTTAAATCCCTCACTTGCTATTTGCATTAACATTTATTTGATAAAAAATTCGATTAATTGTTATGAAAAACCTTTAATTTAATCTCCAATTAATTATTTATTAAATGATGTAGTTGTTAAAAATAATAATATTTAGAAAAAACAATTCATATTTAAAGTCTAGATTTTATAAATAGAATAGATAGAAGTTACCGTTGTATAGTAGAAGTTCTTCCAAGTTAACTAATTTGGTCAGTTGAACAAAGATGGCACTTTTGTGAAAGAGTTTGAACTCAAAAATACCTAATTTATGTTGTTTTACCAGTTAATTAGCTAACATAATTAAAGTCGAATTTCTTGGATCTTGTGCATTATCGTTGTCGGTTTTCCATTACTGACAATTACAGCAGTTTGTTCAAGTCGAAATTTTGGACTCTTGAGCATAAGCGTTGTCAAATTATTCTTAACGAAACCATAGAAATAATAGATGAGAAAACCTTTTTGATATAATCTTTATGCGTTACATTCTTTCACTTGAATTCAAATACAAGAAACCATATTAAAATTATAAATGTAGTGAAAATATTGAAAGCATAAACGCATGGCACATTCAAATAATAATCGAAACCATGCACTGAACACGTAAATTGAAGATATGAAAAAATGTTGGAAATATAAATTTTGAATTTGAATTACCTTTTCAGGAAATTCCATTAGCAATGAAGATGCATTATAATGTCCAGACAAACACCACGCCACGCAATTTAAATAAAATTTATATATTGAAATCTTTTGAATGTCCAAGCATTGCACAAACAGATCAATTTTGACAAAAATGCAATTAAAAACACTCAATATGTGTTGCAAATTTTTTAAATTATTGATATATAAAATAAAAGGAATTAATTCAATGAAATATTATTAATTTACCATTTAATACCAGTCTATAACTAACGATAACAAAGCAGCACAACAAAATAAATGTAGGCTAATCTTCCACACTTGACATTGGCACAGAAACATTTCTCTTTATTTGTTTGCAGACAAAAGAGATATTAATAAAGTTACCTTTAATATACCTGCTTCAAAATTGCATTAAAATTATTTTTATTTTTATGATTAAGTTAGTCAGTTTTGAATGATAAGTGAGAATGGCTGAACAGTTCATTTGATTCAAAAAATATTTGATTGATTGTGGGCCCTATGGGTTACGACCTACGAAAGTTTTGTAATTAGCCATACTGATGAGCACATTAAATGTAATTCAATGAAATGTGAATAATATTAATGGTTGGCTTATTGTTTTGACCATTTACAAAAACAAATTTTGTAAGTGGGTCTTTAAATTATAATTTTTTTAAATTATCATTTATATTTTACCTTTATGTATACCTTACCTGATAATTGCAATTTCAATTATAATTTCAGAATGAAAAATATCGATGTATTTGAAAAATTTGAATACATAGAAACATTTTTTAACCTTTTATACAAATCTTTGATTTTCTTTCCGAAAACAGTTCAATATGTGAAGTGATATTGTCAGAGAAGTCAGAGCATTTATTGATTCAAATGAATTTTAGGTTAAAATAGAATTTAGTCAAAATTTGTGCAAATTCATTAATTTCGTGAGTATACAGGTTATGTCAATCAAGTTTAGTAGTTTAAACTGTCAAATAAGTGTTTGGAAACCCTTTGTATGTCTTTATGAAAAAATTGCAAGAGAGGTTTCCATGTTCAAGTAAAGCCTGTCGTCATGGTTATTTAAATTAAGTAAAGCATTAATTATATTAAGATTTTGGGCTGAGTAATAATAATGTTAATACGTTTTAATGAGAGATTAACCTGTTTTTAGGAAAACTTAAACAAATCGAAATATGAAAAAACTCATATTCTGGTTATTTCAGACGATTTTATTGAAATAAATAAGTCAGCTTTAGATCATAAATGAGAATCACTGTTTAGCTCTTTAGTCTATTGAATCAAATTTTTGTTGGACCTTTACAAAATCAAAGAGTAGTTCAAATACAAGATTTAGAAAAAAGTTTGGAAAAAATGAATAAATCCTGAAATAAGATTTTTAAATAAAGATTGATTTATTGATAATAAATTTTTAATTAATAAAATTCCAGTAAAACCTTTGTTTGCTTCGCACACTCTAATACCGACCAGCAATATCATATTGTGAAAAATTGACAGTAAATTAAAAATATTTTTAAATATAAAAGTAGTATTTACTATATAAATTATAAAATTTTTAACCATATGAGAAAGTTCCGCTCGCATTCAACAAAACAAATTCGTAATAATAAGTCATCCGTCTTCAGTAATTTATATAATAATTTAATTTATTGTGCTAATTAAAAATAATAATCTTACACCCTCAAATATTTGTCGAAAATCGAATGTTGTTATGATTTCAAAGTAATTCTAGGGTCAATAGTTCTCACAGAACATGTTCAAAAGTTTACAGAAATAAATAAACTGAAATGTATTTAAATTAATTAAGGAACCTTTTTAAACAACAACTTAGCTACAAAGAGTAATGCCCAAACATGCCTCAGAAGTGATTATGGATGCAAAAAATGTTATCGAAAAACAAAACCTGACTGTGAGACTAAATCCAAGTTATCCAAAGATAATTGTTGTAAATCTTAATATTCAATTATAATGTGACCATTTACGAAAAAGGTGAAATGAATCTTTATCAGAAAATACACAATTTCACAAAGATTTTACTTGATTAATTATTATTGTCAGAAAATTTGAACAATATCAACATGAGTAACGGTATGATTATATTTGGAAATAATGAGTTGAGATTAAGCCAAACGTTGTTAAGGCTAAGTATGCACAATTTCAATAATTTTGCGAAATGAAACAGGTTGCATGAGAGAATTTAAAGTACGGGCAGGGAAAAAGCAAATAGTTTACCTTTTGAATAGAACATCGTAAAAGAAATGTGAAAATTTACTAAAAATATTTTATTTTACATAATTAGACATTTTAAACCAAGAAATTAAGAATAAGAATGTGTGAAACAACTTTATTAATAACAATAATAAAGGAAGCTGCCTACAAAATCTGCAGGGTGCCGTTTAGGCACAGCAATTGACAATTATTCAAACAAAAATCTAAGTATAATTTAAGTCAGTTATAAAAGACAAAATTACTTCATATTATGAAGTTTTGAAACATTTCTGAAACCTTTGATAAATCGCAGTAAGACTATTTTAATGTCTCGTACAACACTGTTGGAGAGCAGTGTAATAAATCTTTTTTAATTTGTCCAAAAATATAAATTAACGAGCACATGTACAGATGATTACTCTAAATGCAGATTAGAAAAAAATCCTGATTCCAAATATCGGATAATAGGCCAATGATAGGTGTTGGAAAATTGTTTTCTTAATCATTTGATCATTTTAATTTGCCCAATATCATGGAAAGCATTGCAAAATATAAATTCTAACTTTAAATATACGTCAAACCTTTGATAAAAATAACATGGCTTCAGAAAAAGTGTTTCAATTATAAACTCATGAATTCAATGCACTCACTATCATCACGTGACCTTCACTCCCAAGGCATTCAGCACTGAGAGACGATATCACCAAATGATGTGTCCACGCTGTAGGACGCGTCTTAACAGTGCACTCAAGCTGTCTCGACATCTTGCCAACGATCATCACATTACATCCGACTTCTCGTGTCTATTCCAGTGTGGGTACCCCAACAAGCTGACTCTATCTAAAATGTCATCTCACATGATCCAATGCAACGGTCGACTCAACTTATTGAACTCGCTTTTATCTCACCAGTCTCATATTGACGATTCAAATCAACCCCGACACCATCGTGGCATAGCATCTATTGACGCTTTTCGTGAGAAAATTTTTTGACGATATTTATAATTTAAATAATTCTGACTTCAAATACAAAAGTATCGACTTCATGAATGGTGATGCATCCCTCAACGACCTGTTGCAAGCATTTGAGTCACTTTTGCCAAAAACCAAAAAGAAACGAGGCAAGAAGAAGAAGAGAAGAAGAAGCATTCTTCTAACAAGCCAACTGACCAGAATAAGACTCGAGCCTCGGAATACGCTAAATGTCAGGATTTGTGGTGCGACAAGAAGAAGCTTTGGCAGTACGTCAAGAACGGTACAACTAGATCCAACACGGCAGGACATGAACAACGCTTCTTTGCCTACTTCAAACGCATCTTCAGCACAACCACCCAGTGTACCCTCCCCCTTTCAAGTGTTCCTCCATCCAAAAGTATTTCTATTATGCAATATATCGTAAAAGAGGACGTCGACAAGTACATTTCGTGCAAAATGGGTACAAGCCCAGGACCGGATGGTATTCGAACTGGCCAGGTTGTAGATCAAATCGATGACCTTCTTGTGCTTCTCAACTGTTGCTTGTTTAGTGGTGACATCCCAGACTCATGGAGACTTTCTAATACGATCATGATCCCGAAAAAGGACAACTCATCGGACCCAGGAGATTACCGCCCAATAACTATAGGATCGATTCTGTATCGAATCCTGAGTTCGGTGTTGGCCAGTCGACTTAGCGAATCGATCCCACTGAGCCTCAACCAACGTGGTTTTATTAAAGGAGATGGCATACATGAAGCCATCTCTACAATCCGCCTTCTTCTCAAGCACAAACCTTTCACTCGGATTGCAACACTCGATGTGGCAAAGGCATTTGACAGTGTTAGCCAAGAAGCTATTTTTGTGTCTTGCCGAGCAAAGGGTCTAGATGAATGTAGTGTCATGTTTCTCCGTCAGCTCTACCGCGACTGTATCACCCAAATCAAGCTGAATGGAATTGAAAGTGAGGCGATTCGGCTGTGTTCAGGCGTCAAGCAAGGTGATCCCTTGTCACCTGTACTGTTTAATCTAGTCATCGATAATCTCCTTGAGATCCTAAATCGTTCTGATCTCGGAGTTGACCTCGATGGTTTGGGCTTTGCAGCACTTGGTTATGCGGACGATCTTGCTTTGGCTGCATCCACTGATCAGAAACTCCAGCAGCTAATCAACATTACCTCAAACACTCTTCAAACCGTGGGTCTCCGTCTAAATGAATCTAAATCTGTGGTGATGGGATGTGAAACTACGATCACGATCGGTGGCATCGAGTTGCGTGGAGTAGATCGAGTCAAGTATCTGGGGGTGGACCACATGACCAATGATGTCAATGACATCAATGACATCAATCATGTCATAAACAGCTCCAAGATACGTACTACGGCATCCTCGTTTGAGCCACTTCTAGAGAAACTTGGAAAAGCCTGCTTGAGTCCAACTAAGAAGCTTTTCTTACTTCGTAATCATCTCATCCCTACATTTACTCATAGACTTGTTCATGAGGACTTCATCGGCAAAGACCTTGAGGAAATCGATCGAACAGTTCGAACATTCGCCAAGTCCTACCTGCATCAAGTTAATGGCATACCGAATTTCTGCCTTCATATGAAAATAAGAGATGGTGGTTGTGGTATCCCGCAATTGCGTTGGTTCATTCCGACTCTTGCTTTCAAGAGGATGCGTAGACTGATTCACTCGAAATGTCACTTCCTAAAGTATCTAACTTCGACTCCAGAATACACAAAAGAAATGCTAAGAATATCCATATTAGCACCGGACAAGCTCGATTACGATCTAAGGCTAAGAAATGAAGTACTCACCAATCCATCGAATCGAGGTTTCCTCTGCTTCTCTGTTGGTGGTGGCATAGTCAATCGACACCTATCCGGTTGGACAAATACTCCCGGTCGCAAGTTAGTTAGTTTGCTACGCCTGCGAAGTGGAACCCTAGGAGCGATCCATGGAGCACCAGACCAGCCAACATGCCACCGATGTCAAAATGGCAAGCTTGAAACACTAATGCACATCCTTAATGAGTGCAAAGAAACTGAAAAGCTCGTCTCTTATCGACACAACAAAGTTCGTGACATGATTGTGGACACACTCCGTGAGAAGAAATGGATCGTGGCAACCGAAGTCTCAATCCCGATTGGGCGTACCAAACATATTCGACCCGATATCATCGCGATCGACCCGTGGCATACTAAGGCGTACGTTCTAGATGTCCAGATAAGTTATGAGGTCACCAAGGACACGCTGGTAGACAGAGACATGCACAAGCGTGCCAAGTATCAACAGCACAACGAATATATTATAGACTATGTGAGGATGCTGCTCTCGGCCGAAGTTCAAACTATGACCTATTATGGAATGGTGTTTGGATCTCGAGGAAGCATTCACAATGTCACCTTAAATCTTCTGAAAGACTTCAAATTTAGCGATCTTAGAATTGGCGCTATCATCGATAAGATTATTGACCAATCCATTTGGACGTACAGATTATTTATGTCCAGCGCCGAATCGCTCAACCCTGAGACAACCTAAAATTATTGTAACATATTTTGTTTCTTTTTCAAGTATTTGATTGCTACTTCGTATTCCACTATCGTACTATTTATTTATTTATTTGTGTATTTCATTTTTATGTTATTCCTAATTATTTTGTAAACCTTTCTCATGTCATTTAACTAATAAATGATTTCTATATGAATTATGGCTTAAATGTTGTATTATTTAATTTAGCAATAAAAACAATTATCAGAACATTGCTTTCTTTAATATAACTTGATGGTCATTTTTCTAAGATTCTAAACAACAGATTTCAGTATGATTTACTCTGGACAATCAAATAATTGCTTGAAAATATCCATCCAATAGATAAAATTTTTAACCTTTTAAGCGCCTTTTTGCAAATATGAGTCAATTTATGAAGGTAAACAAAATTGATCAAATGAAACAATCGATCTGTTTCCGATCATTGACGAATTTTAGTTGTTTAAATTATCAAATAAGAGTTTGGAAACCTTTATTAAAGTGTCTTTGATCTTATGTTCGTACAAATTCGGAATTCAACAAACGATAAGAGACAAAACTGTAAACATTAAAGATGAAATAACAAAGATTTAGAAAGATAAAAACATTTATTCAAAGAATTAAAGTACTAAATGGAAGCAAACATTGTGGATGTGGTTTATTATTTTATGACCTTTGATAAAGTACACATGGTTATTCAACATAATATTTTTGATAAAATCATTGATATTCTGTGTCTCATATTACGGGGATTCTTTTGAAAATCAATTCAATCATAATTAGAGAATTATATTAATTTTAAAATAAAACATTCGAAGTCATAAGTGTACTTTGGTACGTGTAACTGTGCAGTAAATGTTATAGAAAACCTTTCAATATAAGATATGGCTCAAATCAATCCAAATATTACAATTTTTTTTAAATTGAAAAATTTATTAAAACACACTGTTTCTGATTTTGTTAATAATTTCAATTTGCAACAAAAAAAATAAAGTAAACATTTATATTCTCATTCCCAAGACGAGCTGGGACTGAAACTAGAAATTATATATAATTGTAAAGAAATTTCTATGTTAGACCTTTAATAATCTATCCAAGGCTGCAGAAATAATTTTCAAGGAGTTAAAACCTATTTTTAGCACCTTTTTTGCGGAAGAAGTTAGATAATTGTAAAAACAAATTTCAGAAAAATAAATCATCTCAAAAAAAATATTATCAACCTTTTATAAATCATTGTTGGATGCGGCACAACTTACACATTTCAATAAGTGAAGTTAAATAAAAAACGCTCAAATGAAGCATTTAAATGTGTTAATCTCGCAGACGGACAGACATCCTACAGTTTCCTTTGTGACAATGAGATAAAGTTTAAGAAAAATCATACAAATACCTGATACATTCAAACTCTCTTCAAAACTATTCTTTAACTATTTTTATAACAGAAAATGACAAGCAAAAAAAATAATGTTTTAAAAAATATTGATTAGAAATATGATATTAATCATATGCATTTTAATTAAAAGTGACCATTTACATGATTTTTCGGTAAAAAAATTTACATAAAGGTATTATTTTGATAAGATTATTTCCATAGAACTCATATGAGTAACAATATGATTAAAAAAATTGCAATTAAGTTCAACGTTGATTAGCAATTACCGTAAATTCTCAATTAACCGCCGCACTCTCGATTACCGCCGCTCTCAATTTAGCGCCGCACAAAAATGTACAGTAGAAGTTAAAAAGTGGGCGTGGTTTTGCCTAAAATTAAGGGCTGAAACGGATTAGCGCCGCGGCGGTTAATTGAGAATTTACGGTAAGTGATTAAAATTTTTTATTAGACCTTTTAAGAAATTATGATGATTGAAGGTTTTTGGCAAAATACAGTTTAAACTCATTTACGCAAATCAAATTTATACTGATTATCGTGAAAACACATGGAAGCATGTGTCCTGACAAAATCTTAAAATCAGTTCTTAAAAGTTGACAAATTTGTCTATTCTATGTCAATAAACAAGAATTGAAAGTTTTCAACAATTAAACAATTTTAATAAACCTTTATTATGGATCAAAAAGATTTATGTAATATCTTTGAAAATTTTTCTTTTAAACAGTGTTTATCAATGATACAAAAATATTCGAAGTAAAGAACAGACTTCACTACAATTTTTTTTAAAAATAAAATAAAAAGAGATATCATATAATTATTTGCAAATCTTCATTTAACAAATAATTTTTTAACCATTTATAAAGTTCCAAAGCATATTTTTCCAGACACATATCAAACGATTATATAAAAAAAATTGATCAAAGGAAACACCCAAACAGTAACAAGATGTGTCTGATCATATTTAGAAATCTCTTAAGTATGAAATTTAAACTTTATATCGATTATTGCTTAAACAGAATATTTTTGCAAGTTTGGTAATTCCTTGAGCATTTAGAAAAGGTTAAAACTAAATCATGATTATTAATTTAAATTGTCAAATAGTTGTTTGGAAACCTTTATTAAAATGTCGAAAATGAAAAATCTTTCGTTCCTCTAATGAAAAGCTACATATTTGCTATTATTTGAGAATTGGATTATAAAACATTTATTTCAAGAAGGAAAATGCTAATGGGAAGCGAACATTTATTTGAACAGCCAAGTTATAGTATTGCATGCTAAATCTTTGACAAATTTTAGTTTGGCAAACAATGTAAAGTGCTTAAAATTCCATTTCATTGACTTATACAATATATTCTCCAATAAGCTCTGCCACAGCAAAAAAATAATAGAAACCATTAAAAGAACTCTGTTCCGTGAGAAAATTAAAATTTCATTTGATGTTAAAAATTTTCTTGTAATGAGTGCATCGAAATATCATTAAATTTAAAAATAAACATTTGCTTAATATGAAGAATCCTTCGAATAATTTGTAAATGTTAGCTTGTAGTTCAGGCTTCGATCAAATTGAATTTTACACAATCAAGGACCGTAGTTTAGTAGTTTTCAAAAATTTAATTTTTAGATATTATTATATATTATACCATTTAAACGTCGAGAAAGGTTGATACGAATAATTGTTTTACTGTTCTAAATCATATCGTAATAGTGTATTTCGTCTGTACACTCATGTGGTGAACTTGGTTTAAGTGAAAAAGTCGACATTCCTGCACTCTTGTTAGTTAAAATAATTAAAAGTTGATTTTAACTTTTACCAAGGTTTTGTCACATTCCATTGTTCCAACTTTTGTCACACAATATTAAAATTAACATTTATAGGATGCTGAACAATTTGGCTTTTACAAACAAAAAATATTATACTACCTAAAGTAATTGTCCAAAAATAGTTTCGGTAATCGATAGAAAGAGTGAATTTGTAAAAATATAATATTTTTTTTAACAGGAAAAGAGATTTTGGAATATTTGTAACCTTTTATAAAATTTGCGCTGCCAGAATCGTTGCAAAATTTACCTAATATCATGAATATAAATTATTAGCTGAGCGAAGTGAACGCAATCAACCGATTCAAAGGACAACGGTGTTTCAGCGTGACTGGAATTTTGGTCAATCGCCATTTAAGCGGGAAAACATGGTTTTCAGGTCGATTATTCGTAAGCTACTTAAGAATGAGGACGAACTCGATTGGTGCCTCAGGATACGAAACCGAACCGGTCTACTGCCATCGAAACTGTCCGAACAAGATCGAGACACTACAGCACATTCTCAACGAGTGTGGAAGTATGGAGGGAATGTACCACCGACGACATAATCTCGCCCAAGACATCATTACAGACCATCTGGAAGCCAACGGGTGGAATGTTTACAAGAATTTCACGGTCAAGAATCGAAGAGGACAAAAATTTGTTCCCGACATTGTAGCAATCGACCCAAGTGGCAAAGACTCACTCGTATTGGACGTTCAATGTTCATTCGAGAATTCAAAATCGGTATTACACGAACGCGACCAGGAAAAGCGAAGCAAATACTCGGAAGCATCAGTGGTAGCCGCAATATACGCCAAACTTGTCGAACTTGGCCATCAAGTTGGATCAATGGAAGTCTATGGTCTCATCTTCGGAGCAAGAGGAGCCATCAACACAACGACCTTCAACTTGTTGTCGCAACTTGGCATGTCAAGATCACGGATGGGCTCTATCATCGATCTAGTCGCCCGTGAATCTCTCACCATCTAAAGGGTCTTCCACTCGGAGGATTCTGTTCAAGCTGCCTAAGGGCAGTTGTATTCAACTCTCGGTTTGTTGTTATTCAATAAATTGATTGAGGACCAAAGTGAACGAACGAACGCACGCACGAGCGATAGCGATTGAGTGAACTTAGCGAAGCACTCTGCCACGACTTGAGAAAACCGTTTCGACTTTTCAATGGGAGAAAACGTCAGCATTGTAACAGAGGGGAAAATGTCACGCTGTTTTTGTGGATATGGTTATCTCTAACACGGTTGCACGGAATTTTACAAACGATCATATATGTCTGTTATAGCATTAAAGCATTAATAAAATGATTTTGTAAGAGTAGAGTAAAAGAAGTTCATGTTCAAAATCAATTACATGTACTGTGTGTCTTTATGGTTTTATTAGTGATAGACTATAAAACTATAAAACTATAATTACCTTTAATTAAAAATTATTAGCACTAATAAGAAAACACACAAAAATCATTTAAATTGTATCAATTTATTTCAAAAATATTAAACTTGCCATGAGTCAATTAAATTTTAAATCTAAAGTTGAGATGGGGCTGATATAGCTTTGTTTCTAAAACTAGTAATATAAGTGCTAGAAAATTTTTGTTAACCATTTGAAAAAAAAGAAGAATTGGTGCAATATAAAATATAAAAATTTGGATTAAATAACCAACAAGTTGCAAAAGCAGTAAAGTCCAGTGAAATCTCTCTAGAGAAAAATGAAGCGAATTAATTATTTTTACCAATTTTATTGTTGTGAATAAGTTACAAAAGTCACTTGAGCTTTTTTGTCGAGCGTAAGCGAAGACTAAGGCACAGCTTTTTCGATTCTTGTGAATGTAACTCCTCCTACATTTCTCAACCGATTTGCATCAAACTTTACCAATGTTCTTAGAATACCATCTAGATGTGCAGTTCAACCTTGGTTTTTGCGAAAAATGTTTTTTAGGTGTACCTGCCAAACAAATCTCTAATAGAAAATGTCTCAGCTTGAGGCCCCATTGTTGGGTCTCATGTCCAACAATGAGTCCCACAACGAGTGCAACAATGAAAATATGAAATTTGGTCATAGAGAGGATAAGGTTAGGTTAGATTTAGGTGGTTAGGTGGGGGTGGGCGTCGGTTAGGATAAGGTTAGGTTAGGTTTAGGTGGTTAGGCAGGTGTGGGCGTCGGTTAGGATAGGGTTAGGTTAGGTTTAGGTGGTTAGGTAGGTGTGGGCGTCGGTTAGGATAAGGTTAGGTTAGGTTTAGGTGGTTAGGCAGGTGTGGGCGTCGGTTAGGATAGGGTTAGGTTAGGTTTAGGTGGTTAGGTAGGTGTGGGTGTCGGTTAGGATAAGGTTAGGTTAGGTTTAGGTGGTTAGGTAGGTGTTGGCGTAGGTTAGGATAGGGTTAGGTTAGGTTTAGGTGGTTAGGTAGGTGTGGGTGTCGGTTAGGATAAGGTTAGGTTAGGTTTAGGTGGTTAGGTAGGTGTTGGCGTAGGTTAGGATAGGGTTAGGTTAGGTTTAGGTGGTTAGGTGGGTGTGGGCGTCGGTTAGGATAGGGTTAGGTTAGGGTTTAGGTGGTTAGGCAGGTGTGGGCGTCGGTTAGGATAGGGTTAGGTTAGGTTTAGGTGGTTAGGCAGGTGTGGGCGTCGGTTAGGATAGGGTTAGGTTAGGTTTAGGTGGTTAGGTGTGTATGAATTTCGCTTACACTCGACTATTCCCCAGAATTTCAATTTTGGGGACATTACTTTCAAAATAATATCAAAGGATTTAAATTTAGCACCCGCAGGGCCCACTAGTAGTAAACTGAATTTTTAAAATTATATATCATGTTGTATATATATTAATGTTGTTTATATGACCAATTGTTGAAAAGAAAAAATTAAGTTGAGTTCAACGATCAATTGCTTGGAAAGTAAGTGGTCCAAATCTGAACTACCTGAATTAAAATTCAATACTTCACAACCGATAGCATAGTCAATTTGTTAAGAGATTTAGAAACACAGAAAACAATTTAATTTAACCATTTAAATAGGATTAGCAAAGTGTAACACTGAAACATAAGCAACAAATTAAAGAAAGACAAAATTTGTTTGAAATTATTATTTTTTGTTTTGATAACCTTTTATGTCAAAGAGGCAGAGCATATTAAGAAAGAATCATGATTCCAAATTTAGTGTAATGGGCCAATTAACATCAGCTTTAATGAAAAGAAATAGTTACTTTTGAAAGCTGGCAATAATTAAATATCAAAAAATTTAACAAAAAATTTATATTTAGATTGTAAATTTTGGAAATAGAAAAGGTAGAATTTACAGTTGCTTAGTAGAATTCAGTGCAAGTTGACTAATTTGGTCAGTTGAGCAAAGATGGTACTTCTGCGTAGAAGCATGATGTCAAAAATAACTTAAACTTGGGGAATGCTTTTTGTCATCACTTCACTTTCTTTTTGAATCTGAGCTTGAATATATTTCGAGGTATAAAAGCTGAGTCTCTTTGTCATCAGAGGTCATTTTCAGTTTTTAGTTAACGAGAGAATGAAATATATTGCACAGTCAACAGTAACAAACTGGTTTCGGCATTTTACAATAAATTTTTTCGTTTCGAATTTATAAACGAACAAAAAATAGTAATTAAATAGTTGTTATTGTCGATAATTGATCGAGAATAGTTGAAAACCTTTTAAATAACCAACAAATAGGTTTTCCTTAAGTGGATTCAATTATTTGAGAAAGTGTTCCATTGATATTGAGTATGTAGTTTGAACAACTATTTTATAAAAGAAATTTACCTTTTAATCACTCTAAGCTTTTCGGTATAACTCTATGCCCTTGCTAGGACAATTGTATTTTAGATGTATTTAGAAACTTGGATTTTTGCAAGAACGGACGAAAGAATGTTTAAATTGAAAAACAGACATACAGTAATCTGTATTTGGGATTTACCTGTTAATAATACGGAAGCAAAACTCAATTATAAATATAATATTTTACAAGGTGAAGCACTGAAAAATAATATCATCATCTGAATAAAAATGAATAAAAGACTATGCAATAGAAGTAAATAATGAATATCAAGAATTAACATTTACTAATTTAGATTAAGCATTTGTCAAATACGAATTTCAATGCTTCCAAAGATTTTAATTTTTCACAAATCAATATGATTCAGTTTTCATTTTTTATCGATTTCTGAAAAACAATTATTTCTGCAATATGATTTCCATTTCCAACCAATGTAAGTTTTGAATAAAGTTAATTCTGAAACAGTCAGTGGTCCACATCTGAAGTAAATGTATGCACACTCTAGTTCGTGTGGACGCATGATTGAGAAAATATCATCTTTATCAATTAATGTGTTCCAATTTGTCATATAATTATGAAGGTTAAAAGAATTAATTGTTCGGAAGCCATTATTATAAGAAAATGTGCTGAATTTTTTAAAAGATTAACCTTTAGAAGAGTGTCGCCAAACAGTTCTCATAAAAACTACATATTCCAAATAAATGGTAGGCAGTCTGTGCAAAATAAAATTATTGACTCAATTTTACGCAGATTTTTTAAAATTATAAATAATTGTATGCTTTTAATTAGATTTTAATTGAATTGTCTAAAAATTGTTTTTAATCAATATGAGATAAATGCTTAAATTTTATATTATAATGTATTCAAAAACAATTTTTAATCTCGTATGTTATGTCTATCGGATAAGTAGATTTAAACTCAATCACGCAAATCACATCATTTTAACTTGCCAATAGTCAATGACATTCACAATGCATAATGACCTGGTAAACAAAAAATTATACTATCGTGAGATAAATAAAAAATTGTTAAAAAACGTGTTTGTTTTTATAGTTTGTTTTTGATATGTGTATTTATAAATGTGCTTTTCAATGTAAAAACTTCATGATAAAAATTGTATATTTATTATTGATTATATCATTAAAATAGTAGCATTAAACCATTTGAAAAGTAACCTGGAAAGTAAGCTGGTAATTAACATCATGGTGTTAATTATGCACTTATCTAAAAATTTTTGACATACTACTACAAAGAGAATATTAGTAAATAAATGACCAATAAACTTTAATTTGAATTTAGGGTATTACCATTTAATTCAAATGCGAAACATATTTCACGCATAAACTAATTTATGCCTTTCAGGCATTACCTAAAGAACAATATTAAGAAATGATCAAGATTATTTGTAGATGATAAAGCGTTTTATTGGGATAGGAGTACTCGGGGCACGCTGGCAGCTTCGTACAAGTCCCAAAGCAAAAACTTAAGTTTTGCATGGTTCTGGTGGCGTTGGTTTTGAGATGGTTAAAGTTTGGTTTGTTGAGATGATAACAAACTTAACATTTCTAACAAATTTATATTTCAAAACTTCACGCAGTTGGTTAGTCAGCTGAATGTTCACATATTCACATTGAGATGCCGTACAACGCGTTACGTCTGCGAGTTGCTGTATTTGTATGAGTGGCTTTAGGTACATGAAATAGAAGCGAAGTGAGTGAAAATGAATTAAGATTAAAGTAAGTAGATTATCAAACATAAATAATTAAATAAAAGAAATCATAAGGCATTGAGAGACATCAAGGTGACAAGATGTGGTTTATTATTTAATAACCAGTGATAAAGCATAACTTGTTAGTCGACATAATAATTCTGATTATATAATTGATATTCTGTGTCTCATATTACAAGGATTCTGTTGAAAATATTCCATCAAAATTGGTGAATCTAGAAATTGAGTGAATTGAGAAATCTAAAAATTGGTAAGAGCACAAAGCTCGTTCCTTGATCCCAATGAATTGATAATGAAGACAGCCAAAACATTTAAATAAGATATAATTGATTTACCATTTAATTCAGTCGCATAATCGAGGAAAGGTAACTGAGTTGAATAATTCTTTACACTTTTTTTTTGGAAATGGTATTTTATTGACCTTTTGAGCAAATTAATGCTAGATGTGAGCTAGAAAATGCACATACATATCGTTAAGGTATAGTTCGATACATTACAATTGTTTACAAGTAATAGAATACAAATTGAATTATTATGGAGAATTAGTACGAATTAAAAAGTGGGTATAAAAACTTATATAGAGATATTTACAAATCATTATATATTTTACATAAAAAGTTACGAAAATGTCTATAGAACCTGTCGGTGCAGTAGATGCTTGGCGAGATTTGATTTGAATTGGTGATCCTGCAGATGTGGCTGTCAAGATCGTTCCTCAGTAGTGCCCATCTTGGACATTCTTTGATGAGGTGAAGGGAGGTTTGCTCAGGTTCATCGCAAAATTCGCATCTCTTGTCATGTTCAATGTTGAATCTGGTCAGGTAGTAGTGGAACTTTCCGTGTCCAGACATGAACTGAGTCGTGATGAAATCGGGGATGTTTGAGCATTTCTTCCTGTGCATGACAGTCGGAAAGAAAGGAATCGTTTCTCTCACGTCAGTGGACGTTCTGTACCGTTCGTCCCACGCTGTGGTCTCTTGTTGCTTCCAAATTCTCACGGCGCAGGATGGGGGAAGCTCATTGTACGAACTTGTTTCCAAATTGGTTGCTTCCTTAGCTAGTCTGTCGGCTTCTTCGTTGCCTTCGATTCCGACATGAGCTTTGACCCAACACAGGCAAATGTGCTTGGGGTGCTGACGCAACAGTTTTCTGATTTCAACCGCAAGTTTGTTGCAATTTTTCTTGTTGGAGATAGCCTGCAGAGCAGATTGCGAGTCTGAGTTGATTATGGCCGTTTTGCCTTGTTGGAGGCACCAGGTGACTGCATTCTTGATTGCTAGTAGTTCCGACTGAAACACACTGCATTCGTTATGCAATCGGGTTTTATCACTGTGGTAGATGGTTTCTTGTTGTTTGACAACGAATGCGCAACCGGTCTGTTTGTTGTTTGTCGACTCGTTCTCCTTCTTCGATCCGTCCGTGAAGATGTTGAAATGATGCGACTTTAAACAGTTTTGATGAACATAATTCGCCCTCAAAGCAGGGTGTCCATCCTCGAGAAAGTGAGCCGGTTGTTGGTAGGTCACTTGTGGTAAGGTTTCAGGTACTATGTTGTGTCTGATGAGGTAACGATTCGACCACAGTTTGAGACGCAGGTCAATGGGCGGAATGTTTGCCAGGACGAGTGAGGCTTCTAGTGAAATTGTTCGATATCCTCTTGTGATCATCAGTGCAAATGATCGTTGAGTGGATAGCAGTGTGGCTTTGTTGGTTTCGTTGAGACCTCCAATCCACGCAGGACATGCGTAGCACAGCAATGGTTCGATTGCACCATTGTACAGTACTCTGAGTACGCTGCCCGAGAGTCCCCAACCATTTCCGGTCGTTCTCAAGATCCGTTGGACTATTTTCTCGGTTTTGGCGCAGACGTACTCGATGTGCTGGTTCCATGATTGCTTTGGGTCAAAGACAACACCAAGGTACTTCATCTTGGGAACAAGCTCAATCTCCAGTCCATTCATTTTCAAAACAGGTTCACGGTAGCTGTAGTCGTGCTTTCTTGTCACAAGCATAGCTTGTGTCTTGGAAGGGTTGAATTTCAACTTGTTGTCACTTCCCCATTTAGCGATTATCTCGAGAGCATAGTTTGCCTTTTGTTCACACTCGTTTTCGTCTCTCCCTTCAATGGCCACGAAGCCATCATCGGCAAACGCTTGATGGTAACACCCGTGAGGAAGTTGTAGTCGCAGGAAGTTGTTGTAGAGCACATTCCACAGTAGAGGAGAACACTTGGCACCCTGAGGACACCCACGGTTGAGAGATTTCCTGGCAGTGACGTTACCACATAGGGTCAATTCGGCTTGCCGGTCAGAAAGATAGTCGCACAGCACACGGAAGAGGTTTCCTGGGATATTATATCGTTTGAGAGTTGCCAGAATCTGGTCCCACCAGGCTGTATCAAACGCTCCAGAAATGTCCAGTGAGATGAAGATTCCAAACTTTTTCTTTTCCAGGATTTGTTTCTGAATTCGTGCTATCTCACAAACTGCTTCTTCTGCTGATCGTTGTGGAGTGAAGCCATACTGTCGATCCCCAAAGTTCGCTCTCGAGCTGTGCAACCAGTAGGTCAATCTGTCAGTCAAGAGGCGTTCGAAGATTTTCCCCATTACAGGCAGAAGACTAATAGGCCTGTATGACTTTGCAGTAGAATCGTTGTTACCCGATGGTTTTGGGACAAGTTTGATCACAGGCGTTTTCCACATGGAGGTCTCTGCGAAGTGAAAACACTTGTTGTAGAAGATCCAAAATAGATTTGGGAACACTTTGTTCACGTGTTTGATCATGTTGGCCGAGATTCCATCTTTGCCGGGACTTTTGGAGTCATCCTCAGCTTCGATTGCGGCGTGGACTTCTTCTCTGGTGAAGAGGCAGTCGTCCGGTTGGTCGTATGGTTGATTGGTAAACTGAGTGATCATCTGTTGACGTTGGTTGTTTTCTGTGTCATCGGGGAAGAACTGTTCGAGCAGTGCCTGTGCAGTTTCCTCTACATTTTTGGTCTTTCCAGTTTCAGTTTGAATCGTCGTTAATTCGTTGTTGAGATTGGATGGAGACTTGCACAACTTGTACACTTGTTTCCACACGGTATCACGATTCTGAACTGTGTAGAATTGTCGAATAGCATCTCGCTTTGCTTTTTCTAGTAGCTTCTCGTAGGGATATTTCACTTTGTTGAGTTGCTCCCTCAGAATTGGTCCACGTATGGCGTTGTTTCGATGTCGCTCAAACTTGTTCTGCAATTCGTCCACTTCTTTCTTCATTTTTTCAAGTTCGTCGTTGAAGAAGTTAATTTCTCGTTTTGGAGGCTTGCTGGGAGGAAGTGATTTTTCAGCCACCTTGACAATAGTGTTGGTGAGTGATGTACCAAATTGGAGTGTTTCTTGCTTTGAGCTTATGTTTGCTACTGTGTTGTTGTGGTGTTGGATACGTCGTTTTGTGTGATTGTCGAACCTGTCCCAGTTGACCTTGTTGGTGCGAAATTTCCTGGTCAACGATTTGGGTAGTGCTTCTTTGGTTGATAGCCACTCGTATGTCAAAATGCGGTGATCGGAGATTGAATCGATGTCAGTCACAACTTTCCAGTTTCGAAAGTATGGGTTGGCTTTGTTGTTGGTGAGAGTGATGTCGATTTGGCTTTGACTGGAGCGAGAGTTTACAAAGGTTGGAGTGGAGCCTTCGTTTTGAATACACAAACGATTTCTCATGATGAAGTCGTAGATTTTTTGTCCACGTTCGTTCGCTCTAATGCTACCCCATGATGGGTGCCAGCCGTTGAAGTCGCCAGTCACAATTATGGGCATTGTGCGATATGTGGATAGGATTTGTTCTAGATTGTCGAGTTCGTTGTCTAATATGTACATTTCTGATGAGCCGGAGAAGTACACACTGCACAAGATGAATGGATTGCTGGTCCTGACCTCTACACAGGTGCAGTTCGAGTTTGAGAACTGAGAAATGAGACACATATTTGATTGTGATTTGACTGTCGCGATGGCACATAAGGGATCACTCCCACAGAAGATGTTGTAATGGTCTATCAAATGCTCGAAGACGTTTTGATACACATACGGTTCTTGTAGACATAGTATTGTGGCGTTGAGTCGCTTTGCGTTGATTACTAATCCTATAGATGCAGTTTTTTTGTGCTGCATGTTTTGGTGTAGAATTGTTATTCTATCACTCATGGCAAGGATTGATTTTCTTGAGGAGTTTCTTAAAAGATAAGCAAAGTTGGGCGTCATTCGCCTGGTGTTCTGTAGAAAGAAGATTGTGTCCGCGATGGGAACGTTTAACATTTATACGAGCGCAATTTGTGCACTTTAATTGGTGGGAACTGCAGTTCTTGGTTGGATGAGCTTCATCACATTTTCCGCAACGCTCTTCGTTGCTACATGCATCAGCAAAGTGTCCTGCCTGCTGGCATTTCTGACACACGATGACTCTTCGTTTGTAGTTGGCAGCAGTACAGAGTTTGCCAGGAACGAAGATGCGACCTTCTGCTAAAATCAGTTGGTGAGCTTCTTGTGAAGCCTCAATGACTTCTTTACACTTGAAATTTGCATATTAATGTTTGGCATTTTTGTCTGCACACAAAATAGAAATTATTAAAGCTACCTTTAATACAACTATTAAAGTATAAAAAAGAATTTAATTATTTATTTCCACGCAAAAATGAGTTAGGTTGTCTTTAATCGAGAATTAAAATGATTATTTTGCTCTCATATTTCAAAATTTTCATGTTCTCACCAACGCTTTGCTTTTTAACTGATAAAAAACAATTATTACTAAATTAAAATATTTTTCCGTTTGAAATTAAAAACTTGATTCGACTTTATCAATTGCATAATTAATTCTTTAGACAAAACGTTTGTCAAAAGGCAAAAGACAAACCCACTTGTCATGTCGTTGTTGAGAGTAGACCAGAGATTCCCAATTACCAGGATAGAAATGCAATCTACAATAAAAATGAGTGCTTCAAGACAAGCTTCGAATGAAATTTTTTAATAAATAGTTGCAATAAACCATTTGAAATTACACTATTATTATTTTGAGGAAATTTTGAAGATAAAAATTGAATATAAGAATTTGTATATTGAAACAGATTAACATTGTAATTATGAAATTTGAGGAAAAGAATTATATAAGCGAAACAATGATTCAGGTGAAATATGTTCAATTCAACCAAATTTGGCATGTAGCAAGTTAAAGAAGGCAAATGATTGAACATTTGTAATCAGATAAGGCACCATTTGAATACGAACCATGTCAACATCACACTGTTTAAAATTGTTAATATTAAAATATTTAAAACAAAAAATAATAATTTAGGTTAAATATACAACAAAACAAATATACAAAACCAGATTTCAACCTTTTTAATTAACTTCAACATGATACGAGTAAACATATGAGGCTATAAATAAACAAATCAATAAACAGAAAAACAAAACTTTACAAGTATTTTCAAAAATACTTAAATACCTTTTACAAATACAAGCGAAAGGGACAGAATTGTTTCGATATTAAAGTTGACACATTTTTATTTAAAAGTATTGTTTGAACACACAACACAAAGAATATATAAACAAAGATTAATCTAAATTGCGGGTCTTACTTGGTAATAAATAACTGGCTCACATCAGAAGTACGAGGGAGCACACTTTGATCCAAGTTGTGGTAGTATTTTGAGAATTTGTGCGTTAAAAATAAAGAAAAAAAAATCAATTTAACCATATTTTTGTTTGATATAGAAAATTTTATTTAGATAACCATTTATGACAAAGGGGGACTGAATTTTGAAAGTGTCATCATTCCAATTTTCGTGTAAAAGGACAATGCACATAAAATTTCATAATAAAAAATAATTAATTTTGAAATTAGGTTTTTGTTAAAGGTAAAAAATATCTTTATAAAGCAATTTATATTTAAAATCTAAATTTTAAAAATAGAATAAATTGAAGCTACCTTTGCTTAGTAGATGTTTGTGCATATTAACTAATTTGGTCAGTTGAGCAAAGATGGCATGTGAAAGAGTATTAACTAGGGATACCAATCAGTATATTCGAATATTCGAATTATTCGAATTTTTTGGATTTTTGGAAGGTTCGAATATTCGGATATTTGGTCAAAATATTCGAATCTTACCGAAGTTTTTTAGATCTTTAAAATTGTCTATTTTGTGTGTTGAAAACATACCAATTGGCCTAACATGACATAAGCAAACAATTTCTTTTCACAAATCTCCAAAAATTCCGATCATTTTCCCTCAAAAGGACATTTTCCTCAACTCAATTTCGACACTTTCCAGCCAACCAATTGAAGAGATGAACTACAACTACCAAATTGGAAATCTTTCAGGTCCAATTTTGGGGATAGAATCCAACTCGCTAATTGTAGGTTAAGACATGTTGGGTTATCAAGAATATGAAGCCAAATGATAAAATTTTGACAAATAAAAAGTTCTTTAAAACCAAAATTGAATATTCGAATATTCGGATTTTTGGAAACATTTTGATCGAATATTCGAATATTTGAAAATCCGAATAATTGGTATCCCTAGTATTAACTCAAAATATCTCAAATTTGGAGAACACTTTTTGAATAACTTCAATTTCTATTTGAAGCTCGGCAACAGTTGTACGCAGTTTGTCGATGTAGTCTTGCACTCGTTCAATCGCATCCTCTTTGGCTTTGATTTGTTTGGACGTGTTTTGATCAACGATAGTTCGTTTCACAATGAAGTTCCCAACTGTCATTCGCATGTGCATCTCCGATGTACAGCCACATTTAACACAATTTCCTGTTGTAGGATTCATCACGACGCATCGTTTCATATTTGAATTGCCTATTGAAATATAAATGATTGATTAAAAAATAACATAAAAATCAACAACAAAATCAATACCTATATTTACTGTGCCGACACCATCGAGTTCATCACAACCAATATGACAACGAGTGTTATAGTTGATCTTTGTTTCACCTTGAACCTTGATTACTTCTGTACACTTTGTTGCAGTACAAACGGTGGCTGGCTCATTCAGTTCACGTGCCTCCAGATCATCAATTTGAATGTAAAGAAATTTAGTTAATTCTTCCTTTTCTATTAGCAACTCATTCAACTCGAGCACTTTTTCGGAAAGCGTTGCGTTCAACAGAGCGATGATGTGGATGCAACTGCTCTGCATACTCACAATCGATTCCGTCAACTCGATTTTGCGTGCATGAATGATCGGTTGAGTTTCGGTTGTTTGAGCTTTTCTCGATTCTCTAAATGGTGTTTCATTTCGTTGACCAAAATTTGTCAACAGTTTCAAGAGAATAACCGCTAAAATTAAAATCTGCAATATCTGCAAAAGAGTGTCGAGCATTGTTGAGCAGTTTGACTACGATCGTAGACTGACAGACACACAAGTGAACAATAAATATTATTTTCACAAGTAAATTTAAGGATACTAGGATTTAATAGATTATAAAGGAAAACTATTGAAAGGTTATTTTGTGATTATTTTTTGAATGGAATTAAAAAACATTTTTTATTCCATTTGAATTTTTGATAATTGAAATGTTAATTAAACTTTTTTTAAATTTCACTTTAGTTACTTATATTTTAATTTCTTTTTGTGTATTACACAGATCTTCAAAAGCAATGTTCGAGTTTTATTTTTTAAAGAAAGATATAGTTAATTATTAGAAATGAAATTATAATGAAAATTTTTCATAATAAAGCTAAACCTTTGCAGGTTTGAGACTGCATAGCATAGACTTAATGTATTATCAAATCGAAAAAATAATGAATGGAGAAACGATTTAATAAATTAACCTTTTAAACTACTCAATAATCCAATCGAGATAATGAAGTTATGTAGAATTGTTGGTTAAGAATCCAATAGAGAATTGTGAATTTATAAAATGGCGCTGTTGAAAATGGAAAATAAAATTAATTTAATAAAATATTATTATTTTACCATTAATACTTGTCATATTACAATACATAACAGAGTTTCACAGAAAAAAAGTTAGTTAATTTTAAACACTTGACATTTACATAGAAAAATTTCTCATTTTTGTTTGCAGTCAAAAGATATGTTAATATAGTTGCCTTTAATATACCAATTTCGTAACTGCATTAATATTATTATTAATTTTAATGTTTGAATTAGTTAGTCAGTATTGAATCATAAGTGAGAATCGCTGCTTAGTTCATTTGTTTCAAAAAATTTCTTGATTGATTATGGACCATGGGGGGATTGACCTACGATAGCTTTATAATTAGCCATACTGATGAGCACATTAGATGTAATTCAATTAAATGTAGACAATATTGATTGTTGGCTTATTGTCTTGATCATTTGCAAAAACAAATTCTGCAAGTGGAAATTGAAAATTTTAAATTTTTAGATATCAGAAAACCTTTAATGAAAATTAAACTGAAGAAAAGATGACAATTTCAGGTAATAAAGTGAATAAGTTTTAATGAAAGATAAACTTGTTTTTAAGAAACGCGCATACAAATCCATATATGAAAACAAACTTATGTCAGATGACTTATATTTTTTTTAAAAATTGTCTGAAAAAAGGGAAGTAGTGATACTTAAGTTCCAGTAAAAAAAACATTTAATTTATGTAAACTGACACAAAAATAGTAACACTTGATTTAACTAGAGTTATTTTGGAATACTGTCATTTCAGTTTTGCAAAGATTTACCTTTTTTAGAAAATTTAAACTCGTGTAAAAAACGAATTACGCATGCAATGAAAGAGACTGGCTAATAGCCAGTGGCTATCTTCTTTATTCAACAAATATACAATTTAACAAAAATTTCTTTAAACAATGATGGACCTTTTCATGAAGTGATTTACAAAGACAAATTAAAGACTTTTTTAATAGTAGTTACTAGAACTTACTGAAAAAAACTAATATTTCAGATGGATCTATTGAAGCTATTCGACCAACACGCCTTTACAATCAAGTTAAAACCAATGTTATTCGATTACTAAATTCTTTCGTTATCTTTGAAAATTTTGTTTTAATAGGTGACATAAGAAAATTTATTCAATAATCAGTTTAATACATTTTACATAGAAGAGATTAACCTTTGTTAAGGGCCATTAACGAAAACGAACAGAACAAATATTTTGATAAAATCAAAAATAAAATAAAACTCTTTAAATTTCAAGTTAGTTTGCGGACCAATCACTTAAGAATTATAATTTGTTACAAATATTATTAGGGATACCAATTACAATTGTATTCGGGTATCCCTAGTTACAAAATGACACTTTTAAGTAAATCTAAAGAATTTCGTTAACATCTGAATATTTGGATCAGATATTCGAATAATCGAACCAAAAAACTAAAAAAATTTGAAAATAAATAGTATCCTTAGTTATAAATTAAATAGATTATGATTGAAATGAACAAAACCCCAAATTGATGGACTAATCAATAATCACTAATCAGAAAATAGAAACTTATTTCCTGTATTTACCTAAATGCAACATTGAAAGAATTTTTTCTCGACATGTGTAAAAGAGAGAACTTTGCTCTAAATTTCTTCATTTTTCAGGCATTCAGAGAACACGGATCTATTGGAGAATATATAAATCACTTCAAGGTACTCCAAATAGAAATTTCAACAGCTCGTTTGGTTTGCATGATGAACGAAAAATCCACCCGGTATTGATCAAAGCACATCATGACCCACTTTTCGCTATTCGAAGATATAAGATAGGAAAGGTAATCGGAGAAACTCATTAGCCAACTTGGAAACTTTTGATTTTGTAAATCTTCGAACAACCCAACTATTTTCACTGGAAACCTTTTATCAATTATTTCATGTCGTAATCCACACGATGCATGATAAATCAATTGTGCATTATTTTCCAGTTCTATTTCCAACCTTCATTTGGTGGATAAAATCTACTAACTCCATTTAAAAAAATCTTTCCAATTCATCAATTGGTGGATTAAGATTCCTTAAAACAATTTAATAAAATAAAATAAAATAAAAAGTTTGTCAATTGGATGACTCGAACCACCGACTTGGTTTATAGGAGGCAGAAGGCTAAACCACTAAGTCGCCCTCACTCATATTTTCATGTAGAAAAAGTAACTGTTGTACGTACTGTACGATTAGCCCACCGTGGGGATTTTGAGAGTTGGCAGGGCTATAATTATCGATGTTCAATGGTAAATGGTTGTTTTCAATTGAATGTATTTTGATTTTTCAACTCTAAATTAGTCAAGACGATTTCTATTTAAGCAAACAATTGCGTCTTAAAATATAAAAATTTGAGAAGTGAGAAAAAATGTGAATTTTATGAAAAACTGTCGCATTAACCCTTTTTAAAACCGAAATATCGTGTATCATGATAAGTTGGGAAATTAATTTTTTAATAAAAACTTTAATGTTATTGTTTGAAACATTGCAAGGTTTTCAATTTAGTATTGCCAACCAATTTTTTTAAAAGAAAGTTGATTTTTAAGACTTTTTAAAAACAAGTTTACATCTTGCCTAAATAATCAATTATACATTTTTTAAACAAATCACTCAAGAGTCTCAACTACCAAGTTAGTATTTAACTTCCTCATACATAGTGTCGTATAAAATTCGCAATTTAAATTTTGTATTAAATATTAAAAATGTTAAAATTAATTATCTTGTTATTTAAATCGTGTTCAAAGTCAAATAGCATTGAATTCAAAATATTAAGTTCAAATTGTTCAAATTCGGCATAAAACGAAAAAAACAAATTCGCATTCATTTGATCTGAAATAACGGAGAATTTGTAAAGAAAAATATTTGTTCGACGAATAAAAATACAAATGAGATGCCAACATTTATTTGAGCATAAAATGTTATTGAATAATTCAATAGTTCAAGTCTCCATCGCTATTTCAAATTAGATCCCAATTCGAGCTGTGATCTTCAGTTTGTACACTCGACTCACTAATGAAGTCCTTTACTTCAGTAATCGCTCTCTGCTGTAATCTCAAAGATCAAACTGGGCGAGAGGGCAGACTAGTTAAATAGTCCTGAAAACACAAATACTGGAACGTAAAAAGAACGTTATTGATTTTAATTAATCGGGTTAAAAAATAAAAAAATTATGCTATAAATTGTAAAAGAATTATTCTTTTTATTACAAAAAAAGTTACAATAAACCTTTTTGAAACTTCTTCACAAGGGCTCATTCAAGTAAAGTTAGACCCAGTCCTGCCTAAACATGTAGAGTTTAAAAATTATCCCCTGGGTCAAAAGCCGACAATCAAGATGCCTCAAAACCAGTATTGCTTAATACTCTCGACCAGCATCTTCTCCAACTTTTAATCAAACAGTGGGACAGTTTAGGGGTATTTGTGGCCAGAATGAAGCCCCATTTGATAAAATAAAATAAAACAACTTTTCCTTTTAATAAAATTACACACTTACACTACTAAAATTAACATTGTTGCACATTAAATTCGATTAATCCTCTAAACTTGACATTTGCGTATGAAAGATTAGTATTTTTGTTTACACACAAAAGAAATATTATAAATGTTACCTTTAATATGCTATATATTGGTAGTTTTGAATCGGCAATTAGAACGGCTGTTTTGCACTCATATTTCGAAATTTTCTTTATGCCCTCTTCAATTCTTGGCTTCTTACCTGATAAAAAACTATTATTACAAAATAAAGATCTTTACCGTTTAATATTGAATTTAATATGAGTTTGTATTATATTGTATATTTAATTCAGTGGACATAACATTTAAATACTAATAAATCTAGAAATTTAAATGCTTGTGGCGCATTAGATGAAGTGATTAAAAGCCAACCAGAGTGAAGCTTTCAAAGATAGGTGAATCACATTATTCAATTTAACCGTTAGAAAAAGGGCACAAACATAAGAATAATATATATGAAATCTGAAAGAATATATTTAGATTAATTTATTTACTATATAAAATACTTTTTATGAAATTGGCGAAAAATTAAATATAAAAAAATTCAGTAACATAACTAACAGTTTGATACTCAAATCGTTATACGACGAACTGTGAATTCAGTTTTAATGTGATTGATGTTGACTCCATTTATGTTCATTCCTTTTTGATGAAATATTGATAATCGAAATTGATTAAAAAATTAATGATAAACTAAATACCTTTTAAATTAGCTCCTCTATCTTTAAGTCGAAATTGTCAATAATGTAATAATTATTTAATTCACATTGAATAACTTTAACTTCATAAGTAAGAAAAGAACAATGAGACCATTTTGAACAAGAAACAAGAAATCAATAATTATTAAAAAACTATTCAAAAGTGAAATAAAATGTCAATAGTTATAAAAAGAAATAGTAAGTTTAACTTAAAAAATGCGAAACTTCAGCGTCAAAATTTATTAAGAAATCAAGAATTTTAAACCTGTTAAATGACTTTTGAAGGACTAAAATGAATACTTTCGATATCAAAAGTCATATTCTTTCAAATAAAAATCGGTTTAACGTTTTTGACCGTTATAAGAAATTCGGAATCTTGAAAATTGAAAATAATATTGACTCTCAACAATATAACTGTTGAAAAATAAACAAAATAAAATGGTAAAGTATCAACAAGCTCGTGTTAATTCTAAACAGCCAAACACTCAGGCTGAAGGGGATAATGATGCTTTCTTGATGCCACCACTGGCTCATTTGTCATTTGCAGCGATATTATACAATGCAACTTTAAAAATTCGTAAAAAATTAATGCTTAAATGCCTAGTTTAAAAATTCAGATAAGGATGCACTAGATAAATAATAATTAAAGAGACCAATTAAAAGCATATCACCGATAATTGTTGGAGTTTATATGAGCATCGATTGTCTTGTTCATTACTATCGATAGTATGACATGCTTTAATGTGATTGTAAGTAGTATAAGGATTGTGATTTGATTAGTGTATGGACAGTTATGTTGTACTTGTGTGAAAATAAAGTCACTTTTTCGTTAACTTTAACCAAATTACTACACTAAACCAAACAAATTTCAAGAATAATGAGTTAAGTAAACGATAAAAAGTTTTGTGGGCCAATACACATTTATCAACCTTTACTAGCGCCTCTAGTGGCGAAACTGTGAAACTCAAAAATCGATTGTTCGATGCATTGCTAAATCTGCGAAATTGAACTTTCACCTCTCCGTATGCAACGATTTAGGTTAGGCCCATTTGAGTAACTATGACAAACCTTTTAATTAAAGACAAAAAGAGATTGTTATTTAGGAATTGTCATCCATAAATGAAGATGCTGTATATATGAATATTTGTTATTATTACTTTGCAAATAACACGAAGAAATGTATTTATAAAAATGACCAATTGATATCGTTTTTATAATTTTACAATCTAAGCAGAAAATTAACCTTTTGAACAGTTTAACTAATCGATCTTCATAGTATAATCAGCAGAAATTACTAACAATGCCAACATTATTGAGAAAGTATAGTTAATGAATTTACTCTTTACATGCCACGCATAAACTCATTTACATAAAACAAATGGTAGGTTCAAAAAACTTATTTTAATTGAAAAATTAAATACTTCTATTTTACAATAAAATGTGTAATAATTGCTTGTTATGCAGACAATTAACATTTGGATAAAAACATAAATTGGGTAAAGGGCTACGGTTTCTGGAAACAGATTAAATTAAATATGAAATTATCTTTTTACATTTTGATCTAGGTTATATGAGGTTAACATTATTGAAAAGACATTTTTTTATTAATTAACAATTGTTTTTATTTATGAAAGGCGTAAGAATTATTTTCGACAATTACAGATTACCTTTTAATAATTCAAGCATCAGAAATAAAAAACTTAAAAATCAGTTTAATTTTAAGATGACATTTATAATGAACTTGAATTGACTTTAATGAACACAAATTAGTAAGATATATAATGAACCTGTCAGTACATTTTCTACGATTTATGAAAAATGATGTTTATAAAATAGATTTATCTGGTAAGTAAAAATAAAGCAATTACATAGACATAGCTTTCTCTAACATTACTTCAATAAAAATTAAACAAATTAAATTTATTTTAGGTCGAATATTGATTGTTGAAATAAACCATTTTTAAACCATTGAGTTGCAGTGAAAATATTTAAAAGTTATATTAAGGTGAGAGATGGATAGACCGGCTAATTGGTTTAAAACTGTTTATCAAACAAAGTACAGGCAAGAAAGTAAAGAAGAAACAAAATTATTAAAGCAACCTTTGATATTCTCCCAGGTCCTAAATTGGTAATGGCATGATTTTTATTAACATGTCGACTGTTGTTATTGGTAAGTTTAAACTATTTTAAAACTCTTGGGGTTGCCAGACGTTCTCATTCATTTAACATTATCTTCAATAATATGTGGGCAACAATGCAAAGTGCAAGAGGAATAACAGTTTCAAAATCATTTTACCAATTAAATTACCCACAAGAAACTTTTACCAATCAATCATTTCAACTGATTATAAATTAAATCAGTGATAACATACCTAAATTACTACTACTTATTGTGAATTATAAAAATATTGGTTTATCTTTGATAAAAAAACGCAAATATAAAATTGGTAAAGTTATCAGTGAGTAACCCTTATGTTTCGAAAAAAAAATGAAATTCAAAAAATTTTGATGTATTAAGATTAGACTAAAATTTCCTTAATTAGTCAAGTTTTTTAAACAAAACATCTATTACACTTAATACAGTTGTTCAATAATTGTTCGTAGTTCAAGCAAAGTTCAATCGATTTCTTGAGGTATATCTTATTAGCTTTCATGACATGGCTTGTTATAAAAATATGCTAGAAAAAAGAAGAAAACAACTTTATTATAAAATAGAGCGGTGTTGCCCACCTAAGATGGGTTTCCATGAGACACAGCATACTAATCAATCCATAAGGACAATTGCACACAAAATACAAACAAATTGGTTACAGAATAAAGATTATGCAAAAATACAATTGATTTAAAACTATGAGAACATCATGGTATAAACAAGTAGTGTTTTATCACATATAAAAGGCTATTCTTGTGAGTAAATGTGACTACGTACAATTTGAATTGTGTCTGCAAGTACCATTTCTGCCAGGTCCGGCAAACGCTTTTAATCTAGTTTGAAACGATTAAAGAACTCAACCATTTCCTTGCTCACGGCACCTCTGGCTCCAAACCAGACTCCAATGACTTCATATTCACGTACTCCGTAGTGTTGATAACGGAGCTTCAAAGACGGGACAAAACTTTCATATATTTTCTTCTTTTCCTCGTCGGCCAGTGCACGAACGTCCTCGTTGGTCTCGAATCGAATGGTGGGGTCAATGATGTAGGCTTTGTTGGTGTTCTTCTCGAAGGCAACTATGTCAGCGTTTCGTCTCGATAAATCACCATCTAAACAGAACACCTCATCTACACAGGTGAATCCTTTCTCGGTCAACATGTCGGCGATTTCGTGCTTGAGGGCGTGATGCCGTGCGGTTCGTCTCTTGCTGTTCCATTCACATCTAACATCTAACATCTTCACATCTAACATTCACAGTCTAACAATAGTTGCGGAAATAGTATAATTCTTTGAAAACTTTTATTATGAACAGGATGCAAAATAAACTTAAAATTGAAATGTCTAAAAAATAAAGGTTTATTTATTCAAAAATGACATAATTAGAAGCTTTAAGTTTTAATAACGTTTCTTGATGTCTATCAGTTGAGAATTAAAACAGCAAAAGCATATAAATAAACAGAATTCGTTTGAGAAAATTAAAAATAATTGATTTACCTTTGAATTCATAACCTTACACACAACTTATAACCATCGGAGTTGCACAACAAAGTTAATTAATCCACAACAATTAACATTTTCATATGAAAATTTGGGATTTTTGTGTTTACACACAAAAGAAAAATTATTAAAGTTACCATGCCAAATCCTGAACTAATAATTCATTTTATTAATTTTCTTAATATTTAATTAGGGGTCCATTATTTAGGTGGTTGACAATTATTTAGATTTGAGTAATTTGAGTATAAAGTACGAATAATAAAATAAGTTTGAATACACAAATATAACAAATACGATTATTGTTCTTAGGATTTCTTGAGTATTATTTGGTAAGTCTTAATTTAAAACGACGTGGAGTTAAATTATACCTTTTATAAACCAAGATCAACACACTTTTAACCTTTTAAACATAGACTCAAAAAAGTAAGAAATGTAAATAAAGTCATGTGCTTTTATTTCTTTAATTTTTTAATATACAAAAATTATGTTAACCTATCGAGAAACTCGTTAAATCTTTTAATAAAGTTATAATGTATTCCTAGGATTACCTTTCAAAACAGACATCAATAATGAAGTCATAAAGCTGCACGCAATACTACACATATGTCTTCATAGTGTTTGGTTAGTTTCACTTGGGAAATAAAAAAAACAGATTTGTATTGGACAATTGGACGAGTTGGAAGTTTCATTTAAAAATATTTAATTGCAATTGAATTGAGTTTACCTGTTAATCAACTACATCAACGACTGGATTAATAAAATAATATATTATAACAGTTTACATGTTAATACTAGCGTTCAATTTGGTAAAATTAATAAAATTGCACAGAAAAAATTTGCTAATCCTCAACACTTGACATTTCCATGAAACAGTTAATCATATTTGCTTGTTCATAAAAGGATATTGATAAATTAACCATTAAATATAACCATAAAATACCAATTCTGTAACGAAATATAAGCTTTATTAAATTTCTTTGTTTAATTGATTGTTGAAACTATGTATGTGAATTTAAATTTGATAATTAAAATTAAATGTTTTTTAAACAAAAAATTTAAAAGAAAAATTTTAAAAAATTGATTGTAAAATTAGTTTTTTAATCATTTAAATAAAGTAGATGAATGCATGCACGTTCGGCTTGTAGATTTAAAGTGAGGTTTATTCGTTTTCTCTTCTTGTTTTGCTAGCGGTGAGGAATGCGTTTACAGCTGCTTAGGCGCATGCGTACTATGTTACAGATTGCGCAGGTGGTCAATATAATGGAAAGATGAGTGCGCGAAATCTGACCTATATGTCGAAGGCTAAAGGGTATTGAGGCATACAATAATTATTTGATTCTTTGACAAAAAATAACCTTTTGAAAACAAATATGAGACATTAAACAAACTAGAACTTCCTGTATGCAAAATAGAATTTAGATTTTAAGTTCAAAGTGAGAATAATAAAACAATTATTGAGTTCAAATAATAAACAATGTTATAGTTCTTTGGTTTTTCGATTATTGTTTTGTAAGTGTTAACTTAAATGGAAGTGAACTTAATTTGTACCTTTTATAAATCCAGATACAAATGCGTAATAACTATAAATATGAAAACATATATAAAAAAGTTTTCTCATAATATTTTTAAAAATTAATTTAACTTATTAAAACCTTTTAAATAAGATAGAACGACTCTGAACTATGAAATGTAAGCCAAGTAATGATATTAATTTTTTAATCTTTACCACCAAAAATGTTTTTAATCTATTTAAAAACTTACCTTATCATTTAATAAAATAATATGTGTTTAGGATTACCTTTTTATACCAAAATCACCAAAACCCAATCAAAGTCAATAAAGTTGCATGAAGCTATTAAATTTTGGCTTAAGGTTTTATACAAAAAATTTAATTTTATCTTTTCGGATCGAACTAATTGAGTACATAATGTTTAATCCTCAAAAAACTAATAAAAAATTGATTTTGATAATGCGACATGTGTGCAAGGAAATTTTTTAATTCTTTTTGACTGTTTTGAGTTGTAAAAATAAACTAAAACATTAGTACTGCAATGTGAAGTTGACTTTGAGCCGTACTGTCAAATAAGTGTTTAGAAACCTTTATTATAGTACCGGCGGTAAAAATGTCTAAGTTTATCCAAATTCAAAATGCGACAAATTCACAAGCATTTGAAATCAAATAACCGAGAATTAGGGTGATAAAAACATTTATTCAAAGGATAAAAAATACTAAGGAGAAGCAAACATTTATATGAACAAAAAATCTAAAATAATGCTAAATTATAAAGAATTTAATAATTTGTTAAACCTTTAAATAACACTTCACAAACACGTACGAATCGTATTAATGGCAAATAACCTGAACATTCGCCGTTTGTTTGATCAGCTCCGATTGAATGGCGACTCGTCTAAATGTCTTGAATTGAATTATTTTGTTAAACTTTTCATTAAACTAACTAGTAAATAAAATGACAATAAGATTGCCTGCCAATTCAAGCAAATTACAAGACATTTGATAAAATGTTCATTGCAGTTTACCATTTAAATAATCCGTAGGGTTCACATCAAAATTTATTCCAATTTCATTAAGATTAAAATACTGAAACGATTGTTGTAATTGAATAAAAGTGTTCGACGAAAGTTTGCTTAGAAATCTTTTTTTAAAATAAATCAATAAAATTGATGAAATTTAGAAAATAATAATTGAAAATAAGAATTTGTTACCAGACAAGAGACCAAGGAAAGCTGTTTGGAAGGGTTGCGATGACAAGACGACGGAAGGCCCCTACTCCAAGGTTTGGGCAGTCTCTTGTCTGCTGGGCCAACTACAGTAGAACGGACTGATGTAACGGTGGAGGATTCTTCATTAGTGGTGGCCACTTGCCAGAACCACGATAGGGTCTTAGCTTAGCCCGACGAGGCAGCAGCTTTATGGTAAAAACCTTACATGTTATCATACGGCTTGGGGCCCGGTCTGGTCCTACTGAAAAGCAAAGGATGTTTCAAAACAAGATTTCAATCTTTTAAAATTAACTCCAACACGGTTCATGTTAAAATATGAGGCTATAAACAAATAAATAAAAAGCATTCAAAACTTTTAAACGTCATCAAATAACTTGAATTCGAACAAATTTATGAAAAAATTCAAACCTTTTTTTATAAACGTTCCAAAAATTTAAAATTATTTAGCTCTTGTTTTGATTAAACACTGAGCGGTTGCATTCACTTTCGGGAAACTCTGCTCTTAAAGTTGCAAATAGAAAATTATTCATCAAACAAAAAATAACCTTTTATTAAAAACATTTCCAAGATTTAATGAATTTTTAAAAATACAATTAATAACTGTTTTATAAACCTTCTGTTATTAAAATTAACTTTGCACAATCAAAAAATACTATAACTTTGTGTTTACAATTTTGAATCAAAAATAGTTAAATTTTTTTAAAATACCTGTTTAAAAAAAGCGACGGAAAACAGACACAAATCACTACGTAATAGAAGTAGTAGAAACGAGTATCATCCAGGGCTCGACCTAGTTTTGGGTTAACTACTAACTGTATGTACCGACGGTTACATTTACATTCGACACAGTCTGATGTCGAAAAACTATTTAAACAAGACGTAGTTTCCCTCAACATTCTACTACTCTTCATTCAATTTGTTGGTTTAAACTCAAAATCATTAATATGGGTAATCTACTTTACCTCTACAGTAATAGCATTCTATAATAAAATAAAGTCGAAATTAGCATAAGTTGGGTAATTTTGCCAGTTCAGCACAGGTGGCGTTGGTAAAATTTTGTTCTTATGATACTTAATGTTTAAAATTTTTAATAATAAAATAATTTTAGACTCCCCAGCAAATTCTTGGAAAATTTTTGATTTTTAAGACCCTTTTAATACTATAGTACTGTATACAAAAGAAAACTGAAAAAAATTGTTTGTACATACAAGGCAACGAATATTAAAAATTATTTTAAAAATTATATAAGCATTGTCGAATCTTAATTGACTGTTTTACCTGTTAATAAATCACCGGATCACAATTGTTGAAATAGTGAGCGGACTTTAATCCAAGAACATTATCGTTAAAATTGTAATACAATGCGTTGAAATATGGCAAACAAGTTTGAAAATAGTAATCTTTTTGAGAAAATATAGAACGTTTGAATGTCAAAATGCTTCACAGACAGAATTGCGTTATTGTCATCAGCGAAACATGAGAACAGTGCTGATGCTGTTCATAATGTTCTTGAGCTTTTACTAAGCCATATATTATGAAATCGTAAATCAAATCGATGCAATCGATTGTAATTATAACGAGAAGTAGTGTTTTTAATATAACATTGAACCACAATCGTATTCTTAAGTTCAATGTAAGTTTTACAAAGTTCTGCTTTTCAATCGCAAATGATTAAAATCGATTTAAATAAACCAAAAATGAGTTCTTAAGCAATTTATTTAAGAAATAAAAAATTAAATACATAAACATTAAAAATCGTTTAACTTTTTAAAAGGATATTACGTTAAGATAAAAACATAATTCACACAAAATATTATTAAAAACCATACACCGAAAACAATTAAAAATTCAACACAGGCACAATTAATTTGAAATACAAATTAATTTATTTAAATAACCTTTTTTCAAATGGAAACACTAAAGGCAGATTTGCCCAAAAATAACATCATTCCAAATGGAAGCATTGAAATGTCGTTCTCTGTGATTCCAGGTCTGAGTGTGAAGCACTCTGTAAAGCCATGGGAGACAATCCAACCATTTCTGCTATGCTTCATATGAGTCCACGTATTCAAATTCTTGGAATCGAACAGAATGTTACAAAAGGAAAAATCTTTGACTACATTCAAAACCTTGCACTGGAAAATTTTTCTTACTGTAAATTTGATGTGAAATTTGAACAAATAATGATCTACATGATTTAAAATATGTTGTGGTCAATGTTGATTCTAAACTTTTTGCCAAATTGATCGAAATGAAAAAAGCTCTAAATTAGTCTCTCGCCTTGTTCGGTAAAGAAACATGTGCTTGTTTTTCGGTGCTAAGATTGGTAAGGTAAAAAGAAGAAAGGCAGGTAAAAATTATAACTAAAATGTAAAAAATTGAATGGAATTTTAGATTTGTATGAATAAGTGACAACATGCAACAATATCCCTGAGTATAGCCCTCACCCGAATATAGCTTGCATGCGTGCAGCCGGCCACGAAGAAAAGTATTCTTGAAAAACACTTGGAAGCACAGTTGAGATAATTTTGAATGAATAAGGTTTAGAAATGTGAAACGTGAATTTCCATTGTAGATTTTGAGTATTGGATTATATGATTAAAGATAGAGTTATTGTAAATAGATTGACCTTTTTCATATCGCTGAGCTGGTATATAACGTAATATAATAACACCTTTAAAACATTACGAATTCAAGACGTGTCAACATACGCGTTGAGAATTTTTATATAGAAAACAGTAAAAACAAAGGATATACTTTTAAATTCACAAAGATCTATGACAAATCGTTAAAAGTTTTAATAAAAAAAACTCAAATTTAAAGTTATAAAAAACTATCTAATGCGATAAAAACTTTAGTTCTATGAAAGTTGACATTGTCGATAGTATTAATTTGTTGGAAATTCATTGAAAATATGAAAATATTGTATATCACCAAACTGGACAAGTAAATACAAAATGTGCAAAATCCTGATTCAAAAAAATTAATGAATGCAACAGATTAAACCATTTAAAAAAACTAGATTGTTTCATTGTCTAATAATGGATTATATTGTGATTACAAGGCTTACATTTGTTAGTATAATTTGAAGCAATCAGATTCAATTTATTGGATTCTATTAATTAACTTGAATAGCATTTTCATGAATCTACATTTGTTAAACGTTGATCATTGTAACACATAACTTTTTTTTACAACTACACCTTTGTATATCTTCATTGGATAAAGTTACAAAATAATAAACTAATTAAAAAATAGTTACATGAGAAATGATTCATTAAATGCCCATAGGCAAAACGTTAGTTTTTTCGGGACTTGTACGAAGTTAGTATCTAAAATGGAAAAAACAAGTTTTCAAAAAAAAAAGTTCAAATTCTAATGAATTTAGATAAATTAAATACCTTTTCAAATAAGACTTATCAAAACATAAAATTGTTTTTAATTTCAAAATAATGAAAACTGGCAAATATGTCTTGTTTACCATTTAAACCAAACAAAAGTACTCAACCCAATTAAAAAATTTAAGAAATAAAAGATAATATACAGACGCCTCGCAAAGCAATTCAAACAAATTTTATTTATTGAAATCTTTTAAATGTCCAAGCATTGCAAACGCAATCAAATTTGACAAATGTGCAATTAAAAACACTCAGTTGCAAATTTTTCAACATACTATATTGAAAAATTGTTGATAAATAAAGAAAAAATAATTAATTTAGTTATTCAGTCGTGAATCATAAGTGAGCAGGACTGTTTAGTTCATTTGTTTCAAAAATTCTTGATTTATTCTGTGGGTTAAAACATAAGGTAGTTTTGTAAATAGCCGTGCTGATGAACACATTAAATGTAGGGATACCAATCAGTATATTCGAATATTCAAATTATTCGAATTTTTTGGGATTTTGGGAGGTTCGAATATTCGGATATTTGGTCAAAATATTCTAATCTTAACGAAGTTTTTTAGATCCTTAAAAGTGTCTATTCTGTGTGTTGAAAACATACAAAATGACTTACTATGACATAAGCAAACAATTTCTTTTCACAAATCTCCAAAAATTCCGATCATTTCCCTCAAAAAAAAACCTTTTCATCAACTCAATTTAGACACTTTCCTGCCAACCAAGTGAAGAGATGAAATCAAACTACCAAATTGGAAATATTTTAGGTTCAATTTTGGGGTAGAATCCACCAACTAGCTAATTGTAAGTTAAGACATGTTGGGTTATCAATATATGAATCCAAATGATAAAATTTTGACAAAAGATAAGTCCTTTAAAACTCGATTCGAATATTCGAATATTCGGATTTTTGGAAAAATTTTGATCAAATATTTGAATATTTGAAAATCTGAATAATTGGTATCCCTAATTAAATGTAATTTAATGAAATGTAGACAATATTAATTGTTGGCTTATTGTTTTGATTACTTGCAAAAACAAATTCTGCAAGTGGATCTTTAAATTATAATTTTTTAAATATTAGGATACCTTTTATGAAACTGAAATCAAAGTGTTGATTATAATTTCAATTATAGTTTCAGAATGAAAGATATTGATGTATTTGAAAAATTTGAATACTCAAGGATATTTTTAACCTTTTAAACAGACCACGGAATTCCCTTTCGAAAAACATTTTCATAGTAAAATTCGCAGTTTAAGTAAAGTCTGTCGTCATGGTTATATTAAATTATGAAAAACATTAATTAGCTGAGCGAAGTGAACGAACGAACGAAGGAGCGAGCGATAGCGAGCGACTGAGTGAGTGAGTGAACGTAGCGAAGCACTTCTGCATCAACTTGAGAAAACCGTTTCGACTTTTCAATGGGAGAAAACGGCAGCATTGTAACAGAGGGGGGAATATGTCACATTTCTTGTCACGCCTTTATCTCTAGAAAGAGTTCACTAAATTTTTCAAACAAGGCCTTGGGAGATTCAGCTACTAATAAGTGGGCCGAAGTTTGTTTTTGTAAGAAAATCCATGATTGTTTTTAATGTATTCTCTATGGGAAATAGCGAAAATCACCCTAAATTTTCAGAAGCTGTAGAAAATTGATTATAGTGAGCATTGACATGTGTGGCACATCAAATTCATCTTTGGAATCTGTAGAATAATTTCCGCCGTTTAAAATTGTGAAACAATTCTTATCTTAATCTTAAATTTATAATCAACCACGGGCAATTGATGGTCAGTTGATTTACACAGTGATCATTACCTGAATTTCTAAAGATGGCTGGCAATGTGAGAGGAGAATATGGTAAAGTGACCCTAGTAGAATAAAACTGCCAAAGGGTTTGGGCCATATTCGTCCCAAACTCCAGCCATGGCGCTTGAAAGATTTTTCCATGGTTTTTGGCCGAATTGCTTAGTTCTTTATTTTGTCACTAGGTGGCTACCGTCCGCACGCTTGTCAAACAAATGTCAACAAGCTGATGTTGTTTTTCTTTGTATTTGCAATCATAGCAGCAACCAGTGCAACTCGGCTGATTATCCCACAATATGGTTGCTGGTTATTTTCCCCAGATTGGGGTGCTGGATCTTATCCACCAATTAGGCTGTTGGTTATCTCAAAATGGAGTTGCTGGTTCTTATCCACCAATTGGGCTGTTGGTTATCCCAAAATGGAGTTGCTGGTTCTTATCCCACAATTGGGTTGCTGGTTATCCCAAAATGGAGTTGCTGGTTTTTATCCACCAATTGGGCTGTTAATGGGTGAAGTTGTTAGAACCAATAAGAGATAAAATCCAGCAACAAATTTCAAGATTTGATCTAGCCAACTTTATTTTGGAATAACCAGCAGCCCAATTGGTGGATAAGAACCAGCAACCCCATTGTGGGATAACCAGCAGCCCAATTGGTGGATAAGAACCAGCACCCAATTTTGGGATATAAACCAGCACCCCAACTGTGGGATAAGAACCAGCAACTCCATTTTGAAATAACCAACAGCCCAATTGGTGGATAAAAACCAGCAACTCCATTTTGAGATAACCAACAGCCCAATTGGTGGATAAGAACCAGCAACTCCATTTTGGGATAACCAACAGCCCAATTGGTGGATAAGAACCAGCAACTCCATTTTGGGATAACCAACAGCCCAATTGGTGGATAAGAACCAGCAACTCCATTTTGGGATAACCAACAGCCCAATTGGTGGATAAGAACCAGCACCCCAATCTGGGATAACCAGCAAGCCTAATGTGGGATAATCAGCCGAGTTGCACTGGTTGCTGCTATGATTGCAAATACAAAGAAAAACAACATCAGTTTGTTGACATTTGTTTGGCAAGCGTGCGGACGGTAGCCACCTAGTGACAAAATAAAGAACTAAGCAATTCGGCCAAAAACCATGGAAAAATCTTTCAAGCGCCATGGCTGGAGTTTGAGACGAATATGGCCCAAACCCTTTGGCAGTTTTATTCTACTATGGTCACTTTACCATATTCTCCTCTCACATTGCCAGCCATCTTTAGAAATTCAGGTAATGATCACTGTGTTTACATATTAAGGGGCGGTAGTACCCATATAATGTGCGGCAGTACCCATTTTCATTTGAAAATAATACACGACACTGTCAAAATGATTATTATTATTCTAATTGTTAGGGCGTTACCACCCAATGGTCAGTATCGCTACAGGGCGATGTGTGAGAATGAGCCGAACACAAACAACAACCACATTGTAGGTAGCAGCATTGCTCGGAGAGTGACAGTGCACACTACTGTTCTATACTTGGTACGTACCACTAGTCTGTGTATGTGCAGACAAAGTCAAAACAAACTGTCTCTGCTGTCAGTGTTTTGTGTATTTATACCAACAGTTGACATTTAAGTTTTTACTTATTATTTGTTCTATGTCCTATCTCTCTCAATTGAATTATTATTATTATCAAATTAGTTAATTATCCCGATAAACTGAAAATCACAATATCGTTGCACCAATTCATCCAAATATGTGTCAACGTGAATTATTCATCTTGAATTGATCGTCTCATATATTTTCCTCCTCTAAATAGAAACAACACGAATGAAATGTATGAAAATATCAACAAATATCTTTCTAAATGTTAAATCATCACCACAAATTAACCGAGAAACAGGTGACTTTTGTGAAATGCTACCAAATGTGATTTGTGTATGTACCCAGTCACTGATAATTGATTTTTACTATTAATTTTACTAAAAAGGTAAAAATATACATTTATTGCTCACAAAATGCAACTAAATTATTACAATAGGTTTTTGTTTACCTTAACTCAAGATAACAAGATTAATCTGTATTCACGTGTACACGTGATTACGCACAGGATACTAAAATTGCCTTAAATGGAAAAGTATACGATTATGAATGTACGTACATGATTTATTCAATCACACACTAAAATTATTTTGCATAGATCTTATTCGAAATATACACAAAATACACAAATCAACCAACACAACCGCAACAGATTCTTCTCATAGAAATGTGTCATGTATACGTCTAATTTTGTTGTCAATTATGTCCCAATCAAGAATAAAATCCAGTACTGTTACTCAACTCTGTCGAAATCTATTTTATTCCATTTGACGATATTTCTAAATTAATTAAACGTATATTTTTTAATATGTAAGATTATCTGCTTCATTGTGAACATATTGCTAATTTACAAGATTTTCAGATATCATTTTTTAATCTTTTATGACATATTTTGTATTTTTGAACATATATCTCACATTTTGTATACTCGGTTAGAGCTTTGAACTTTTATTCATCTGCCACATTTTAGACATTGTCTCTCGAGCTCAGCTGTTCTGCTTGCAGATTCTAGTTATATTAAGATTTTAAGGTTGATTAATAATAATGTAAATAGGTTTTAATGAGAGATTAACCTTTTTGAGTCAAGATAAACAACAAGTCTAAATTTGAATAGAAACTCATAGTCTGGTTTTGTCAGATGACAAATGTTTAACAAAGCAATATTTAACAAACTGTATGAAAAAACAGGGAAGCAGGAAGACTTAGGGAACTATTTAATTTATATAAAGTTTCACCAAATAATCATAGATAATCTAAAACAAGTTATTATGGTTTTAAATATTGTGATTACTCTAACGTGGTCAGAAACGTCAAACTTTGAGTCTTAATATTTAGATAATATCAAAATAAAACTTAAAAATCTTTCAGTTTTAAGTTGGGTTTTCGACAAATCACTTAGGAATATAAAGATTTTTTAAAATAATACCTTTCAATATAATCATAATATAGTCATAGCGTTGCTAAAACTACCAAATAATTATGCGAAAACCCTTTTAAATAAAATAATCTATTATACGATTAACATCAAATGATATAAAGTAATAGGATTGTTCATTTGCATTTATAAAGATTTTTTTAAATTAGTTGTATGGGGAAATGTTTTATATTTATAGACCAAATTATTGAAAAATAAAGAATTGTGAAAAGTCACTTAAAAGATAAATGTTTCATCTAATGTCAATCTACAGTTACAAATCATTGTGAAATAATTGTTAAGAAACCTTTAGAGAACTAAAAGATACAATGAAGTTAAAGAAGTTGGTTATTTGGAAAAACTGATAAAATATCAGAACCAGAAGAAATGTTTAGACAAAATATTAAAATAATGATAAGACAGATAAACTGAAACAGGAATAGTAGGTTTATCAGATAACCTTTATCTTTTAAAAATGGTGCAAAAATAAAACATAAAGTTATGCCTAAAATTACACAAAATGTTAATAATCCAAAATAAGCACCTCGTGAGTAAAGAGTGATTAGTTGCAGTATGAAAGTTTGATTTTTTGAAAAAATCATAACTTATTGTATAGAGTTTAACTGTTAATAAACTTTTTTAATCAAATTATTTAATCAAATAATATTTTATTAGTTTACCTGTTATTACCAGAAAAGGATTTCAGACCAAACTAATAGAATTTCACAAAAAATTTAGTTAATCCTCGACACTTGACATTTGCATGAGATAGTTAATCATATATTTGTTTGCGCATAAAAGAAGTACATTAATAAAGTTACCGTTAATATACATGCGGATAAACAAAAATAAACAAACCTAATTTTATTGGTTGATTGACTTATTTAATCGGAATCGGAACTTGTGGAAATGTTAACTTCTTGAGATCAGAATTGTATATTAATTGGTGATAAAAATCGAAAAAGCTTAACTTAACTACTGAAATAACTTTGAAAACTTTACAATTAAATAATAAAACCAAAACTTTATCAATTTTGTAAAATTATTGCTGAAACAAAAAAACATTTCAATGTTGGTAATATAAAACAGTTGTTGTGCAAAACTGTCTTATAATTGCTATGTAAAACCTTTATTAGTATCCGGTATATCTTGTGATAAACTAATGAAATTTAAAACATGTTTAATTGAAATTTCTTAGTTCGAACAATACAAAAATAATTAACCAATGAGCTGTATAACTTGTAAAATGCGATTCAGAGATTCATTGTACATATATTGTTAAAGAATTTTACCTTATAAAAAGTTGCCCAAGAAAACACGTAATATTGTGAAATTGGATTATGTTAAGTCATTTTCCTGTGCGAATTTATTTATACGGTACTCAAGTTGGTCGCCATCGGCTTGTGATAAAAAAATTATTTAATCTAACCTAATTTAAGATTTAAGAGAAAAGAATATAAGAAAGTTTGCTTAAGAGAAATAAAAATTATTCTCACATTGACTCAACATTTACTTTATTCTCTTCAAATTTTCTCGAAAAATTTAAAAACCTTTTAATAGAATGAAGACAAAAGTCTATTGTAATCTAATTAAATTGAATGTCATTTTTAATTCAGTGGTCAGTTAAATCTAAATGTCTCCGATCATTCGTTGGTTGGTAAATAGCGAAAATTTTTAAAATGAAAGTTTACGGTTCAATATATAATTCGGATGTTCTGAAGATTCTTCAAGCAAAGAAAAATGCATAAATCTGGCAACTAACCTTTTATAAATCTACTTAAAAACTCAAAAAATATATTATTGACAATGCATTTAAAAAAATATAATCAAGAGAAAGATTACAATTGAATTATGTAAATTTGAATTCTACTGTATAATAACAATAAAGCATTTTTAGTCGAAAAATCACTAAAAAATTGGGAAAACTAGTATTTAACCTTTTAAATTAACCTTACAACTGGTTCTTCTAAAAAAATATTAAGTTAAAAAAACAAAACAAACTGCGAGCCGTACAAATTTGAGTTAAAAGTACGAATAATAAAGCAAGTATTGAATATGAAAATAACAATTAAGATTATTGATTGAATTTTGGATTATTGTTTTTGAAATGTTAGCTGAAAATGAAGTTGACTTGTATTTACCTTTTATAAAATCAGATCCAAAACTTCAGTTAACCATGAATTAGTAAAAACTGAATTAAACTTTAAAATATTAAAAAATTTAACATATTAGTAAAACCTTTTAAACAACTACTCAAAACAGTGAATTGTAAGCCAAGCCATGACTTTAATTTTTGGAAAATTTTGATATACAATTTATTTAATCTATTTATAAACTCGCTCGATCATTTAATAAAGTAATATATTTTAGGATTACCTTTTGATACAGAGACAACAAATAGTTAATAAAATTGTACACAAAATATTAATAATGTTAAATCCACTTGACATTCAACGGAAAGTTAATATTTATCATCATTGCGCATAAAAATTAATAAAGTCACCTTTTAATCAACTAAAACCGGAACTAGTAGAAAAAATAATATTAATTTTCATGATTAAATTAGTTAGTCAGTTTTGAATCATCAGTGAGAATGGCTGTTTTGCTCTTGTGTTTCGTGATTTTCTTGTCATTTTCTCCAACTTTTGGCTTCATCTTTGACTCGCCCAACTCTGTGGACTCGAATGCAATCTTCAAGAAGAATGAATGCTTCAAGACCAGCTCAGACATGACCTCCTGGTTGGAGCGTGCAACCTCGGGTTCAAAGTACAAACGTTACGTTCGACCGGGCTTCAACGAGAGTTTGGACTTTAATCCACCGCTGCTTGTGAACATTAGCATCGACATGAATTCAATGGCTTCGGTGGATGAAATCAATTCAGAGTACAAAATCATCCTGAAGATGGATCTCGAATGGATGGACGAGAGGTTGATTAATAATTGCAGTAAAGTGCCCATCCCCATGCCTTTGGACGAGTATCATCTGTACAGGATTTGGTCCCCAGCTCTAGGAGTTTTGAATATCAAAGATCCAGAAACGAGTATCATTCAAGGATCGACCCTAGTTTTGGGTCAACTTCGGACCGACGGTTACATTCACATTCGACACAGTCTTCTGTTGAGCCTATTTTGCTATCTCGACTTTGCAATGTTCCCGTTCGATAAGCAGGAGTGCTTCATCAAGTTGGAAAGTAAATCCTTTCCGAGGAGTGATGTCATTTTGGCTTGGAGGAATGATCATCCGTTTAGAAATTTGGATAGTTTTCTTATGACTGGTAAGTGGTGCAAAAATGAGTAGTATGACCTATATGACCTTTATGACCTTTATGACCTATACTAGTGGGCCTACAGTTGCTAAATTTTAATCTAGGCAATTTCTTGAAATAAGTAACACTGTGAATATAGACGATGCCCTTGGTGTGAGGTTAGGTTACATTTGTTTGTCACTAAAGTTAGGTGAGGTTAGGTCATGTTTGATTGTCACTAAAGTTGAGTGAGGTTAGGTTAAAACTTAATCAACCCCTAAAACCTATGACCTAAATGACCATTGAAACGCATAATACCCATATGATCTAACCCCAATAGGTTTCACCCTAATCGGCTACAAACTCTACAACGACAGTACCATGGACAGTGTGGACGTGTTCGAGGACATCTACGGCATGGACATGATGAGTCAAATTATGGTGAAGCTCATTATCCGTCGCGAATGGAACAATTACTTCCTCGAAATCTATGTGCCCTCAATACTGTTTGTCATGATTTCGTGGCTGTCCTTTTGGATGCAAATCACTTCTGCACCGGCACGCGTTTCACTCGGCATGACCACAATGTTGACCCTGGTCACTAGTTCCCAGTCAACACGAGATAAACTGCCCCGAATTGCCTATGTTCACGCATTGGATGTTTGGATTGCAATTTGTACGTGTTTGATTTTCTTGTCACTGCTTGAGTTTGCACTGGTTTCGTATATTCATCGATATTCACTCGAAAATAAGGCTAAGGAGGAGGAAAGGTTGAAGAAGGAGAAGGAAAAGTTGGAAAAGAGGAAGGCAAAACGAAGAAATTCGCAGTATTTTCATGTGTTGGGCATGCGGAAAGGAAGTGTCATGCGACACAATAGTGATGTAAGTTGTTTTTGAAAATCCAAAAATCTGATTCCAAAATTAAAAATTGATGACCCACAATCTTTTTTCCATCAGACAACCGAGTACATCAACACCGAACCAACCCAACCCCAATTTGTCCATCTAGTAAACAGCAATCTCGATCAAATCCAACTGGCAGTCCCCCTCGCAGGCATGACCCCAAATTACAAACGTTCCAAACCAATTGATGAAGATCCGTTTGCACTGGAACTTCGCTACCCATCATCGGACAACGATGAAGGGGAGGATCGTTCCTCGAAAAAGAAACAAAATCAGGAACCTACACGACTGTTTTGTTGTGTGTTTTGGTGCAAAACTGGCTGTCAGGGTGATAAGCTGGCGAGTGCGATTGATCGAAAGTGTCGTTTCATTTTCCCGTTGGCTTTCATTGTTTTCAATGTTGCTTACTGGTGGATTTACACTCAGATGGATCGAGACATTGCCGTGGATATTGCTTAAAAATGATACTTAAAGTTGTTTAAAAAAACTTTTGAAAACTGACATTGTAACGATTAAAAATTTAATATCAAAACTAGCTATTAATCAAAAATTAAATTTAAATAATTGATTAGAAAAATGTTTTTTACCGATTAGTCAAAAACAGACACTCAAGAATTATATAAATATAGTTATGCAATTGTATTGTGAAGCAACATTTACAAATGGAATATTTAATTATCGAACTTATGTGAATTAAAAAATAATAATTGCATAGGAAACTATTTAATATTTTTTTTAACAATTTTAACAAAACAGATATCAAAGAGTAATTTAGTAGAATTAAATAAATTGTTATTCAGAACAAATATTCTAACCTGGAATCAGTGGCTAATGTAAAATCTTTAAATATTTTTGTCTTTTACAATTGAGTAAGTCAAACTTTAATCTTTAAAATTTAATATAAAAGAAAAAACGTTAAAATTAAAATAAAACATTGTAAACTTTTTTAAAACCACAATATAATTAAACTATTAATTCTTTTATATCATTAAATTTTTTAGATCTTTTACTTTGCTATCTATTCAAAAAAATTGTAAAGTACGTTTGTCAAGAGTTTTAGATGATATATAACTTTTATAAGCCAAAAAGACACAATGAAAGTAAACACGATTTTGTAACCAAAGATAGGTTGAATGTTACTTACCTGTTAGAATACTGTCGTGCCCAATTCTATTAATTTGAAAGCTAAAATTGTTAACGAATTGTGAAAGTGAATATGTTGGGTTTTACTAACAAAGATTGACTAACAACTATATGACATTATTGTAATCTACTAAGATTGGATTAGGAGGAACCAGTTATTTAAAGTAAAAACCAACAACGAGCTGTCGTGAATGACTTTGATTTGTCAACTTTATGTGCAAAGAAACCAATTTATATATCAAAATAATTTTAATTTTCTAAAATTATAATATTTTTAAAAGTGACCTCAGAGAAACAAATCTTTATTGAAACGCCCCGCAAAATATATCAATGACAGCTTTTTTTAGAATAAACTGTAAGGATAGTCTATAAACAAGTTTGTTTCATAAATTTACTATTAAATAAACACAAGGGATTTCTCGTATAAAAATAGTAAATTTTGAAGACGCATGTTTGAGATTGACAGCTATAAATTGAGACATTGGACTTTTCTGAATAAATAACAAGTCAACCCGCACTAGCACTGGTCATTAATTGGTGGTAACATTACAAATTACAATATCTACAATAAAGTGATACTATAATCTGTATCTAAAGTACTTCGTATAATCAAGAAAGATAAAGTATAATCTGATATTCTTTCACGTAAAAAGAAAATAAATTATAAAATTATTTTACCTTTGGTAAACACCGTGTTCAACTTTAAACCTAATTTGAGGCTTTAAATGATGACTCGTCTTTCACATTGACAGTAGAGTATAAGTGCATACATTTAACTTGGATTCAAGTTAAACTAAACAAAACTGACTAAATTGAGCAGTGCATTAAACATAAAAATTATTATAATATTGTTGGTCTTTAGCCTCGAATACAAAATCGCAATCTTTTTATTCTAATAGTTAATGTTTGATTTATTAAAAAGTCGATATTTTGATATGAAATGAACGTACGACATTTTTGTATATTAATAAAAATACCATTAATCAAAATCTACTTATTCAAAACAGTTAAAATTCAGATTGAATAGAATTTCTTTTCAATAAAGATAATGCGGAAATAAAATTGGTTTTAATCGAATATAGTTTTGTAAATAATAAAATTAAATTAAACTATCAAAAAAAGTTTTACCGTTTTGTAATCACATACACAGTAGGAAAGAAGTTACGTTTAACAACTCGCATTTAGTTATTTAAAATTTTCTACTTGAAAAAATAAAAGAACTTTAACCTTAACCTTAATATATTTCAAGTAATTCTATGAAATTTTTATCAAAACTCACCAGTTGGCCACTATTTTTATTAGCCAATATACATGTATTCCATAAAAACTCATAAAGTTTGCTTTATACATAAATTAGTCTGTTTTAAAATATTAAAATTTAGAAAATTGCTTTGTTACCTTTGTGTAGACAACGTATATCCGAAGAAATCTACGGCATTGACAAGATGAGTCAAATTATGGTGAAACTGCAGTGATCATGTTAATCCGTCGTGATTGGAACAATTACTTCCTGGAAATATATGTCCACTCAATTTTGTCTGTCATGGCTATCCTTTTTGGATGCAAATTACCTCTGCTCGCGTTTCGCTAAGAATGACCACAATGCTGACCCAAAATGATTACAGTTCAATTCAAACATTTTAAACATTTTTTGAATCGTTCTTTGGGAATCACCATATAATCATTATATTTTTTACCTTTTACTATGCTACCTATTGAAAGAGAATGTAAAATAAATGAGTTTGTAAAATACTTATTTAGTAAAATAAAAAAGGTGACCCACACCTGCCTAACCACCTAAACCTAACCTAACCCTATCCTAACCGACGCCCACACCTGCCTAACCACCTAAACCTAACCTAACCCTATCCTAACCGACGCCCACACCTGCCTAACCACCTAAACCTAACCTAACCCTATCCTAACCCACGCCCACACCTGTCTGACCACCTAAACTTAACCTAACCCTATCCTAACCGACGCCCACACCTGCCTAACCACCTAAACCTAACCTAACCCAATCCTAACCGACGCCCACACCTGCCTAACCACCTAAACCTAACCTAACCCTATCCTAACCGACGCCCACACCTGCCTAACCACCTAAACCTAACCTAACCCAATCCTAACCGACGCCCACACCTGCCTAACCACCTAAACCTAACCTAACCCTATCCTAACCGACACCCACACCTGCCTAACCACCTAAACCTAACCTAACCCTATCCTAACCGACACCCACACCTACCTAACCACCTAAACCTAACCTAACCCAATCCTAACCGACGCCCACACCTACCTAACCACCTAAACCTAACCTAACCCAATCCTAACCGACACCCACACCTGCCTAACCACCTAAACCTAACCTAACCCTATCCTAACCGACACCCACAACCCTCTCTGTGACGAATCTTCCAATTTTGATTGTTGCACTCATTGTTGAACATGAAACCCAACAATGGGAACTCAAGCTTTGACTTTTTCTATCAGAGATTTGTTCGGCAGGTACACCTAAAAAACATTTTTCGCAAAAACCAAGGTCAAACTGCACATCTGCACGTTATTCTAAGCACTTTGGCCAAATTTGATGCAAATCGGTTGAGAAATGTAGGAGGAGTTAGCTGGACAAGAATTGAAAAAGTTGTACCATAGTCTTCGCTTACGCTCGACAAATATAAATTGCTGAATGAAAGAATTCATCTAAAGGCCACTCACAAACATCAAAACAAAAACAGCTGATCGATGTGAGGACGATGTTTTGATAGTAGTACGAGTTGAGTTGAGTGTGTTGAGATGTTCCGTGCAATCTGGTGGTGAAAACAAACGTCATTTGTGGACGGTCTTGTTTACTGCTCGATGCTGCATAAACACATTGTTTTTCCCAACAACGTGCTAAAATTAGGTTCGGCTTTCTTTTGTGTACAAATTTGCGAATGGAATCGTGATTTTGTCTGGATTTCTGCCCTGGTAACGAAGTATATTGTGTCATGTTAGCAATTGGCGGATGGAGTCGTCTTTTGGTTTGGTACATTAATTACTTTACTTTAATCACTACATAAACAAATTGTATTGCCTTATAGTACTTCTTATTCATGAAGCATCGCCCTCCTCTTTTGCTTTCAATATGAACCAGCTTGAACATTTGAGTGTGTAATTCTATGCCATTTTGATAGACGACAAAAGCAGAACCATGTCGCATTCTGTCCCGGATCTATCTCTGTAAATTACTAAATCAGCATCGTGAAGAACCATCTTCACTGTACTTTGGTCGCTACAGTACTTTGCAAAGGATGAGCTGTAACGTCGCGTTGTGAGTTTGAGCTCTGAATTTCTACCTGTAACCCTTACTACGAATCGACTCAATCGATCTCTCCATCAGTCAACTCATTATTATCAGTTGGAAGATATTAAACCAATAGTGCCAACATGAAGTTGACTGTATCCCTAATAATCAGATTTTCCTAATTGAGGAACCTGAAGAATCAAATCCATTAACCTTCGAACCTGAACCATCCCGTGGCATTAGACAATCGTCAACTACCATTGCCAGATGTGAACGTGGATACGACCGCTCGTGTTCAATTCAATGATAAACCACAAGTGATCGAAGCTTAACAAACTGACCACGAGTGGTGGACACTAGCATGAAGCAAACTCTGGCTCAACCTTCTATAATTGATACCGCCAACATTCAAAAAGTGAACAAGAATCACATTACCTGTCCTCCAACTGTCCTCATTATCTAAGCCCAAAACAAACAAAATTCACGTTTATCGCCAGTTTTTGTTATCTCAATCACAGGGTGCTTGTCTTTTATTATGATTATGAATATAAAATATTTGATTCGTTAGTGGATCATATTTATTTTACCTATTTAACAGAAAAAGAACTAGAAAGTAGTGGAATAAGGCAAGCCAGGAAAATAGAGAAACTAAAATTAACCAATAAATTAAACAAAACCAAATTGATTTAACCTTTTAGTAGAATTCACAAAATGATCTACTTATTTCTGGCAAAGTGAACTAGTTTTTTAGTTTACACAAATTGTATATGCTCTCAAAACAAAAATGCACTGATATGAAAAGCAAACAAACAAATAAACCAATTGTTGTTCTCTGTAGATTGCTATCATTAGATTGTTATGACCGTTTTGTAAAATTCAATAGGAACGTTGCTTAATTACTGTTTTGAAAACATGTTTCTTTAAAAAGCATTGTTATAACAAATAAAAATTTAATTTAAACAATATTGGCTGAGTTTATTTTGGTACCTCCGCAAAAAATATTAAATTCTTACATTGAATTTTATTTTGAATAGAAAATATTTAAGAAATAAAAACTTTATTGTGGTTAAACAAAGATTTTTTAAATAATAAACTACCTTTTAATCCACAACTATAGATTCATACGCAATTAAGTTATAACAAAAATTAGATCTATAAAATTAAACAGAAAAATAATGATAAAATTGTTACAAATGTTGAAAAGTGTATTCACACAAGTCAATCAATCAAACATTAAATTTGGTTGTACAGAAACAAGTTGAATGATATTCCACTTAAACTAACTAAACCCCTCAAACTGTGTCTTTGAAATAATGAATAGTTTGAAAACTTAAATGCATAAGATGATAAAGCATTTGGGCCACTGTAACTGTTAATTTAATTTCTGTGGATTGCTTTGATTCATAGTTGTATTTTTATAAAATTTACTTTGAATCATCGAATTTGGGTTTAAAAAAATAATTGATTTCAACATTACTGTACTGGACTGTGATTAGCAAGACTTTTTGAGCAAGTGTAACAAGCAATACAGGCAAATTTTGTGTGTTTACTCGAGTACTCATGGATGGAACAAGAAATTGTGATTGAACCAAAACCAAATTGACTAATTTTTATTTGTTTTAAAACCATTTTATAAACAACAACATTAAGCAAAGCGCAATGGTACCTACTCGAAAACAAGAGTTTAACAAATAAATACTTGTAAGCATAATGTATAATTATCATTTCATTTTTAGCGAGACTCTTTTAGAGTCGTAAGCTTATGCTATTGCCATCGTGTCTGTCTGTCTGTCTGTCTGTAAACCTTTGTCCATATCCTGAGAGAACCGTAGACCCTAAAATTATCAAATTTGGCAAACATACACTTGGGCCGATATGTAATCGACTAGTCAGACCAAAACTGGGCGCCATGGATCATGACGCTCATTCTGGTGACAAATGTATTCTGAGAGAACCGTAGACCCTAAAATTATCAAATTTGGCATACATACACTAGGGAGTATATGTAATCGACTAGTCAGACCAAAACTGGGCGCCATGGATAATGACGCCCAATTTTGGTGACAAATGTATTCTGAGAGAACCGTAGAACCTAGAATTATCAAATTTGGGATAAATACACTAGGGAGTATATGTAATCGACTAGTCAGACCAAAACTGGGCGCCATGGATCATGACGCTCATTCTGGTGACAAATGTATTCTGAGAGAACCGTAGACCCTAAAATTATCAAATTTGGCAAACATACACTTGGGAGTATATGTAATCGAATAGTCTGACCAAAACTGGGCGCCATGGATCATGACGCTCATTCTGGTGACAAATGTATTCTGAGAGAACCGTAGACCCTAAAATTATCAAATTTGGCAAACATACACTTGGGAGTATATGTAATCGAATAGTCTGACCAAAACTGGGTGCCATGGAACATTACGCTCAATTCTGGTAGCGAAAAGTTTAAAAAAAGATTTTTGTGTTCACTACGTGGAAAATGATGAACAAATGTGTTGCACATTTTAAATAAAAATATTGGTCCCAATACACCTCTTTAGTGATCCAAATAGATCAAATAAAGTCATTTTAAAAGTTTCTAAGTTGGTAGTTCAAGTTTCTATTTTTTAAGAGTCTCGCACTTTGCCTGGCTTGCCAGACAATCTTATTATTTATTTATAACATGATAAAAACACTTTCCATAGGAGAGAATGGAACATAAAATATCTGGCAGATTTCAATATCACAAATTGTGGAATAAAATACTCAAATGATGATTGTTTTTTGAGAAAGCAGCTTTACTTGTTGTAATTGCATATATGTTCGAAAATAACAGTATTTTATGAAACTAAAAAAACATTTTATTTTATTTATCCTTCACAGAACTCGTTTGGAGATCTTTCAATTACAAATCGACATACAACATTTTTCATAATGAAAATGTCATATTTAAATCTAAAGTTGACTTTGAACTATTTGACATTCTAATTTCAAAAGTTAATGAGAGTGGAGCAATGAAATGAAAATTGAGCAAACAACACAAAATCCAATTTTTATGGAATTCTCTATGGATTACTCTGATTCGGATTAATGACCGTTTCATAAACACTTCGAATAGCACCCAATTTTGTGCATACTAAAATTTGTTGTTTTTTAATTGAGAATCTTTATGAAAGTTTTGTCAGGACAAATACAAATTTAGCATAATTTCGATCACTATATTAGTAACGAATGTTTACTTCTAATTATGATGTATATCATAATACCATTTGAAATGAATCAAAAATCCAAACAAATCTTGCTGAACTAAGTTCTTCACGTAACGCATTTACGTAAGGGACATTGAATGCTATTTCAGAATTTTAGAATGTAGTATTTCTAGAGTTAACAATGTAGTTAGGAACACAAACATAAATTAGAATTTAATACTAATAATCAAACATTTAAATCTTTATTAAAATTCATATTTCAATTCAATAATTTTGGCTTAATCAAACAGACTCAGTAAGAATTGGAGGAAATTAATTAAATAAAACAACATCCAAACGAAACAGATTCAAACTATTTTGATGGCAACGAAACTGACTTGAATAACGCAATGAATACAATTGAATATTTAATTCTTGGAGAAAAATACGAGCAAAATTTCGTTTGTAGGTATTTCAAATTAGCTTGCATTGTATTCAATGTTTCATATACCTTTTAGTGAACAATAAAATTGAGTTGCAACAGTCAGTGAGTTGAACAAAAAATTTAATATTTCTAAAATTTGAATATAGACTATTAAAGTACAAAATGAAAAGTATCACAATCTATTATCACAACTTTGCTTTTAAAAAATAATCTTTTCTTTCAAACAAGAGCATCTAATATATATCACACAAACTGTTGCTATTTTGTAAACAAATCCCGTGTCGAAACAAAGAAAGTTTAGTGACAAAGAAAGCAGCACACCGAAATATAGAATTGGAATATAAGTGGAATTGAAGACACGTCCTTGAGGTCGGTAAGTATAAGTTTAGGCATTGAACTTTTAAACTGGTTAAACTTTTCTGATTAAATCACATGTCAAGCTTTGACATGAGATTTAATGACATACATTGATTAACAGTTGACGGCAACATTGCAAATAACAATATCTACTGAACAATAATCGAATCGATGTTCAATATGATATATCATCAGGTAAGAAGAAATGAATTTACTAATAATAATTTACCTTTTTTAAACGTTCCTGGCAAGCGAACTAATTGGAAGCTATAAATGAAGACCCGTTTTAAATTAACATTGGCATTCCAGTACATACAGTTAAGATTTAATTTGGATTCAAAACAAATTCAAACAAAACTGACTAAAATGAGTAGTGTGGTTTGCGTAAAATTTGTCCCAATTAAGGTGATCATTGTTGCGATTTGGTGTGTGTATGAGTGTCAGAGGTAACAAAGAATATAAAGGTTGATTTTATTAAAAAGTTTACCCTTGGATATTAAATAAATGAAAAAACATTTTAAAAACCTTTAATTAATTCGCGTTCTCAAGTACTAAATGTGCAGATTGAATACAAGTTTTTTTTCAAATGAAGTTAATGTGGAAAGAGACAGGGTTATCAGATATAATTTTTTATAATATAATTAAATTAAAATTTCAAATAAAAAGTTTTACTTTTTGTAAGCATTTACATTCAAACTATGAGGTTCCGTTTTACAACTCGTATTTAGTTATTTGAAATATTGTAATATAAATAGAAAAATAAAAATATTCATAGAAATTTTGTTCAATTCATCACAAAAATTTATAAAACTACTATTACTGACAAATAAGTTAACCATTAAAAATCTTCTGATGAACGTAAATGTCGAATATTTTTCTGATTTGTTTTCATTTTGCAGTTGTTAATATAAAAATATGAGCGACCTTTGATGAAGAGGAAGAGATGGCCACAAACCCTTGAACAGCAATTACAAATAATAAAACAAGATATTTGATATATCGTCGGTTGGACTGTCACCTTACGCCACAAAAAGAAACCTAAAAATAAAAATAAAAACTCAACATTTTAACTGCTTTTGTTACCTTTCTGCTGATATTAGTAAAAGAAGATGCAAATAACATAAAGCTATATATTAATAACACAGTCATTCAAATAAATGTTATGAATATTTTTTAACTTTAAAATCCAAGTTTGCGGGCAAAATATTATATTAAAATAAATGAGGTGGATTGAGAAGGAAACTTTAAAACAACCTATATTCCATCTCAGAATAACCAGAATAACAGCGCAATGTGTTTAAAGAGCACGACAATTAATCAAAACAGGCTCAATATATATATCTTGTATAAGATTTAGCAAATTAATTAAAAACATTTTCAATAAATACCTTTGTTTAAAAATGACCGTTCTCGTACATTTAAATTTGGCTAAAAAATTGGTTTAAACATTCGATCAGTAAGATTATTTAAACATGTGTAACCATTAATAGAGAGGAATTTTGTGTACTCATGGATGGATAGATAAATTGTGATTACCAAAACTGTTTAAATTTAATTTTGTTTGAAACCATTTTATTACCAATTTGCGATTTGATCTAATTTCTATTCAAAGCAAATATAGAAATGTAGACTTTATGTAAGTGACAAACAAATTTAAAGTGGTAAATATGTTGTTATTTAAGGCTAAGATTAAATAGAAAGTTGCTTAACCCTGCTAATGATTGTGCAGTGTTCTAATTAAAGTCACCTTTTTTAAAAGCTTATCGAAAACCCCTTTTTAATGTTTCCAAATTCAAAAGGAACTTTTATATTACAAAATTCAAGTAAATGAAGTTAAATTTGATACCTATTTTAAGAAGACAAAGAAAATGGAAATCAATTGCTCCGCAAGAATCAATTAGATTTGAGTGTATTATATTAAGTATATTGGCTCTGTCATTAAATTAACACATTCTATAAAGACACAAAATACCTAAAACCTATTTTTTAATCAACCGGGTCACCTATTGACGAGTCAACTAACTGGTGAAATAATTGAAATACAAAAAAAACATAAAGTTACAGACTTTTGGCTTGTCGGTAACGCACAAAGCATTGAACTCGAATTCAAATCAATATTTTGTTCCTATGATAATTTCGACACGACGACCAGTAAATGTTTGAGATTCAAACTTTGAGTGTTCAAAGAAGAACCCTATGTTGATCAGTTTGTCTAAATTGAAGAAATTTTTTGGTGAAAATGAATGTGGTGGGTTTTACTAGCCCACAGATGTTTATAATAGTGACATTACAGTAATTTGTTTAGATTGGAATGAATGAGACCACTTATATAGTTAGACTCATAGAACACAAATGTTCTGATATGAAACCAATTAGCCAATAAACTAACTAATCTCTGTGGTACAGTCTATACGTAGATTGCTTTGATTAGATGCTATGACCTTTTTAAAAAATTTGAGAAAGCATTGTCTAATTGCTTTATAGGAAAATGTGTTTTATTTATAATAAAGCATTTATACAAATTTAAAATAATGTCGATTTATAATGTGAAAAACAATCGGAGATTAAAAAGTTACTTTTTTAATAAAATGCGCGAGAGAGAACTAACTAAGTTATAAAATAGTTAGAAAATTAAACCAAACAGTAATAATAAAATTGTTTGGCTTGTGTTTCACTTTTCAAAGATTGCTGAGGCAAATGTTTAAAAGTTATTTGAAGCAAATATTTGTTTTAGTAAGACAATAAAAACCTTAAGCTAATACTTTACCGATTGTGGCATATTATAGCTTAAATTAAAGATAAATTGATTGGCTTTAACGGCATCAGAAAACATTTATGGAAATATTTTTTCTTGAGAATATAGATAAAAAAATGTAAAAACCCTCATATTTTGAACACTTTATGATGAACTCACGATCAGATAAGATAAAATGTTTTCTGCTTGCCAAATAGAGAATCTTATTATAAAAGCCCTTGTTCAACAAAAATCGGATCAGTTTGTAGGAGAAAAAACAAAAACAAAATGTAAAGGTCTTGATTTACAGGAGAAAAAGAAAAACTAAAAACTAAAATGTATGCATTGGCCGGTAGAGAGCAAATGCGAAAAAGTGCATCATGGAACAACCTTTGGCTTGATCTGGATATACTACATTCTAAATACAATTAACAACCTGAAGCCCTGTATTATGTCTTTCAACTGTAATTCCGTAACGTCCTGAGGAAAGAAACCAATTTATTAATAACCGTTATGTAACCGGCCATTTGTATTGGCAAGTACAAGTTAAAAAATTTAACATGGGCTAAATTAAATCGAAACAAAAACTTGTCGAACATAGATATCAAATCTGATCTTAAACAGTTACAGCCAATTTGAAAGCTAAAATGGACGTCTTGATTTCAAGATTAGCAATGTTACAAACTGTAGTCAATTTATATTTGACCATTCTATCGAAATTACGACTACATAAACTCTCTAGACGGCTCGATTTCAAGATTAGCAATGTTACAAACTGTAGTCAATTTATATTTGACCATTCTATCGAAATTACGACTACATAAACTCTCTAGACGGCTCGATTTCAAGATTAGCAATGTTAAATTTACAACTAACAATTATTAATAAAATTCATATAAAAAATACCTTTTTATAAAAATGGCTAAGAAGCATAAAACATTCTACCCTTGTATCTGTGCGGGAGGTTGAATATTAAGAAATCCCAGTCATTTATAAGTATGGTTATAGTAGGTTTGTAGTTGATAAAAAAATATAGGTGGAATTGTAAATATGTCAAGACCTTTCAAACATAAAGATTTACCTTTAATGTGGATCCGTATATCTCCAATAAAATTTACTTTAAAAAATACCTTAAATCAAAAGTAATGTTATATATTAATGAGGATTCTTTCAATACAGCATCGGGATCGTAGGTCTGTTTTTAGTCCTGACACAGCGAAGGTTATTAATGAAGTTAAAAAATAGTACAAATACTAACACAGCTGGATCGATACATTAATATTATTTGAAATGTCATCTCTAAAAAATTAATAATCATTTAAACATTGTAAAGAATCTCATTGAATTACTTGGGGATTTACACTTAGGTATGGATCGAGGCATTCCTGTTGGCATCATCTAATTACTAAATTACAGATTAATAAAAATGATAATTTTAAGAGAATACAAAAATAATTGATTTAGACCTTGAAAAAGCTGGTAAAAAATCCGTTAAACTTTGTCTGTTTTTGTAGTGATAAAGCAAAAAGTTATTAATAAATTTAAAATTAGTGCAAATACAAACGCAGGTAGATGGACATATTTCCATAGATATTTTTGAAATTATTAGACCATTAAAGTTGGTGTGACGCGTCAAATTCTGTTGAATAATCATTGAAAGTACTAAATAGGGTATGGAAATAACAGTAAGTTGCTGAAAACTGTGTGAAAGCCGTGAACTACCATGAATTAATGAGTAAATTAATCAATTAAATTAACAGGGACATTGATGAGTCATATAACGTGTGGATAAATTGACAAACTAGGATATAATTTTGGATATCATGCTGTTAGAATAATTTAACATGACGTTTTTAAGTTAAGTTAAGTTTGAATCAAAATTTAAATTTTGTTAATCAAATTAAATATTTTAAAATAAAAATTATTTAATATATTTTAACCTTTAAACACTTTCGACCTGGAGGGGAATACCAAACACATGTTATCTAATTAATTTTAATAAAGTAATTTGAAAAAGAAGCTTACCGAAAAATGAATTTGATTTTCACAAAAACAAAAAGTTTTTTTTTGTAGAAATGAAGATCATTTTTTATGTTGCATTTTGTGGCTCTACACTCAGGTGAATCTAGACATTCCTTTTGATATTGTTGATGTCGATTCTGTTGTACGACAATCAAAGAAAAAAATGACTTGAAAATATTGTTTACCTTTTGAAAACAAGTGCATGAACAAGTTCAAAAAACATTGTTGTCCTACCAAACCAATCAAACTGTGTCAGAATGTATTAAAATTGTGAACAATTTAAAATTTATAATTAAGAATAAAATTGTTAATTCAAAATATTTTTACCTGTTTTAAACAGCATTTAATAAAAAAAGCTAACATGCATTATTCTTTTCAATACACGAGGTTATTCTGTTCAAATCAATTCACTATTTGAAACAATGAATAAAGTTTTTGATTAAATTTGGACGTGAATTTTCTTATTTTGACCAAAATGTTTGGCGTTTTTGAAAACTTAAATGCATAAAACGATTTAAAAAAATTTGGACCACTATAACTGTTAATTTACTTTATGTGGATTGATTTGATTTGTAAACATTTAAGGTTATGAAAACAACTAAGGCGAAATTGTTAAAATCTTTATGTAAATTAGCTTTCAAAAAACTGTATCCAAAAGAAAATCTTTAACTAAATGCTTATTTAAACACTAAAACTATTACATATTTTGAAATTCAATTTGAATAGTTAGTTTATTCAAAATTAATGTTATTTCTTAATTTTAAACAAAAATTTCGTACAAGTCCAGCAAAACTAACGTTTTGCCTTTGGGACTTGTACGAAACGGCTGGCAAGCAAGCTGCCAGCGGCCCTCACCACTCCTAACTCAATAAAAATTGAAGTAACAAAATTACAAACTAACCCTTCGAACCACCTAAATTAACCTAAACCTATTCCTAACGACACCGACATTCCCCTGAACCACATATCCTAACCTAAACCTACTCCTAACGACGCCCAACACCCACCTAACCACCTAACCTAACTTAAACCTACTCCTAACGGCGCCCAACACCCACCTAACCACCTAACCTAACCTAACCTAAACCTAACCACGCCCAACACCACCCTAACCACCTAACCTAACCTAAACCTACTCCTAACGACGCCCAAAACCCACCTAACCTAACCTAACCTACACCTAACCACGCCCAACACCCACCTAACCACCTGTTACGGATGCTCTTTGGGATCCGCAGCAGAGGAAAGGAACACGAGGAGAAAGCGGTAGGAGTTTATTGATTGTGTGCGGAGACACGTGATCGGGCTTGCGATATCCAAGTCGATTTAGCACCGTGCTCGCGGTAGTCAAAGTAGACTTCACAATGATCGAGTGCGTACAGTGGAGTCATTTATGTAGCCTGCGTGTGTGTGTGGAGCGGGCGTCGTGGAGCGTGGTGAGGCCACTAGCTGGCGCTAAGCGAGTGCTGGCGGCACCGTGGTGTAGATGAGATGATAAGACTTGCGTTGCGGTCCGCAACACCACCTAACCTAACCTAACCTACACCAAACGACGCCCAACACTCACCTAACCACCTAACCTAACCTAACCTAAACCTAACCACGCCCAACACCCACCTAACCACCTAACCTAACCTAACCTACACCAAACGACGCCCAACACCCATCTAACCACCTAACCTAACTTAAACCCTACTCCTAACGACGCCCAACACTCACCTAACCACCTAAATCTAACATAAACATACATCAAACAACGCCCAACATCCACGAAGCCAACTAACCTAAACTCAATCTTACACGAAACCTAAAAACTATCCACTCGTCAAAGAACATAACCAAACACGTAACCCCACCTCACATAACCCGCCAAAATGCTTAGAAACTCCAAAATTCGAAATTTCAATTGTTGAACAAATTTAACAAATTGATGACATTGTTGTACGCAACAAACAGCGTGACAGACAGACATCCGTGCACCAGAATTTTAATAGAAGTGGGATCATTGTCGAGCGTAAGCGAAGACTATGGTACAACTTTTTTCGATTCTTGTCCAGCTAACTCCTTTTACATTTCTTAGCCGATTTGCATCAAATTTGGCCAAAGTGCTTAGAATACCATCTAGATGTGCTGTTCAACCTTGGTTTTTGCGAAAAATGTTTTTAGGTATAGCTGCCGAACAAATCTCTGATTGAAAATGTCTCAGCTTGAGACCCCTTTGTTGGGTCACATGTCCAACAATGAGCCCCCAACGAGTGCAACAATGAAAACATGAAATTTGGGCATATGTAGGTGGTTAGGTGTGTGTGGGCGTCGGTTAGGATAAGGTTAGGTTAGGTTTAGGTGGTTAGGTGTGTGTGGGCGTCGGTTAGGGTAGGGTTAAGTTAGGTTTAGGTGGTTAGGGGTGTAGGGCTTCTGTTAGGGTAGGGTTAGGTTAGGTTTAGGTAGTTAGGGGTGTGTGGGCTTTGGTTAGGATAGGGTTAGGTTAGGTTTAGGTGGTTAGGTGTGTGTGGGCGTCGGTTAGGATAAGGTTAGGGTTAGGTTTAGGTGGTTAGGTGTGTGTGGGCGTCGGTTAGGGTAGGGTTAAGTTAGGTTTAGGTGGTTAGGGGTGTGGGCTTCTGTTAGGGTAGGGTTAGGTTAGGTTTAGGTAGTTAGGGGGTGTGTGGGCTTTGGTTAGGATAGGGTTAGGTTAGGTTTAGGTGGTTAGGTGTGTGTGGGCGTCGGTTAGAGTAGGGTTAGGTTAGGTTTAGGTGGTTAGGGGTGTGGGCGTCGGTTAGGGTAGGGTTAGGTTAGGTTTAGGTGGTTAGGGGTGTGGGCGTCGGTTAGGGTAGGGTTAGGTTAGGTTTAGGTAGTTAGGGGTGTGTGGGCTTCGGTTAAGGTAGGGTTAGGTTAGGTTTAGGTAGTTAGGTGTGTGTGGGCGTCGGTTTAGGTATGGTTAGGTTAGGTTTATGTGGTTAGGTGTGTATGAATTTCGCTTACACTCGACTATTCCCCAAAATTTCAATTTTGGGGACATTACTTTCAAAAATAATATCATAGGATTTAAATTTAGCACCCGCAGGTCACACTAGTTTAATCACATTAAGAAAGAGAATGAGAACAGTCAAGTTTGAATCTGAGTTGATATAGTTTAAAACCCCCTTTTTAAATCCTTTTAATCACATTTTCTTAACCCCAGTTATCGGAATAAATAAATTAGCAAACAGTAATCAATCTCTGTGGTTTGTTTTGAATAGTAAAGACCGTTTTAATGACAAAAATCCAGTAGCCAATGGTAACTCTCTTTGTTGTTTTTCAATAAATCGATTGAAGATAGGAATTGCAATTTAAAAGTGGAAAATTGGATAAATTGGAAAAATTTTACATATTTATTATTTTATTTTTACACATTTCCAATTTTCATTAAAATTTTAACAAAACAATAATGATAAAATTGCTAGATTTATGATTCTGTTGTTAAAATTAACAAATGTTGAAAAACGATTTGGTTCAAATGTTTTTTTGTTATCTAATAAAAACAGCTATTGGAAATAATATTCAATTTGACCTTTTATTAAATTTCTTAAAATTAAATTTCAACACAGCAATCAGTAAAGCACACTTTTGTTTGCATCATTTTCGTATATCATTTTCACGCATCATTTCTAGAACGGGTATGGCGATTTAGTAGCAACGGAATTAATTGTAATCCATCGCCGAATGAAGCTGAAATATAAAAAGATGAGTAAATCCGGTTTAAAAATCGCGATAACCTTTAAATAATCACTTTCCAAATAAATGATTATTGTGAGACTCTTTCGGCATGTGGAAAAAGGATTATGAATAAAACTTTTGGATCTTTTTATCTTTATTCAAAAGATTAATAATTAAGTTAGTAATTTATAAATTATAATCCATTTATGTTTGAATTAAATATACAAATGAGTGAAAATCAATTGCCCACGGAACCGCAAATGAAAATGGCAAGAAAAATGTGTCGAAAATCTCTTTGCATGCTAAATGAACTTGCCCCAATTCTTCGACACTGACACACTATTGGAATAAAAATGAAAATAAATGTAATTTGTATTACCATTGTAAACTTGATTTAATGTCATTTAAATTGTTTTATTTTTTAAATTTTTACAAACATTTTTGCGTCATGAAAAAAACTAACGCGAAATTGCTACAATCTGTTTTAATGATTAGAGAAATAAAGAGAGAATTAACTCGCAATTCGCCATAAATTTTGAATCTATTTCTAATTTGTTTTCAATTTGTTTTTGTTTATATAAAAATAGGGACGACCTTTGATGAACATAGATACAAAGAAATTAATATTTCTAAAAATAACTCAACAATTAATTACTTGATAAACTGTAAGCACTAATATAAGACGCATATATAAGAAAACATATTTTACTCACTTCAATCATAAATTCGTTACAACAAACCCTTGAATAGCAATTACGAATAATAAAACAAGACATTTGAGATATCGTCAGTTGGACTGTCACCTTAAGCTACATAAAGAAATTTTGTACAACTGACTAGATGAAAACGAAGACTGTAGATGAAGACGGAATTTTATTTGCAAAAATGTTATATGACTTTAGCTTTTAATAGGATGCTGTAAAAAAAGGGATGTCATTTACAAACTTAATGCAAAAATAGCATGATTTCCATTCTATGAGATATTAACTCAATATTGATCGAAAGGGAAAGGTGCTTTACTTTAATTTTGTATATCTATTTATAGTGAAATTCTAAAAAATAAGCATATTGCTAAAAATCAATCAAAAAAATATAAAATTACAAATAATCAAATATAACCTTTTATATCAAATTGAAGAAAGTGCTTGTGTCAAATTGTATTTCGCACATATACGTTTACATTTACGATGTCAATCGAACTTTTCTTTTAAAAAAATTTAAGCATTATATGGACAAAAACAAAAGCTCTTGCTTGGAAATGAAAAGAATATAATATGTTATATGTGTATTCGGTTGTTAGTGTTGGAATCATACAATATACCTTTTTAAAACCTTGCAAAAATCAAGCGATTAATACAGCGTCTATACTGTTTCTCGTCACTAAGGTTAATGATTTTAAAAAATAAACGGATATATCAATAAGAAATAATTTTTAAGATTGAAACTATTATGTTCAAAAGAAGTTTTACCTTTTGTGAAACCATGAGTGAGGATACCTAAAAACGTTTTACTAAAATATTACTAAACAATTGTGTTGGGTCAACTAAGTACAGACGATTCACATTTTACAGTCTGCTTCTTAGGCTTTTTTGTAACCTCGACATTTCAAAGTTCATGTTCAATATCACTATATCTAGATAAAAAATTTAAAACCAGCGCAATATATTAATCAAAAATGCAACAAAAGAAATAATAAATAATAAAAAATTTAAAATCAGACAAAAATACCTACTAAATGTATGATTCTAAAGTAATAATGGATTGTAATAAAATTTACTAATTTGATTACCAATTCTCTAACTTGTATAGATTTTAAAAAATACAAATTGAAAATGAAAACTTTTAATGGTTTTAACCAGTTTTATGAGTGCTGAAGGTACGTCGGAAATTTTAAATTTGCGAAAACGTTAAACAATTAAAGATTCTGTCCTTGAATATGCAGGTAAGGTCAAATCTCAACTATATTCTTGTCATTCAAATTACATTTTTTGTGAAATGTTACATTTGCAATCTAACTGAATTGCTTGTCAGTTTACAATAATTTTGAAAAATAATAAAAACTTACCTGTAATAAAACGATTCTGGAGGCTTTTCAAATTTTTGCTTTAAAAATATATAGTATTAAAATCATGTTATTCATATAGCGAGATATATTAATAATTAAAATAAAATTTAGTACTTTACAATTGATAGCATATATTATGTTTGTTAAAAGTTTTAAGTAAAATATAACATTTAAAAACAATTTGATCAAATGATTTAGCGAAAACAAAATTTATAAACAAAAAGCCGTCTATCTGTTTCTGAAAATACTGTTCTGTATTTTTCTGTTAATTTGAACGCTCAAATTGGTAACGTTGAAATGAATGCGAATGGGTTGGCTTTACTAGCTGACTGTGATTAAGAACTATGACATTACTGTGATCTATTTAGATTGGAATAAGTGAGACTAGTTATTCAGTTAACACAAACTGTCGATGTTCTCAAAACACAAATACACAGAGATGAAAGCAAACAACAAATAAACCAATGGTTATTCTCTGTAGATTAGTTTGATTAGATGTAATGACCTTTTTGCAAATCATTTAAGAAAGTCGTACTTAATTACTATATAAGAAAATATACAGATTTAAAGATAAAGAATTGTTTATACAATTACAAATTTAACATAGTGTTTATACCTTTGTTTCTGTTGTCAAAGCCAGTCTAAAAACCAGGAGCACTAGTGTATATCCCAAGTTAGGCGAACAAGTCAATGTTGGACACAGAAACCACTATAAATGCAATAATTGCCCATTGATTGCAAATCAAAGATTTTATAAATAAATTTTTTATTTAACGAATAAAGACACTGTTTAACGTTATTTTTAATCAATCAATCAATATAATTCTTAAAGTCATATTTATGGAAATCTTTTGTATAAGTTTTAACCAATTTTACACTCTCATAAATTTAACAAGGTATAATCATTTCATTATTGTGATTTTTTTTAATAAAATGTCGGCTAGTTGAAGTCTAGACAATTGGGTTACGTTTTGATAAAATGTCACAATTATGAAAAATATTTGTGAGAATTTAATTAAGGGAATTGATTAAAAATTATTAAGATTTGAAACCTTATTGAAACTCATCCAAAAAATCATTGTAGCCCGTTTGTTTATCAAATTAAATATTTTCAAAATCTAAAAAATAGTCATTTATAAAATTTGTTTGTCTGTTTTAAATCTTAGTTGAGAATGGCTGTTTGGCTATTGTGTTTCGAGATTTATGTGAGATTTGTATTTTATCCAACCCTCGGTTACAACTTTGACTTGCCTTCCTTATTTTTAAAAGGAAATTTCAAGAAAAACGAAATTTATTATAAATACCTTTGTATAGTGACCGCATCAACAAATACAATTTAAACAATTTTCTATAATCTGAGAGAAAATTCAGTTAACATAAAAATATAAAAACATTTTTTACAAGTTGACAACTTTAAATTTAAATTCAGATACAATGAAAATAGTAATTTTTAACCTTTTACATTTAAATTGCATCTACCAAGTATGAAAATATGATTTTTGTTTAATTAAGGATACAAGAACCTTTTGGTAGCCGAAAGAGAATTAAAAAATATATACTATACGTGGTCATAGATTTCTTGTCTATAAAAACTACATTGATGCCGTCTCTCAAGATCTTGATCGTGGCATGTCAATTAATCAAAATATTATCTATTTGACATTCTCAAGGGATTTTTATTTGAAGCTTATTGGAATATATTGATAATTGTGACCATAATTTTTGGTGATTCATTGTACAAGTAAAATACTTTGGAAATTATAGGATTTACCTTAGATAAATGACTAAAAAGAAGATAGAAAATTATTTAATGTATCAAATAGGACAATTCGTTGTAATTGAAACTGAAACAAAAGCTGCACATAATTAAACGATTTATTCAATATATCATAAGTTGGACTTTCAGCATGGTACATACAGCCACAAAAAAACATTTTAGATAAATATAATGTTACTTTAAGTTTTAAAACATTGAGCATTACTAAATAATTTTTAATCCACAAGCATGATAACTAATTTTATTATAGCAATTTTGCAAAGATATCTTATTTTGAATTTTGTGACATTTTATTATAGTAAACCTTTTTGAAAGCTTTTCATCTTGAAGAGTACATAAGATAAAACAAAAATATAAAACAAACAATAGAAATCTATTTACCAGAAACAATAAACAGTTTGAAAAATATATTTAAGACAGAAAAAATTTAAAATTATAAGTATAACTAGATTACATTGTTGTAAAGAGTTTAAATAATATTTAACCTTTAAAAACCAAAATGAGGTGAAAGTGAATGTGAAGGGCTTAATTATGTTTTAAAAGTAAAGACTGTTTCTATGAACACACTGAACGAATAATATAATATTCAAATTGATCTATTTAGACAATATTTAAAAATATAAATAAAAAATGTTAGTGACAGAGAGTAACACAACATAGCATAGTTTGTGTTCTGAAAACAGAAATCCTTATGTGCTTCACTTAGATTTATGATATAGCAAACAACACAGAGAACAATGGTTATTCTCTGTGGATTACATTGATTATAAGAAAGACCATTTCATGAGGGTAGCGAATGACTGTCCAATTTCTAATTAAAAATATGTGAGGAGAAAATACAAATTTAGTTTATTGTTGATTTTTGCACCATTAAAGTAAAAATGCCTATGAATTTTGATATATATTATGTCATTTAAAAAATAAACAAAAGTCCAAACAAATCTGGGTGATCTAAGTTTTTTTGCGTACATAACAAATAAGTTGGAAAATGGAAAAGTGATTTACGATCAGGATAATGTTAAAATGGTCACACTGCTAACGGACTCGTCCAAGGAAATGCAATTTTTGTCCCATTTGAAAGGCTCGTAAAAAATCAATTTAATTGCTGTATAGAAAATGTTGCTTTTAAGAAAAAACATTATTTGGGGAAATACAAATTTAACTTAGTATCGATTACGCCAGAAGCTTAAAATGACTTTGTTCTGAATACACTGCTGTCATTCATGGCAGAGAATTAGTTTGCATGGACTTTGTTAACGGAATCTGGTAGATCGTCCCAAATATAGTCGGAATGCAACTTGGATTGGTCAAAATGGTAGTTCTGGGTCCAATATGGCGGCAAAAAAAACTTTTCCCATCATTTAATTGGAATTTAAAATAGTTTCTAAAACGGCCGCTAGATGGCAATAGCGCTCGCCAGTAAAAATCAACAAACAAGGAAAAACAGCTGATTCAGTCACATTTTGGCATTTGTTTGTCTTCTGAGGTGACAATTTGGTTACTGACCATTTCGTGGTCTGGGAATCCGATAGAATTAACCACTGAGACACTCTGAAACCCAAATGGCAGCCGGAGATGGTGATTTTGTTATTTGGTGCTTATTGACTTAATACTACAAATGTTGGTTGGGGTTCATAACTCAAATAGACTTTCGGGTGTTATCCCACAGTTGGGTTGCTGGTTCATATCCCACAGTTGGGTGGCCTGATTGAGTTACCATTTGGGATATAATTCCGAACCACCATTCGGGGAATGAACCCGAGTCACCATTTGGGATATAATTCCGAACCACCATTCGGGTAATGAACCCGAGTCACCATTTGGGATATAATTCCGAACCACCATTCGGGTAATGAACCCGAGTCACCATTTGGGATATAATTCCGAACCACCATTCGGGTAATGAACCCGAGTCACCATTTGGGATATAATTCCGAACCACCATTCGGGTAATGAACCCGAGTCATCATTTGGGATATAATTCCGAACCACCATTCGGGGAATGAACCCGAGTCACCATTTGGGATATAATTCCGAACCACCATTCGGGGACTCAAAGAACTCAAGAAAGTTCTCCCAGTACATCAATTGGTGGTTATGTCATACTTGGTTAGTTAAGTTTTGATTTGTGGATAACCAGAAATCCTTTTGTGGATAAGAATCAGCAGCCCAATTGGGGTTTTGATAAAAAAAGTTTCAAATGTCCAATTGAGTATTCATACCAATCCGATGAAAATAAAATCGAAATGTTCAACTAGATAATCCGATTTGACCATCAACTGAACACTTTAGATACATTTTTGTGGTCTCCGGCGATGATTTCGTAGTGTAGTTGTCAAAACGTCAACATCCAAAAAGAGAAGAGTAATTTGAATCACGAATCACAAAACTATCAAAATAACAACAAAACAATCACAACACGATGACTGAATGAGGCTGAATAAGCTCATTTGCCTATTTGTTGACATTTTCGTGTTGAGCGCTACTGCCATCTAGCGGCCGTTTTAGAAACTATTTCCAATTCCAATTAAATGATGGGAAAAGTTCTTTTTGCCGCCATATTGGACCCAGAACTACCATTTTGACAAATCCAAGTTGCATTCCGACTATATTTGGGACGATCTACCAGATTCCGTTAACAACGTCCATGCAAACTAATTCTCTGCCATGAATGACAGCAGTGAATATGCTACATTCTGACTACAATTAACAACGTGAAGCCCTGTAATACCAAGAAAAAGCTGTCGTATGCATTTGAGTTATGATTCCGTAACTTCCTGAGAAAAGAAACCAATTAATCAGAATATTTGTTTTTCATAAAATCAATTTTTCAAGTGTAACCGGCCTTTTGTATTGGCAAGTACAAGTTAAAAACATGGGCTAAATTAAATCGAAACAAAAAACTTGTCGAACATAGATACGTACGCAAGTAACATTGAATTGATACGTTGAATGTTATTTTCAATTTTCAATGTGAAATTTTTAAGAAATAAAACTTGATGGTAGCTAATCAAAGTTTTTTTTAAAATTAAAAGTTACCTTTTAATCCACTCGCAGATTGTCAAAAGCAACTAAATTATAACAAAATTAGATTTAAAAATTAAACAAAACTATATTAATAATAAATTTGTAGTCGTTTTTCTGTGGCCAAAGATTGTCAATGTTTTATTAGATTTAAACCAGGAAAATAATTGTTTCGGTAAGGCAATAAAAACAGTAACTGGAAATTATATTCAATTGGACCTTTTGATAAAACGGCGAAGGGTCTTTGGCATAATAGATCAACACGACAGTCAGTTTAACACACTTTTGTTTGCATGAATCATTTCCATGAATCATTTCTGATACACACAGAATGGAATTTTTTTAAACCTTTATAAAATAAAAGTTAAATTAAAACATAAAACTAGATGTGCATGTCATGTCTGGATTTTTCGTTTGTTTGGGAATTATTTGAATTCCATTTGTATAAATCATATTTATTAAAATATTATTATTGATTAATAATTCTATTTAATTTAATTTAATAATATCTTTTATCATCAATAATTATTAAAGTTAACCTTTTGTATTATTATTATTTAATCAATGCGTTTGCATAGAAAGCAGTGATTTTGTCTAAATGCGTTAGTTAGGTTTGATTAGTGCAAAGATAAGAATCTCCCCTTCGCTTTCTCCTCTCTTGTTTATTGCACCGAAAAGGAAAGTCGAATCTCGACTTGACCATTCACTTGGCAACAAGCTTGCTAACTCGTGTGTAATACAACTCGTGTGTGTAGTGTGCAAGAAAAGCAGTTTTATGAGTTTATGATTATGCGTTTGCATTCTCCCTATCTTGTCCACTCAGTCCCGCTTGGTGCAAGGCTAGCGATGTTTGTTGAAGGCCACAACAACAGGCACCCATAGTGTCAGTCTATAGAGGAATAAGCCAATTATCGACAATCGAGATCTGTTGCTGCATTTGAGTTCTGCTGATGCCAGCACATCTGGTCGGCACACATTGGTTTATGAGTCTCAGAAGGGCACCGATTTTATGGTTAAAAGCGAGATCGAGCCGAGAGGTTCGATCGAGTGAAATTGTTCGTATTTGGCGTGTCAGGTTTCACGATTAACATACAAAGACACCAACACACTGTTGCCATCGCGATTGCGAGGTGACGAGCACAATCGGAGTCCATTTTATTACCTCGCTCATCTCTTTCGAGTCGAGCCAAGGCAAATGGAATGTGATACACCGAAGGAGTCCGTAACGGTCCAAGTGCAGTGAGACACCGAACAACACGAACACGCTGAATAAGCAATTGACAAAGATAACACTCCCTAACCTCTCACTGGTTCGTAAGTGAGCACTTTCCCTACACGTAATAAACACAACAAGTGCCAGAACACTTTTCCCCACTATCACCACACCTCCTTATCTATCCTCCCGCTATTTCCCCCACACGGTCTATGCAACTAGTGGTTTGGTATAAAAGCGTCGCGCGCCGGTCCCTCTTGACCGGTGGCCATCGGTCACAATCGAATGTGACTTTCCAGTCTGATTAGACTGACCACTAACAACACTCTCCTCAACCTTTCAATTCTGCAGTCTTTGGGATTCCACTTGACTTGCTTTGTTCGTGAGACTCATCTCATCTACTAACGTTTCTCGTCTGTTTAAGTGAAGTTCACCGACGATCACGATTGTGGTACGCAGCATCAACATCATGCAACGGTGATTTCAACTCAACTGAACGTACAACGATTCATCATCTCTCAACCGTTCATGGTCCAGTGGTCATCACATCAATGTCCAGTGTCCACCTGAACTCACCTTTACTCACCTCCACTAACCCCTTTATTATGTTGTTCATTATTTTCTACAATATCAAAATAAACCATCTTTTATTAAACAACGATTGTTGTTGTGTTTCATTTATTTAAGTTACCCTAAAAGTAGGATTGATCTCGTTCTAGACTTAACATTTGGGTATGATCCGATTGTATCTCCCCAAAGTCTGATCTTTCCTACCGACATGCACATTTAAAAAACTTTTAAATAAGCAAATTATTGGTGTACCTTTTAAGATTAGAAAGTGAAGTATATAACCATTGATTTAAACAGAGGTCACCCTCGTTCACTCACTCAGCTAACGTACCATCTGTTGGTCTTTCGCCATATTTCTAAAAAAAAAAGAATTTTATTGTGAAATTTAATGTGACTACCTTTTAAATATTCGCACCATGTAACATTTGTAATTTTTTGTTCAACTAGCATAATAACAATTTCCAATAAAATAATTAATTAGCAAATTCCACCAAAGCGCATCGCTTGCACTGCACTTTGATACGTTCTCTGTTACGTTTTTCTAAGTTTACTTGTAAAAATAGTCGTATTGAATCACTTTTCAGATAGACTCTTTAAAGTCAAATCATATTTCAAATAAGTATTAATGTAGAATAATTATTAATAAAAAATTCATTTATAACATAACCATTAAAAACACTTTCCTTAGTAGATGATGAAACTTAAAAAATTTGGCACAATTCAATATCATAATTTGTCAAATTAAATAATCAAATCATGATTGTTTCTGAGAATGCAGCCCAACTTGTTGTAATTGCTTATATGTTCGTAAATAACTGTATTTCATTAAACTAAGAAAAAACATTTGAGTATATTTACCATTCACAAAAGTAGTTTGGAGATCTTTTAATTACAAATCGATATACAAAATTTTTCATGAAGAGTGTCGACAAACAGAAAAATTTTGACATTTTGAAAACATAAATACAAAATGTTAGGGACATTAAAACACTTCAGAATAGTTTGTGTTCTAAAAACCCAAATATGTATTTGCAGCAATAAAATGAAGATTGACCAAACAACACAGAAACTGATTGTTATTCTTTATTGATTACTTTGATTTGAATTAATGACCGTTTCATAAAGCCAAAAAGTACTGTTTAATTCTGAATATAAAAGTATATTTCTTCTCTAGTAGAGAATCTTTATAAATGTTTTGTGAGGGAAAATACAAATTTGGCATAATTTTGATCACTATATTAGCAACGAAAGTTGTCTTTTTGAATTATGATGTATATTATAATGCCATTTAGAATGAAGCAAAAATTCCAAACAATGCTTGCTGAACTAAGTTCCTCGCGTAACGTATATAAAAGACATTAAATGCTATTTTAGAAATTTAGATTTTGTAATTCTAGAACTGCTAGGGTTAGCAATGAAGTTAGGAATACAAACATAAATTAGATTTTCAAATTAATAGACAAACATTTAACCTTTTTAAACCTTTATTAAATTAACGTCATTATCGAAATAATTTTGGCTTGTTTAATTAAACAGACTCAGTGGGAAGTGGAGAAAGATAAAACAACATCCTAACAAAGCAGATTCAAACTATTTTAATGGAAATTAAAATTGACTTGAATAACGCAATGAATACAATTGAATAGTTAGTTCTTGAAGAAAAATACGAGATAATGTTTGTGCAGTTGAGACAAAGTAAGCGCTCAATATGAATTGTCAAAATTTATTATAAGGACCATTTTCTACCATCCTTGAAAAGTTCGACATAAATAATAGTTAATAATAAATAAATAATTTGATGTTAAAAATATTTAAGAATCATAGAAAGCAATGATAATTCTCTGTGGATTACTCTTATTATCAATATTGACCGTTTCATGACCATTAATTTTAGTTTAACTTAAGTTAATATGACCACCCAATTTCTGTATATAAAAGTAAGTTGCTTCTGTTAAAAAACTTGGTGAGGACTATTTTACAAATTTAACATAATGTCTATCATTCTGGCAGAAATTTAAAATGATTTTAAATTTTGATTTATAATATAATGTCAGGTTAAAAGAAGGAAATTTATTAACTTCAATAATAATCTTTGTTATTGTTAGTGGCTCGCTTTAAATACTGCTCTTTTCAAAGTGAGAGAAAGAAAGAAACGTTATGTTACCATTTGAAAAGATTTCTCAACATTGTCGTTAAAATATTTTTATTTTGTTAAAGAAACAGCACACGAAAAGATAGATAAGACATGTGATATAATGTAACGACTGCCTGTGGGCTGTACTGATTTTAATTGTTTAGTAATAACCTTTTATATATATTCTCAATTCATGCATTATTTATAAGTTATCTCTAACTTCAAAACAAATTATAAGCAGTTTAAGAACGAAAATGAGATGAACAATCAAGTTTGATTTTGAGTAAAATCAAATATTATTAAAAACTTTTTTAAACCCTTTTTATTGCATTATCTTAACCTCTCAATAATTTGGAATAAATAAAACAACAAACAGTACTCACTATCTGTGTTTTGTTTTGAATAGTAAAAACCGTTTTTGATTCATATTGGGAAACCACATAATAAAGTTCAACCAAGAAATCACATCACAATATAATATAGCAGCTACAAAAAAGAAATACATCAAGTGATTTAATAACACCTTTTATAAGAACTGTTTGATATGATTTACAAAATAAGTCAAAGTGTGTATTAACTCAAAAACGCTTATGTAAACGCCATGTATTTCAATAGATATTATTTTCTATAAATTCAATCGCATATTTTAAACTTTTTCAAACAAAAAAGAACGATTGATATAATTACGTTTACAATTTAAAGATTTGATCTGATGAAAATTCAAATTTTGAATAAAAAATATATTATTTTGCAATAAATAACATCTAATTAATAAATTTGCAGCAAGGGAATCTCAAGGAAAGTCAATTCAGCTTTGAGTTTGGCATTCAAGTCAAGGATTTTAGAAATAGAAAGTAAACTTGATAAATGAGATTAATTTTTATCCAATATGGAATGTAGGAGGATATGTAAATCTAGTTTGAAGTTGACAATAACCTTTTTGAAGTTCCATCGAAACTTTCTTTTAACTTTTAAAAAAAGATTAAAAATTAAGTTAGAAATTTACATATTCTAATCGATTAATGTTGGAATTAAATAAACAAACACATAAAATAAGATGACTTTGAACTGAGGTATACCGCCAATGAAAATAGTAAGAGAAGTGTCGAGTACATTCTTCAATCAGATTATAAAAATCTGCGGTTTGAACAATTATAGAAAGTCTTGTATCCAATAAAGATCCCCTACCCTCTAAAAAGAAGCTGTCACTTTCTCCGTCTCTCTGGGAAAGCATTTATTTTTAGTTTTTTGAATGCTGTGCAAAAACGATGGATCGTAGCAATATGAAAATTATGCATGTCGACTTGGAAAATTACGATCTTTCCAATGGTGTAACCCATTTGTGTGTATTATGCAAGCGTGGCACCGAATTCCGGTTTTTCAATATTTTTTAAATATTTAATTTATAGTTTTTCTAATACTATGCGAAAACTATGCATCATAGAAACATGAAAACTATGCATGTCAACTTGGAAAAATACGATTTTTAGATTGGTATTAACCATGTGTTGGTATCATGTGGGCGTGGCTCTCAAGCGAACAACCAAGAAAATAATAGTTATTCTCTGTGAATTGATTTGATTAAATAAATAACCGTTTTGCAATCGGCTGGACAACAATCCCAAGTTAATGTAAATAAAAATATGTTGTTACTCTTATAATGTAAGTTAACCTTCCGATTACCACATGAAAAAAATAACATAGATTACCAGGTGGGGTCAAAATGACCCCACAATACAGTGGGAGTAGGTGGACTTTGAATTTTCCGAAAAACGTAAAAAACAAGTTGGGTTCAGATTAAAGTAAGCATTCTAAAAGTCAGCTAGAAAAAATTCAGATTTTTTGGGTGCTTAGTTTGCTAGGAAACGAGCATAATATAGACATTGGGTCACATGGACCCCACCTGGTAATCGGAAGGTTAATGAAAAATTATAAATTTATCACAGTGTTCATTATTACGCTAGCAAAGTTAAATGTCAAGGAACTGATTGTTGTTTAACATTAAATTTTAAGACAATAATACCATGTAAAAAGAGATGTTCAAAAATTTCAGAAATAAAATGAAAACCTAAAATTTAATTTCCACATCGAACTATAGAATTTAATTGCAAATTTAATTGAAAAAAATATTGCACATAAACTTTTACCTGTTTTATAGAGCAAATTAAAATATGCTTCAATAGTTTAAAATACTGAAAATATCTCATCGATCAAACTGATCACAATAATTTTTACATGTCTGTCATTTTTAAAAATGACAAGTTGTAATCTAGATAAAATTGTTGTAATCTAGATAATTTGTACTCGTTTCAAAATAATCTCATATTTATGAATATAGCGATTGTTTGAAAACAATTGTCGTTGCTATAAAAAACAAATATGAAACAATGAAATTAAGAAAATAAAATAAAAACTATTTAAACCTTTTTAGATTATGTACAATCTATTTGAAAGCAATTTTCTTTGTAATGTTGTAATGAAAATGCTATAAAAAATTGAAAAAAATAAAACGAGGCTCATGAAAAGTACGGCCAGAAATCGTCTTTGAAATTGTCAGATTCGAATTGAAAATTTGAATTTGGTCGAAATTTAATGACTAAATCAAAAGTTAACCTGCAATAACATTGGCCAAGGTTTGATGGAGACATTGAAAATGACAAAATCTATTGCATATTTTGCAGAAGTAAATCGATTTTCGAATAATATGTACGTATAATCTAATATATTATCATTCGAAAAGAAATGTACTTTTTTAACATGCTTTCTAACGAATTAAATTGAGGCTAAATACTCGTATTTGAAATTGACAGTAAAGTTTAAATGTAGGAATCTAGATTAGATTCAAATCAAGTCAAAACAAAACTGACTAAACTGAGTAGTGTGGTGTACTTAAAAATTTGCCATCGGTAAACTTAAATGGGTGAATGTGATTGGAATTTGATGCGATTCTGTAGGTAAGATTTAAGTTAAACTTAAATACACAGTTTGAATATTTTTATTTAAAAAAAGAATTAATGTTGGATTTTATTATAAAAATGTCTACACTATAAAAAATGACCTTTAACAGTGTTATATAAGAAATTAAAGTAAACGATAGTTTGTGTATGAATAAAAAATACCTTTAATCAAAATTCTTTTATTCAAAGTACTTAATGTCCATATGGAATAAAACTTCTCTCCAATAAGGATAATGTGAAAAGAGACTGAAATTTGTTCAGATATATTTTATTAATAATTATAATAAATAAAATCTTAAAAAAAGTTTTACCGTTATGTAAACACAAAAAACACAATCAAAAAGGTAAGTTTAACAACTCGCATTTAGTAAGTTGAAATTTTCTAATTCGATAAAATAAAATAAACGAATCTTAAATAAATAAAGCAATTCGTTTAAAAATTTTGCCCTCAATCAAACAATTGGTCGCATAACAATGACAGGGAATAGTCAGTTCTGTAGAATATCAAAAGTTTACATATTATCGGTAATAATCTTAATGCTAACCTTTAAACTATCAAATTGGGGGATACTCATTTTCTTAATTAAATAAAATGTATTTGATGAAACAACGAGCCATAAAACAATAATTCTCACACATTTTAGAATATTAACCGATTTTTCTTAAAGTCGAATGTCTGGAGACAGTTAGTCATGTGAGTTTAGCAAATGGATAGTTTTAAGTTTTAAAATAGTTCAAGAATGAATATAATAAAATCAAATATGTGAGCATTTAGTATAAATTCACGCAAATACGACTACATAAGCTCTCTAGACGCCTCGATTTCAAGATTAGCAATGTTACAAACTGTAGTCAATTTATATTTGACCATTCTATCGCAAGTACGACTACATAAGCTCTCTAGACGCCTCGATTTCAAGATTAGCAATGTTACAAACTGTAGTCAATTTATATTTGACAATTCAATCGCAAGTACGACTACATAAGCTCTCTAGACGCCTCGATATCAAGATTAGCAATGTTACAAACTGTAGTCAATTTATATTTGACCATTCAATTGCAAGTACGACTACATAAGCTCTCTAGACGCCTCGATATCAAGATTAGCAATGTTACAAACTGTAGTCAATTTATATTTGACCATTCTATCGAAATTACGACTACATAAACTCTCTAGACGGCTCGATTTCAAGATTAGCAATGTTACAAACTGTAGTCAATTTATATTTGACCATTCTATCGAAATTACGACTACATAAACTCTCTAGACGCCTCGATTTCAAGATTAGCAATGTTACAAACTGTAGTCAATTTATATTTGACAATTCTATCGCAAGTACGACTACATAAGCTCTCTAGACGCCTCGATTTCAAGATTAGCAATGTTACAAACTGTAGTCAATTTATATTTGACAATTCTATCGCAAGTACGACTACATAAGCTCTCTAGACGCCTCGATTTCAAGATTAGCAATGTTACAAACTGTGGTCAATTTATATTTGTCAATTCTATCGCAATTACGACTACATAAGCTCTCTAGACGCCTCGATTTCAAGATTAGCAATGTTACAAACTGTAGTCAATTTATATTTGACCATTCTATCGAAATTACGACTACATAAACTCTCTAGACGGCTCGATTTCAAGATTAGCAATGTTACAAACTGTAGTCAATTTATATTTGACAATTCTATCGCATGTACGACTACATAAGCTCTCTAGACGCCTCGATTTCAAGATTAGCAATGTTACAAACTGTAGTCAATTTATATTTGACAATTCTATCGCAATTACGACTATATAAGCTCTCTAGACGCCTCGATTTCAAGATTAGCAATGTTACAAACTGTAGTCAATTTATATTTGACCATTCTATCGAAATTACGACTACATAAACTCTCTAGACGGCTCGATTTCAAGATTAGCAATGTTACAAACTGTAGTCAATTTATATTTGACAATTCTATCGCAATTACGACTACATAAGCTCTCTAGACGCCTCGATTTCAAGATTAGCAATGTTACAAACTGTAGTCAATTTATATTTGACAATTCTATCGCATGTACGACTACATAAGCTCTCTAGACGCCTCGATTTCAAGATTAGCAATGTTACAAACTGTGGTCAATTTATATTTGTCAATTCTATCGCAAATACGACTACATAAGCTCTCTAGACGCCTCGATTTCAAGATTAGCAATGTTACAAACTGTGGTCAATTTATATTTGTCCATTCTATCGAAATTACGACTACATAAACTCTCTAGACGGCTCGATTTCAAGATTAGCAATGTTACAAACTGTAGTCAATTTATATTTGACAATTCTATCGCATGTACGACTACATAAGCTCTCTAGACGCCTCGATTTCAAGATTAGCAATGTTACAAACTGTAGTCAATTTATATTTGACAATTCTATCGCAAGTACGACTACATAAGCTCTCTAGACGCCTCGATTTCAAGATTAGCAATGTTACAAACTGTGGTCAATTTATATTTGTCAATTCTATCGCAAATACGACTACATAAGCTCTCTAGACGCCTCGATTTCAAGATTAGCAATGTTACAAACTGTGGTCAATTTATATTTGTCAATTCTATCGCAAGTACGACTACATAAGCTCTCTAGACGCCTCGATTTCAAGATTAGCAATGTTACAAACTGTAGTCAATTTATATTTGACAATTCTATCGCAATTACGACTACATAAGCTCTCTAGACGCCTCGATTTCAAGATTAGCAATGTTACAAACTGTAGTCAATTTATATTTGACAATTCTATCGCATGTACGACTACATAAGCTCTCTAGACGCCTCGATTTCAAGATTAGCAATGTTACAAACTGTGGTCAATTTATATTTGTCAATTCTATCGCAAATACGACTACATAAGCTCTCTAGACGCCTCGATTTCAAGATTAGCAATGTTACAAACTGTGGTCAATTTATATTTGTCAATTCTATCGCAAATACGACTACATAAGCTCTCTAGACGCCTCGATTTCAAGATTAGCAATGTTACAAACTGTAGTCAATTTATATTTGACCATTCAATCGCAAGTACGACTACATAAGCTCTCTAGACGCCTCGATATCAAGATTAGCAATGTTACAAACTGTAGTCAATTTATATTTGACCATTCAATCGCAAGTACGACTACATAAGCTCTCTAGACGCCTCGATATCAAGATTAGCAATGTTACAAACTGTAGTCAATTTATATTTGACCATTCAATCGCAAGTACGACTACATAAGCTCTCTAGACGCCTCGATATCAAGATTAGCAATGTTACAAACTGTAGTCAATTTATATTTGTCAATTCTATCGCAAATACGATTACATAAGCTCTCTAGACGCCTCGATTTCAAGATTAGCAATGTTACAAACTGTGGTCAATTTATATTTGTCAATTCTATCGCAAATACGATTACATAAGCTCTCTAGACGCCTCGATTTCAAGATTAGCAATGTTACAAACTGTGGTCAATTTATATTTGTCAATTCTATCGCAAATACGACTACATAAGCTCTCTAGACGCCTCGATTTCAAGATTAGCAATGTTACAAACTGTGGTCAATTTATATTTGACCATTCAATCGCAAGTACGACTACATAAGCTCTCTAGACGCCTCGATATCAAGATTAGCAATGTTACAAACTGTAGTCAATTTATATTTGACCATTCAATCGCAAGTACGACTACATAAGCTCTCTAGACGCCTCGATATCAAGATTAGCAATGTTACAAACTGTAGTCAATTTATCTTTGAAAATTCTGTCGCAATTACGCCAATTGAAAACAAATTGGATATTAAATAAACGTATACGATACTTCGCATATTAATTAAAATTTTAAAATACCTTCAAAATCAAAAATACTTTTTTCAAGTACCTAATGTGCAGATTGAATACAATTTCTTTTAAATAGAGTTAATGTGGAAAGAGACGGAGTTTTAATCAAATATAAATTTTTTTAGTAAACTATTTCAACAAATTTCATAATTTAGAAATCAATTACCTTATTTTTATTGTGAAAATGATGCAGGAATGTAATTAGGCACAGTACACACACTTAGAAGAAAGTGAAGAACGTTACAGGGATATCGTTCCCGTTATAAATCTAATAAAAACTTTTTTTTAAACATTAAGACAAAGATTCATAATCTGTTGATATATAAAGAATTCATTCATTACCAGTTAATCAAGTATGCAAGAAAAGAGATGAAATTGTTTAAATATTTCACTTTTAATAAATAAAATTCATATGACAGGTTAGAAAACATTAAGGAAAAGTCTATTATTTTAAATACAATAAATATTTCAAAATTACAATTAATTATTTAGAAAAAAATCAGTAAAATTTGACCTTTAAATACTATAAAATACAACAGAATAATTTGTGATCTAAAAACATAAATGCTCATATGAAGCACTTTGAATTGAATGATATGATATAGCAAACAACACAGAGAACAATCGTTGATCTTTGTGGATTTCCTTGATTATAAGAAATGACCGTTTCATGAACACGAGAATGCAAATCTAATTTCTGCTTAAAAAGAATGTTGCTTCCCTATTAAAGATTTGTGAGAACAAATACAAATTTAGCATATTGTAGATTACTACGCCAGCAACTTAAAATGTTTTAAATTAGGTTGTAAGTTATAAAATCATGTAAAAATGAGGGAATTTATTAATTCGAATGATTTTTGTCATATAATTTTTTAATTCAAAAATAATTTTAATAACTTAAACACAATGGATAATACTATAAAAATATTAAACAAGATTATCATGAAAACTACTGGACATGAAATTCTATTGACAAAAATTGGCAAAAATTAAAATCTGCCTCGATATAAAAAAAAATATTTTACAAGTCAACTTCAACTGTTCTTGTTATTGACTAATATTTTCATTTTTGCCATTACCGAATTTTTTAAAAATGGGTTTTTAATCGAGTTTATGTGGATATGGATGGGCTCTATGTGCGTTCGGCAATAAACCATGACAAACATTTCAAATCCTTAAAAAACTATTTTAGTTAAATTTTAAGCAACAAGAGTGGACGTCATGATCAATATCCACCTACTTAATGTTACTGAGTTAAAAAATAAAATTTTGAATAAAATTATATTTAAACACAACCTACTAATAAGAAGTTTGTTTTGAGTCTAAAAAGCGTTCAATTCAAAATAATAAATATCTTTTAACCATTAAATTAAGCATTATACAAATCTTTATTCTTACGAATTTAACTCTTGTAATTGGAATAAATAAGAATACCGACATTTACAGCTTTTCTTCACTAAAGCTAACGAGAAAAGAAACGAAATTATTATTTTTAAATAGTATTTAATAATGAAATAAATATTTTTAAAAAAGTTTACCTTTTTGTAAGCCGGATCATTATCAATGGCCTTGTAACATTTTATTAATAGTATTTTCTAATACATTTGAGTCGCCCAGAAGCAAAATCGATTAAGTCCACTTTGGCACATTTCGAGAAAAACGACTTTAAAGTTTTGAACTTAAAATTTTCATTTTTAGAGTAATGCTTCGTATTTCTTACCTTTTTAAGATGTTTTGGCTACTAGGAATGTTAATTGTACTTCATTTCACCATAATCAAGTATCTAATTCACGGAACATAACTGTTATTTATTTTTTTAATCAAATATTGAAATGCTTAGTGGACTTAATCGATTTTGCTTCTGAAAATTAATGAGCAATATGTAAAATGAACATATTTGATTGAATTTTGTATCAAATCGATTAGATTAAATTAGAAATGATTATTAAACAAATTTTAATTTTGTTAATTGAAATAAAAATACATAAATTAACTTTCGAAAATCCATCAGAGAACAACCTGATAGGAGGTACTATGAGTCGATAAACAATGGAATCAACAACAGCTGGACTTAATCGATTTTGCCACTGAAAATTATTTGATTTTATTAACAAGGAATGTATTTTGGTGTTATATTATGGAAAATTTCAACAAATTTTTATCAGAGACTTATTTTTTAAAGAGATACTCATTAACTGAATATTTTTTCATCATAATATCAAAATGTGAAAAAATGGACTTAATCGATTTTGCTTCTGAGCGACTCAATTACAAACAAAGATAAAATTGTAAATAACGTTGTTATATATGGAAATATGGGATTCAATTCACGATTAAGACAATTGTTAAATTATTTGACCAGATAGGAACTAGACTGTTTATTAAAAAAGGTAAGATGAAATAAAGGGATAAGAGGATCTCAGAATATTTAAAATTGATTATAACCATTTAAGCTTTGTAATAAGAATTGATTAATCATTGTTAATAAGGTTAAAAACTATGCGTAAGCCAATTAAACAAAGATGAACTTTAAGAACATCAAATCATTAAAAACAGTAAAAACTATTTGGATTTCCTAATGCCGATTGTTGGTTGATGATTAGTATGTTAATAGTTTAGTAATAACAATTTATAGATGTTCGAAATGAAGAAGCAATGTGATTGTTTTAAATGATTTGAGCTGGCGAAATTCCTTAAAACATTGAAAAAAAGACAGCAAAGACCCAAATTGTGATATAAAAAACGCACATGATTGTATAGTGTCCTAATTAAAGTTACCTTTCTAAAAGTGCCACACGAAACCTTCATAATTTTGCAAAATACAAAATAACGTTAAAATTGCAAAATTGAAGTGAATAAAATTAAATTTGGTACCAATTTAAAGGAGACGACAAAAATGAAATGAAATTTTAGGCTAACATTAAATGGAAAGTTGCTTAACACTGCTAATGTGCAGTGTTTTAATTAAAGTTACCTTTCTAAAATCTTTACGAAAAATCCTTTTTAATGTTTCCAAATACAAAAGAAACATTTATATTGCAAAATTAAAGTAAATGAAGTTAAATTTGTTACATATTTTAAGAAGACAAAAAATGGATAGCAATTGCTCCGCATGGACTAGTGGGTTCTGGGTCTATTATATCAAGTAATATTGGCTCTTTCAATAAATTAACACATTCTATAAAGACAAAAAATATCTAAAAACCTTTTAAATCAACCGGTTCAAGTAGTGACTAGTCAAATAACGGGTGAAATAATTGAAGAACTAGAGTATAATTTGGACAACGTGCTGATTGAATAATTTAACATGATGTTTTTCAAGTCATTATGTTTAAAACTAATTTTGTTAAACAAATTTAATATTTTTTAAATAAAGTCTTTAATATATATTAACCTTTAAACGCTTTCACCATGGTAAAAAGACAAAAACGGAAGTTGCCTAATTCATTTCAATAAAATAATTTGAAAAAGAATTAATATTAAATGAGTTTGAATAAATTTTCACAGTTGTGTTGTATTAAATCTGATAAAAAGTCTATGAATTAAATGACGCATTATTATGTAAAACAAGAATTTGTAGAATAAAAATTTAAATAAATTATAAATTCAATAAAAAGTTTTTATCTTTTATTACTCCCAAAACGAGTTAATGTTGAAATTCGCAAAATATATTTTTAATAAATTTAAATAAAAGTTTTACCTTTTAGAAACACCCGTACTGACACTTACGAATATTTAGTAGCACTAAGAAACTTTGAGTTGTGAATTGATACAAATATTGATGTGAAGGAAAATTGACGAGTCCGAAGTCGTAAGGTCAACTCGAGCACTTTGGCGGAGCTGAACAAAATTGAGTGTCCTGTTTTTGTGCCTGTCTCTTACACTAACCGAGTAGGTGAGCAAGTGTTAAAGGTTTCTACCAAGGAAGAAGCAAACTCCCTCAAGGCACACTTGGTGAAACAGAACTTCTCGGTTAAACTCGAGTCAAAGCTCAAACCGGTGATTCGAATAGTCAATGTTCCATACGCCTTCCACGATGATTACGTCAAAGGTCTTCTTGGATGTTCCAGATTGGTGAAAAGCTTCGATAAGAAAGGTATCCACAGGGACATTATTGCCATCGTTGAAGCTGGTCGGTACCAAGAGATTATGGAGAACAATGGCCTGTTGAACTTTTCCGGTTGGTCATCGTGCAAATGTGTTGACTACGAGGATGTTCAACTCTGCGGAAAGTGTGGAAAGGCAGGACATGGTACGAAGAGATGTCGGTCTGAACAAGTCCGCTGCGCCCACTGTGCGGGACATGGTCATCTGAGAGAAGGTTGTCCTCGCCGAGAACAAGACTCTATCTGCGGTAACTGCATCGACAGTGGCGAGCAGAACAAGAATCACCACTTGTTTGATAGAAAGTGTCCAACTAGAAAGGCATTCATCGCCAAAAGTCGATTAAACACTGTCTACAGGCGCGATGGTTAATCAATCTAACTCGTCCACAGCATCAACTCCTCCGTCTACAAGTACCCCTCCAGTGATCGCCTCTTTCAGAATCGTGAACTTTACTGCATTCGCCAATTGTTGTCATCACTGTTCGAGCTTATCTGAGTGCCCTCACTTTTCTCACCTTACTCTAGTTCCATTTCCATTTGATACTGAGCGAAGGTACAAACAGATGCTCTGCCTCAAGTGCAACGAACGTCAGGACAGTGGAAAACGCCTTGTCTCACACCTTCTCGAAAAGCATCAAATCACCACTGTCTTTGAATGTTATTACCACTGTGGTCACCTCAGCTCAACTCTGGGTGAAACATCCGCTCACATGAGGATATGCGAAGGAAGAAATGTACGCATGACCTCTTTGGTGTCATCGCAAGCTCGGACAAAACACCACTCTCATCGACACGAATTGCCACCATCAATTCCATCAGCAAGTCTCTTTCGTACACAGCTTTTAACAGACGTTTTTATATTACCAACCTCCGACTTTAAACACAAATGTATTGACTTTCTAGGAGACTTGTCCAACCTGACCACACTGGCAAATGAGTTTGTGAAGCTACTTCCCAGTAACAAAAGACCCAGGAGACGTGGAAAGAGAAGGAAGAGGAATAGGAATTCTACTAGTACCGACATCAATCGCAATCGGGCGAGTGAATACGCTAAGAATCAAGACCTCTGGCTAAAGGATAAGAGACTCTTATGGGACTTTATCAGGAATGGTCCTACTCGATCCAACACAATTGGGAATGAGCAAAAGTTTTTTGACTTTTACCGAAATATTTTTACTCAAGAGAAAACGTGTACCATTCCAGAACAAGAACAAGAGTCAATCTCTGCATCTCCCTTCTCAATCACTCGCTACATTGTCAGAGAAGAAGTGGAAAAGTTCATTCGGGCAAAGTTGCGGTCAAGTCCTGGTCCGGACGGTATCCTGGCTAATCAACTCCTCGGGAAGATAGACGAGTTTGTAGTTTTTCTCAACTGCTGTATCTACACAGGTGACATCCCCGATCAGTGGCGAGAATCAAAGACAATTCTCATAGCAAAGAAGGATAATGCCAAAGAACCTACAGATTTCCGCCCAATCACCATTGGTTCGATCCTGTATCGGTGTTTAAGTGCTGTCCTTGCTGATCGTGTCAACTCATCTGTCCAACTGTGCAACAACCAGAAAGGTTTCAGAAAAGGTGATGGAATCCACGAAGGAATCTCCACCCTCAGATTTCTACTGAAACACCGAAAGTCCACACGGGTCGCCGCACTGGATGTGAGCAAAGCATTTGACTCTGTCAGTCAAGAGGCTATCTTTATAGCTTGCAAGAGGAAAGGCCTTGACGACACGAGCATCCAATTGCTACGTAACCTCTACCGAGATTGTACCACCAAGATGTCCCTCAATGGTATCGAAAGTGAGTCTATTCGTCTCTCATCTGGCGTCAAGCAAGGGGATCCACTGTCTCCAGTCTTGTTCAACATGGTCATGGACTACCTCCTCGAGAAATTAAACCAAACCAATCTCGGAGTGAAACTTGGCGATGTGACCTTGGCTGTACTGGCATATGCTGACGACCTAGCCCTTGCTGCTGAAAAAGATGAAGACCTCCAACGGCTAATGGATACAACATGTACGGTTCTTGGAGAGGTCGGACTTGAGCTGAATCGGAACAAATCAGTGGTCATGGGTACTGATTCTGCCATTATTGTGGGTGGATCTGAACTTAAATCGGTGGATTCGATCAAGTACCTGGGTGTTCAGATTAGCCATCAAGATAAGCCAGCAACAGGTACAGGTGACTTTAGACCACTGCTGGATAATCTGGTTAAGGCTCGCCTGAAACCGATACAGAAGTTATACTTTCTGCGGAACCACCTGATTCCGATCTTCACCCATCGGTTGGTTCACGAAAAGTTTATAGGGGTAACGTTGGAAGAGATAGATCTGGAAATAAGAAGAGCAGCAAAAGACTTTCTCCACCAAGTTCCTGGTCTACCCAACTTTTTCGTTCACTTGAAGGTGAGAAACGGTGGTCTAGGGATAATGCAGCATCGTTGGGTTATCCCCACTCTCGCTTTCAAGCGGCTCAGCAGACTGACCAATTCGAACTGTGATTACCTCAAGTACCTAACCTCAACGACTGAATTCAAGAAAGAAATGACTCGTATTTGTGTTTTGGCTCCTCATAATCTCGACTACGAGCAACGCTTGTTGAGAGAAGTTACTACCAACCCAGCAAATCGAGGTCATCTATGTTTCAGTATTGGCGGTGGCATAGTCAACAGACACTTCTCTGGATGGACTGGAATTTCGGGCAAGAATTTGGTGAGCTTAATTCGATTGCGCAGTGGTACGTTAGGATCTATCTACGGATGCGCCGATCAACCCACCTGTCATCGTTGTCTGAGGAATGTTCCCGAATCTCTTCCACACATTCTGAACCAGTGCAGCGAAATGGATGGTATGCACACGGTACGTCATGACAAGGTGAGGGACATGATCTTCGACACTCTGGTGGCTAAGAAGTGGAACGTCTGGTGCGAATATAAAATTCCAGTGACTCGAACGCAATACATCAAACCTGACTTAATTGCAATCACTCCCGATCAATCGATTGCTTTCTGTTTCGATGTTCGGATTAGTTACGAATTCAACAAGGACACTTTGTCAATTCGGGACACAGGAAAGCGGTCAAAGTACCAACAGTACGACAAGCCAATTAAGGAGTACGTTGAACTCTTCTTTCCGAACGTCCGGAAAGTTGAGTATTATGGATTGATCTTTAGTTCCAGAGGATCAATTCACAACGTCACCCTGAATCTACTTAAAGACGCAGGTTTCAGCGATCTCAGAATTGGAGCAATCATCGACAAGATTTGTTTTGAGTCACTGCGAATCAACAAGACTTTTCACTTAGCCTCGACCTCCAATGCATCTACTTAACTAAATCAATTAGATCACTTTAATTTTAATTGTTCATTTATCTATTTACTTATTTTTTGATTTTTACTTTATTTTTACAAATTTGTACTAGTATCAAATGATTTTATTTTATTTTATTTTGTACCAATATCTGTTTTGTATCACTGATCTCATGTCAATTTGCGAATTATTAGTCTTTCTAATAAATTGATTACTATATATATATATATAATGTAAAACAAGAATTTGTAGAATAAAAAATTTAAATAAATTATAAATTCAATAAAAAGTTTTTATCTTTTATTACTCCCAAAACGAGTTAATGTTGAAATTCGCAAAATATATTTTTAATAAATTTAAATAAAAGTTTTACCTTTTAGAAACACCCGTACTGACACTTACGAATATTTAGTAGCACTAAGAAACTTTGAGTTGTGAATTGATACAAATATTGATGTGAAGGAAAATTGACTGCAAATTCACTTTAAATTTCTATTACATATCAATTTTACCTTCATTTTGTTCAATCTTAATACAGAGAAACTCTCATACACTGATGAGCAGTGATGTGTGAAAAGAAATGAATTGGGTTTGGGATGACTAGTTAAATTAGTTTATTTAAAAATATACCATATACAACAGAGTTGACGATCGCAAAAAAAGTTGAAATCATGTAAACAAATCCATTAATAAATGATAAGGAAATACAAATGAAATGTAGATATGATAGTATAATTGTGTTTACCATTTCCAAAATTCAAAATTAAGTTCATAATTGTTTTGAAAAAACATAATGTTTAATTAACTTTATTCGTGTACATGCAATATAGCAACAGGAGAGCAAAACCTAATAATAATTGGGAAATCATTGATAAAAGTAACTGTGATAAACAAATGCTGTATTTATAAAAACAAATTTGGAGAATAGAATAAAATATTATTTACATTTTAAACCCTTTTCACTAGATAGGTAACTAGCACGAGTTAATTTTCTTTGTAATGAAAATGAAAAAATTTTTAAATAATATTTAACCTTTAAAAACCAAACTCAACGAAACAAAAGTAAAGAAAAAAGCCGTTAAACAGTTTCTGAGATTACTGTTCTGTATGCCACAGTCAATTTGAAAGCAAAAATTGGTAACGATGAAGTGAAAGTGAATGTTAAGGGCTTAATTAGGTTTTAAAAGTAAAGACCATTTCAATGAAGGCACTGAACGAATAATATAATATAAAATTTAACTATCTAGACAATATTTTAAAATATAAATAAAAAAAAGTTAGTGACAGAAAGTAACACAACATAGCATAGTTTGTGTTCTGAAAACAGAAATCCGTATGTGCTTCACTTGGATTTATGATATAGCAAACAACACAGAGAACATTGGTTATTCTCGGTGGATTACCTTGATTATAAGAAATGACTATTTCATGAGGGGGCGATTGACAGTCCAATTTCTAATTAAAAATAGGTGAGAAGAAAATAAAAATTTAGTTTATTTTTGATTTTTGTACCATTAAAGTAAAATGCCTATGAATTTTGAATACAAACTCAAGTGAAATTGTTGAAAATGAATCCGAATATATTTCGTCACCTACTGCTTCAAACAAAAAGAAAAACAAACGAACCAAACTATTCAATTAAGACGATAGCGAATTTGTTTGCCTTTTTCAGGGCTCGGAGAAATCAACTCTGAGAAATTGTACTAGAAAAAGGAAAGGAGTGCATTCGATCGATTGAACCAATTAATTTTGCAAGGCCTGGAGAGGTAATGGTCGTTTCCATTGGTTTGACATAAAATAAAATTTACCATTTACAACAGTCTAATTCATTAAAAAAATGTCGGAATTATATTAAATATATTTGCTCTGTTATTAAATTAACACATTTTATTAAAAAAATAACCTTTTAAACTAAACGGGCATTGACTATTCAAATAACGTGTGAAATAATTGACAAACTAGATAATTTTGGATAACGTTCTGATTGAATAATTTAACATGATTTTTTTTCAAGTCATTAAGTTTAAATCTGATTTTGTTAAACAAATTAAATATTTTTAAAATAAAAATTGTTTTATATATTTTCACCTTTAAACACTTTCACCCTGGAGGGAAAAACAAACATAGGATATCTGATTCATTTCAATAAAATAATTTTTTTTAAAATCTTAACGATTAAATGAGTTTGAATAAATTATCACAGAAACAATAAAGTTTTTTATTGTATTAATGAAGATCATGTTTGATGTTGCATTTCTTGTGGCATACACTCAGATGAATCTAGACATTCCTTTTGATAATGTCGATGTCGATCCTCTTGTACGAAAAACGAATGAAGAAATGACTTGATAATAATGATGACCTTTTTGAAAACAAGATTGCGCAAAAATCCAAACATTGTTAACTCTATTATATCGTTGAATGCAAATGTAAAATTAACATAAAATACAACACAATCCATTATATCGAAAATTAAAAATTAGAGGTTTTGATTTATTGCTAACCCGCCAACAGAATTTTTATAGAAATGAACGTTCCAAAAACAATTTTATCACTTATGAGTTATGATATATTGAAGATATAAATAATTTTCGTTTGTAAGCTTAGTGTGCATTTATTTAATATGCAAAATATTTCGTGTAAATTTTATTAACCTTTCGAATAAAGATCAAGATGTACATACATCAAAATTTAATGTTACAGTTACTCTGAATTACAGCTGTGTTGAATTAAATGTGATAAAAAGTCTTTTCAAAAATAATTAATATTTTTTTAAATATATGAAAGTTACTTTGTACGAATGGAATATTGGACAAACGAAATAATTTTTTAAGTTTGCAAGTTTAAATACATTATATTATTTTTAGTCTACTTCTTGTACTCGGAAAACCGAGCACAACAAAAAACAATTTAAGTAGTTCTAAATTGGTGCTCATACTATAACAACATACTAGATAAAATCCAACCAACAGTTTCAATAAATTCATATATTTCCTGACTACTTAATGAGATTATTAGCAAATTTCTTAAACTCATGTAAGTTAAATGGCAAACAGACGGACGGACATATGTCAAAATCTAAAAAGATAAAGTATTCGGGTAAGTCTAATTGGTAAAAAAACTTCTTTATAGATTGTTTTGATTATTAGTTTTGACCGTTATTAATAAATAAAGATTCGAAAAAGCTTTTAGCCGGGCGAACATCATGTTTTGGTTTTGTTCAATTTTAATTTTTATAATAAAATTCATCAAAATTTAATAAAATTGGAATATTTTTTAATCAATTCAAGTTGATTAAATAATAATAAGAAAAGAAAAAATAAACCACTGGTTATAACTCTTTGAATTGGTTTGATTAAAAGTAATGACCGTTTAGCCATACACATGACACGAAAATAAGTTGTTGTATATAAAATAATATGATGTTATCCTAATAAAACTTTGTATAGATTAATATAAATTCAGAATAGTGTACATTATAACTCTAGCAACTTAAAACGAGCAACAATCGTATTATGTAAAAACAAGAATTTGTAGACTTGAATTTTTTAATAAATTTAAAATTCAATAATGATTTATTACCTTTTATAACTCGCGCATGTGGTGATATAACATAATCGGAAACTCTGTCTGAATCATAAAAACAAAAATTTTAAATTTTTGAATCAAAAAAAGAGCAAGGACCCACTGGGATATTAAAAATCGTACCCGGTAAAAATAAATCTAATAAAAAACCTTTAAAAACGTTTGAAACAAAAGATAATCATAATCTGTAAATCTATAAAGAAATCATTCATTAACGATTAATCAAGTTTATGATGCAAGTGTATCCAAGGATAGAGATCAAATTATTTAAAAATATTTCATATTTAATAAATAAAAAATCAAATGATAATTTAGAAAACAAAAACAAAAATTTATTATTAAATTAAATATTTTAAAATAAAATTAATTTTTTATATAATTTGACATTTAAAGACAAAGAAATAAAATACCTAGCATAAGTTATCTGTCTTACTAAAAAATTGTATTAAACCTTTTAACGGTAACCGCGTGTGGACAATATTATGAATTGAAAATTGTTTTAAAGAATTTAATATTGCTTTACTTTTAACAAATACATATTAAAACTACTGTTTTGTAGTGATGTAAAGATTGATGTAAAGGAAAGTTAACTGCCAATTCACCACAAATTTCGATTACATTTCAAATTTACCTTCATTGTGTTCAATGTTGATACTGACCAACACTATTTCACTGCGGAGCTGAGATTAATGGAAAGAAGCGAATGCATTGGGTTTGGGTTTACAAGTTAAACTTGTTTATTAAAAAAATAAAATTTACCATTTACACTATTCTTGCATTATTTGCAAAAAATGTCGGAATTATGAAAACAAATCCATTAGTAAATGATGAAAAGACATAAAGTGTTACCATTAAAATAAACTATGACTACAATACAAGGCTGAGGGTACGCTATTTAAAATGAGTTTCAGAATTAGTTAATACAGATCATAAGTTAATATTATCGCAAATGTTTGTAAACAAATGCTGCTTTTATAAAGCCATTAAACAATAAAATTATGAAAATAGAATAAAAAATTATTTAAATTTGAAACTTTTATCACTAGATGTGGTGCAAGTTCGAGTCAATTTTCTTTGTAATGAAAATGAGAAATTGATAAAAATTGATAAAACAAATTGATAGTCGCCTCCAGAAACTATGAGATTTTTTCGGAATACTCTGAAGAGGAAAATTTATAAACATTTTTGGTATATTTGATAAATTATAATGTAAAAAGAAACAAATTTATCAATAACCTTTTGTAAACAATGGTGGACGAATATCATCTAACGACCAAATTTGTGTATGAAGAATCGTCTTTGAAACTGGAAGTACAGTCAAAGTGTTTAGAAATTTAGAATAAACTGACAATTTACAATTTTTAATTAAATTCAAATTCAAATGTTTTTTTTAACATTCTACAATTGAATTTGTGGGCAATGTTGAATGATGATAATCCACGTCATTTTCAATTATAGATATATTTTTATATATGATAGTTTTTAAATCCGATTGAATTGTCAGTTTGTCAAGAACTTTCAAACATAAAGATTTACCTTTAAGCCAACTTTTAAAACGACACAAAAACTTTGAATTCAAAAAATACATAAGGTAAAAATTCATGTTATATTTCAATAAGAGAATTCTTTCAATACAGCATCAGGATCGTTGGTATGTTTTAGTCCTGATAGAGCGAAGGTTATGAATCAAATTAAAAATAGTGCAAATACTAAACGAAACTAACTAACTAAAGGTGTATCGTCACATTGTTATTGATATTGTTTTAAAAGAAACGTGTTACAATTTAATATTCATAAAAACCATTAGAAAATAAATAAGATTGTCTGGCAAGCCAGGCAAAGTGCGAGACTCTTAAAAAATAAAATAGAAACTTGAACTATCAACTGAGAAACTTTTAAAACGACTTTATTTTGATCCATTTGGATCACTAAAGAGGTGTATTGGGACCAATATTTTTATTTAAAATGTGCAACACATTTGTTCATCATTTTCCACGTAGTGACCACAAAAAATCTTTTTTTTAAACTTGGCGCTACCAGAATGGGCGTCATGATCCATGGCGCCCAGTTTTGGTCTGACTAGTCGATTACATATACTCCCTAGTGTATGTATGCCAAATTTGGTAATTTTAGGGTCTACGGTTCTCTCAGAATACATTTGTCACCAGAATGGGCGTCATGATCCATGGCGCCCAGTTTTGGTGTGACTATTCGATTACATATACTCCCTAGTGTATGTATGCCAAATTTGATAATTTTAGGGTCTACGGTTCTCTTAGAATATGGTCAAAGGTTAACAGACAGACGGACACGATGGCAATAGCATAAGCTTACGACTCTAAAAGAGTCTCGCTAAAAAGGAAAGTAACAAAGAATTTAAAAATTGTAAAGAATCTCATTCGAATTATCCAAAGATTTACACAAAGTTGTGAATCGAGACATTCCAGTTGACATTGCCCGGCAAACTGCTGAAATAAAGATTAGGAACAAATTATAATCTTAAAAGAACAGATTTTTTTTTAAAATTTGTGACCTTTTTAAAAATACCTTTGAAACCTATCTAACTTGTTTGTTAAAAAATTAATTATTTTTTGCAAATGCAAAAAACATAATAGGACCTTACCTTTTAGGGACAGAAATGTACCATACAATGTAAAGTTGTTTTTGTACTGAAAACACAAACACTGACAAATTTTGAGACTAATGATTGAGCAGACAACAAAAAATAACATAATTGAAATTTAGAATAATATCGATTACATACAAGGGGAGAGAAATATAAGGGAGAGGGATACCAATTTTCTAGTAAAAACAAACCATTTACATTTTAAATAGATTACAGCATACGACGTACATGTCTACTTGATGAACGTTAATAACAAAAACAGTTACGTTTTACTGTAATTTAATTTTTTAAAATCTTATAATAGCATTAATAAAAAAATAAAAATAAAGTATTTTAGTGACAATTCACTATAAAGATATATAAAACCTTTGATAATGATATACAACTGAAGATCCTGTTAATATAAATAGCAAGTGGACAAAAATTCTTTTTATCTTACTTAACAAACCATTAAATCAAATACATGAAGACACCAATATACTCAAAAAGCTATCACAATATAACTCGAATGAGTGTTGACGTTACGGCACGTTACAGATATTTTTAATGAATTCGAAATAAAGTTGAAGGTTGTTGTCAAGTTAAATCTGAAAGTTCAAAATGTCGAATCAAAATCCTTTATTTCCACCAAACAAGCCACCAGCGACGACCCCACCATGCGTAAAAATGTTAAACAATTAAAGATTCTATCTTTGATTATGTTACTAAAGTCAAATATTAAAAAATGTTTTTTTAAATTACATTTTTGGAAAAGGTTACATTTGATATTTAATTGAATTGTTAGTCAGTTTAGAATTTTCAAAAATAATGAAAATTTACCTTTAATCAAACGCCGGGCAACAAGTAAGTACAATGTAAGTGTAATGAACTTAGAAGTACAAATACTAATGAATTTGCAAAAGATAAAATTGAAGCTTTTTCTTTTAATAAACAAATTGTGAATGAATAAAAACCGATTTTAAAATGGATCCTCCAGTTTTCATCAAGATAAATTCAAAGTAATCAAAGCATTAACTAATTTTTACGTTTTTGCTTAGAAACCAAGGCAGTAAAGTAAAATCTTCTGATTAATCTAAATGAACATTAGCATAAGAAATTCAAGAAATCCAACGTAATTAAATGCAATTCGAGAATAAAATAATGCAAAATGTTAATTTTAGATTAATATATAAAATACAATTAGAAAAAATTCATGAAAACAATTCAGGCATTTAAATCTCTGATTAAGCAAACTCTAGAAATTCATGATAAATTCAATTAACTTGACTTTAAAAACTTAATACTAGACAATCTATTATGTTTGTCAAAAAATTTAAATGAAATTTTAACCTTTTTAAAACTATGTTCGGTATTATGGGAAGTAGAGAAAAAGATTTATCACCAAAACTCTGTTAAATTATTTCTGATAAAACTTTTCCACAGTCAATTTGAACGCTCAAGTTTGTAACGATGAAGGGAAAGTGAATGTGGCTGGCTTAACTAGCCCACAATAGCTAAGAATAATGGCAATACTGTGATCTATTTATATTGGGACAAGTGAGATTAGTTATTAAGTTTACATAGAATGTCTATATGTTACTGCCCAATTGCGAAATTCGTCATTCCGTGGTTTGCAAAGGAAATCTGATCAAACTTCATTTTTCGACTTTTGCCTCAAGCAGTCCAAGGAATGGCTAGACATTCCGCGTTTTAAAATTCTCGTTTTAGATAAAAATGAAAAAAACTAGACTTTTATCAAGTTAGGAAAACCATGGAACATTCTTATAAGAAGAGATATAAAATTATTTAAATATTTTACATTTAATTAATAAAATTCAAATGATAATCTAGAATCTAGAAAACAGTAAAAAATTCTACAATTTTAAATAAATTAAAAATTTTAAAAAACAAATTTAAATCTTGAATATAATTTGACTTCTAAACACGCCAACAAATGGGAAACCTAATATAATTTATCTCGCACAATTTAAAAAAACAAACTTCTTTGGATTAAACACCTTAACACGGTAACTACGGTATTCTGAGTACACAATCAAATTGTGTTATCATTTCATAGTTTTAATATATTACAGACAATTTACATAGGATTAATAGTTGTCTATTTAAATAATTTCAGACCAAAAAAGAAAGATTTTTTTTATAATCGCTTAGAACGGGCCAAGTACAGATGATTTTTAAATAAATGACAAACGTTTTAATAACATATTTAATTTAATATAATTCAAAACCACACAAGCAAATAAAGTTTTTATTTAAAAAATGAATTAAATAAATAAGCTGATACACACCTAGACAACATTTGCAATGCTTGTTGAAAAAAACATTTCAACTTAAACAATCTCCACATAGAACGGTACTAAATAAAACACTCGTTTATATTCTTAACCACCAGTACATGCAGTAAATCAGGCTAGTGCCAGATGGGCATTGCGCATGCGTAACATAACTAATACAGTTGAATGTGTACTGTTCTAGGGACTAACCTTAATTCATGAATTTTTGTGCTACATTTTGTGAATTTTTTCGAATTCGCGTCTGATTGTCCGAATGTGCCAAGTGAGAATTGCGCATGCGCCGACTTATTAGTACAGTGTTAGTTTACGGACGAAATTGGGTTCGTCGGATGTTAGTTTATCAATTTGGGTAATTCGCATGCGCAATGCGCACCTGACACATTCGGACATTCAGACGCGAATTCGAAAAAATTCACAAAATGTAGCACAAAATTCATGAATTAAGGTTAGTCCCTAGAACAGTCCACATTCAACTGTATTAGTTATGTTACGCATGCGCAATGTGCACCTGACACATTCGGACATTCAGCCGATCGCGAGAGGAGCCACACATATATAAAAGACAAACAACGAGCGCTCGCATTCGTAGATGACACTCGCACAGTGCGACACCGCTGCCTCTTAGCTTTGTTGTCCTGTCAGTGTCTTCTGCTCTGCCAAATAGACTCTACTTTAGCTACTTCAAGAACTTTACTTTGTGCTGGTGTTTAATTCGATTATATTTGAGGCCTTGTGCCAGAGCTCTTAAACGATTAGGTAAATTAATGCTACGTTTATTATTTTATAACCAAAACTGTAAATATTGGTGAATTTTTTTTATTAAAATACACAGGTTTCAAAGCATTTTTACTGTTTTTCAATTAAATTAAATTTATTTATTTAAAAATTTTCATGTTATTAAATCGAACAATCTGTAAATTTATAATAAATATCAATATTAAACTTAAAGGTTTTAAAAATTTAATAAGTTTTTTTTAAATTTAATGTTAATGTTTAATTATTCTAATTTAATTATTGTTGTTTGGAATACCCCCACTTTCTGCATTTCCGAATTGTTTTCCTTTTAATGCTAATGCGATTAGCTATTATTGTTTATATTTAGTATTAGTTGTTTATATTAGACTTTAATTGTTTTGTTAAGGTTATAGCCATATATTTGCAATGTTTATGTCAGGTAATGGTTAGATTTATATTATGAATAGTAAATGTTAAGCAAGTGTTATCAGATTATTAAAATTTGTTGTTTGTTTGTATTTCTTTTAGATTTGAGTAGTTTCGTTTAGGTTAGGTTATGGTTAGATTTATGTTGGAAATAGTAAATGTTAGGCAAGTGTTATGAAGTTATTAAAATTTCTAATTTATTTGTATTTCTTTAGATTTAAGTAGTTTTGTTTTGGTCAGGTTATGGTTAGATTTATGTTGGAAATAGTAAATGTTAGGCAAGTGTTATGAATTTATTAAAATTTCTAATTTATTTGTATTTCTTTAGATTTAAGTAGTTTTGTTTTGGTCAGGTTATGGTTAGATTTATGTTGGAAATAGTAAATGTTAGGCAAATGTTATCAGATTATTAAAATTTGTTGTTTGTTTGTATTTCTTTAGATTTAAGTAGTTTTGTTTTGGTCAGGTTATGGTTAGATTTATGTTGGAAATAGTAAATGTTAGGCAAGTGTTATGAATTTATTAAAATTTCTAATTTATTTGTATTTCTTTAGATTTAAGTAGTTTTGTTTTGGTCAGGTTATGGTTAGATTTATGTTGGAAATAGTAAATGTTAGGCAAGTGTTATGAATTTATTAAAATTTCTAATTTATTTGTATTTCTTTAGATTTAAGTAGTTTTGTTTTGGTCAGGTTATGGTTAGATTTATGTTGGAAATAGTAAATGTTAGGCAAATGTTATCAGATTATTAAAATTTGTTGTTTGTTTGTATTTCTTTAGATTTAAGTAGTTTTGTTTTGGTCAGGTTATGGTTAGATTTATGTTGGAAATAGTAAATGTTAGGCAAGTGTTATGAATTTATTGTCACGAGTCAAACTGGTAACAGGGAGATCGAACAGAACGATCGAACTCGAAGCCATCGACCAGCTATTTAAAAGCCGAGCCTTTCCCCACTATGGTCGCTGCTGCTGCCGCGATCAGTTCAGTCTAGAGATAACCTTTCGGTACCGCGTGACCTCTCTGTGAGCTAGTAAACGTCTAAGCCTTTTGCCTCCTTGTATGCCTCCGGTGACGGCAAGAGCAGAACCTCCGCTGAGTGGTCAAGAAACGCTTCTGTTGGAACTACACGTCATCGCCACGTCCTCACAGGACCAACAGACGGTGACTTTCGAATGGGTATACAAACAGTGTTCGATCAGGCCGACGCAAGCCAACACTCCACCAAGTGCAGATGAATGCGAGTCAACTGTGCTGAGTCTGAGGGATCTGCCGCTCCCTACCTCGAAAAAAGAATGTGTGCTACATCGAGAAAGAAGTCCGTCTCGAACAGTGTCTGGTTGGTTGGTTGGTTGTCGTTGGGTCAAGGACTTAATACCGACTAAAGAAAGTTACTGTCAAGTAGTCGCCAACATGAAGTCATATTTCAAAAATCAGCAAGTCCAGAAAGCTGCTTTCAACGACCAACTCAAGAAGCTCAAGCGTATCGAAGACAAGTTCGACGTCGCTTTCTTGCGGGATTTGTGGTCCACCGCCAGCTTGACGTTGACCCAAGCACGTCAATTGAAACTTAATGAGGGCTACATCCATTCCGATGTCATTTCCGCTCTCCGGAAGGTTCTTCCTGCACAGTACCAGCATGCGCTCAATGTGAAGAAACCTAAAGTGGAGACACTGGATGATTTCATCATCGAACTTCTGGTGCAAATCGAAGGCACTCAACATCGCCGATATATTATGCAACGAATCAACCACCAGTCAATCTACATCGAATCTAACGTCAAATGCTTCTGCAGTAAAACGTTTGAAAAGTCTTTTATCTGAGAATTCCAAATTGAAAATAGTTTACAGTCATGAAGATTTAAGTACATCTAAGCGCATTCGTTCTCAACATTTCAATTGTAGTTGGAGGATTGCTAGTCTCGGTGTTTGTGGTTTTTGGTTCTTGGTGTGCCGTATCGAATGTTCCGAGCCAAATTTTCCGCGAATTAAATCAGTTTGGACAAACCTATACGTAAGTTTAATTTGAATTAACTATTTTTCCGTTTCCTCATAAAGCTCTATTACTATTTCTATCTCCATTTCAAATTTATCGTTTCACGATTTTTATCTCAAAATTTAAAAAAAATAATTTTTAATAGATTCTCGTTTCATAGTGTTTTTTTCGGTTTGAAGATTATTAGACTCATTTATCTTGTTATTTAGACACAACAGAGAAAATTTTTTAATATGTATTTTGTGATGACAATTTTTTTATATTCTTACTCTAGTTACTTGGTTAATTTCATTGAATTCGTGGATCCTAGTAAAGAAGTCAATTTTTCGCTGGACATTCAAGTCAAAGGACTAGAAACAAGCATTAAAAGCAAATTTGTCCCTGCCGTTAAAAACAATCTTTTTTCACCGTCCGCCGTACAAACTGTGGAACAACCACACGAGCTTAAAAGGAGATAAACAGAAATTCAGCTTAATCATCAGTCATCATGAAATCCATCTATTTGATTTTCGGTTTTGCGTCTCGTCTTCTCCTGCAATTTCTACTTATTTGGCCTATTTCATGGAGTCCAATAAATCTTGTCTTTCTACACAACAAATATTGTCCTGCTTATATACACTCATATATCACCTAACACTTGTTTCGCCACCTAAAAACTCAAACTACTACTATATCACTATCTTACTATCTAATGTTGTCTTATCAATTACAAAACACAATAAACTTTCCATTATTGTTAGCTATCCCTTTTTATACACATAATTATGTATCACGTGAGCGATTTTGTAAACGTTTCTCATCATAATAAATATACCACACTTGCATCTTTCTAAATCGTTAACTGTACAACTTTTTGCTAATAAACATATTTATCCGACAAGATTCGACACGAACCATCGTTTATATAGGAGTTGAAATAGGCTCTTTGTAGAGTTGGGAAGTTCTGTTTAACGGCTAGATTATTATGATTTGGTTGCTGAGGTTAGAAATTAGAATAAGCTTTTTGGTTGTTTATGCAATTTTTAAATTAAGTTTTGTTAATTTAAACAAAAAGCGGCAAGTTAGTTAAGCTAAATTTCGTACAAGTCCCGAAAGACTGACGTTTTTTCCTTTTGGGACATGTACGAAACAGCCTAACACAATAAAAACTAACTAATGGAGCAAAACCCAATCCCTAGCCACACCTACCTAACCACCTAACACTAACCGACATAACCCAAAACCCATCCTAACACGGCCACTAACCTAACCCAAAACCCATCATAACATAGCATTCATTGGCTGAACATTTTTGACCTTCTGTGATGTATTGAGGTGTAAACTGGAGACTTCTGAGTTCTCGTCACTTTATGAATTGTGAAAATTGTACACAGCCTCCTTATAGGATCCTATTATTATCTTATTGGGGTCTGGGTATTAATTTTAGAAGTAAGTAGATAATCAAATTTATTATAACACAACCTTTTAAGGCACTTTCAGGTTTTAAAGTTTTTCCTTCATGTTATCAATGAGCTTTAGTTCTTAATATACTTTAAGTTTTCTATTTAAATAAATTATTTTTTTAACTTTATAGCAGGCATTTAAGGTTTTTAAAAAAACTTTGTTTCATCTTTTCATGAGTTTTATTTAACTTATTTATTTTTACTTACTTATTTATGTTTAATTAATAATATATTGTCTAACTTATAATTCAAAGCTACTCAACATTTAGAATAGCAGTTTTGAAATCCTAGATTAACTCAAATCATTACTCAATAACTAAATAGTCATTTAAATATTTAATAAATTAATTTATTGTTAACTTCGTGTTATTAGTTGATTTCTTTGATTATTGATTCAATTCCGAAATTCAATTAAGCGATCTGTTTTCTTCAAACGGTAAAATTTTAAAATTTTTAATGGCAAGATATTTCTTCAACATAGGTTGGTTGGTTTATATATTTTTAATTAAAATTATGATTAAAGCTTGTTTGTTTAAAATGGTTTCTATTGATTCTTTTTAAAATCTTTAATTTTTTATTCTTGTATTTCTTGTACCCAAAGAATCGCGGTTTATTCAAATATCTCAAATGATATTATCATCATAGACTAGAGTGCAATTTTATATTTGTGTATATCTGATTGTTTGTATTTTTTGAATGATTAAAGTATCTGATGTATAAAAAGTTTCAAAATTCTCAATATCTGCTAAATATCTTTGAATGTAAAATGTATTTCACTGTCTAGCGGGTTTAATTGTTTTGATATAGGTATTTAGCTAGATTTTATTAATTAACACCACCGGTTGATAATATGCCTTTCGATTTCTTTGTATTTCTTTGATTTCACACTTTCAGATTATTCATTTAATTATCAATCAACCGTCAAGTTAACTTCTGTCGCACTGTTCGCAGTGAAAAAACCCCAAAAACGCTAATAAAAGGTATTTTTACATAAAAATTTGGTTTTGGTGGCAAACTCAACTTTTGAGGACCCACAGTCATTTTTTGAACATGTCAATATAACCTCAACCAGAGCCCGCGGGAGGGTTTTTGGGAACTTTTTGCATGAAATGGAACCTTTAGGCTTTTGTTATGCTATTCTTTTCAACTTTTCTTTTTTAATTATTAATTTTTTAGATAAACCAACAAAATTTTAGGTCAAAGGTTTAATATCTTGGTAGCTTTAATAGTTTTTTTCCTTATCAAATGATACTTTAATTATACTTTAAAAGGTTACTGAGTTAAATATATTGCAAAATTGAATAAATATTTAATTAGTATTTGGATTAGAACCATAAAATAACCAGTTATAGAAGCGTATTGATCAAATATCAACTGGTGTATTTTCGTAACAATTTGATCGTTCTGCAATGTTTTTAAGTGAGAAGATGATCATCTTATTAAAACTGATTTCTTTTAATATTATCCCAATAAATCAGTCTATGCAATTTCTAATGAAACTTTTTTACTTTATAATGGTTGGAGTATTTTGTTTTATTTATGATTGGATTCAAAAAGTTTTCTTGATCATTAAAAATCTCATACTTTAACGGTTACTCAAAATTAGTGATTATATTTCAAAGATTTCAAATATTTAAGAGATAAACAATAAACCAGTTTCTGTGTAGGCTAAAGTTTTATTCGTAAAAATATATAATCTGAATAAACCAATTTGAAATAAAGCTGATATCATGTGTAGCGTAGAGCACAACACGTACCTCACCATCGGATCGGTGTACGGTTTAGTCTGTACATCAACAGTCCAATCGATGTACATTCTATGCACTCTACTACTACATCATATTATGTCTCTCTCACACTCGCTCATGTATTCACTCATCACTTGTAATCCAACTGTCGACATGACAGTACCGAATAAAATATCTTTCAATATCAAGTCACTTGTCCCCTATCTAACTGTCTGACGATCTAGGCCTTCCAAACCTAGCTCTCCTCATGACACATGTTACATTTTGAGTATCTGTGTCAATTAAGAAATAAACCGTAAAGTAAATTTTAATGGTTAAAACTATTTTAAACATCAAAAATCTATTACAAGCTTAAAACCGCATTTAATACATCTTCACTTGAGAATGTCAAATTTTAACTCAACAACTGTTGGGATCACTAGAAAGGGTGGAACAATTCATGGTACGTGAAATTTTAAACTGGTTTTTATATATTTTAGCAATTTAAGATGTTACTTAAGGTTCCTCTTACCATGATATATAATATAATTTTTTTTTGGCAATGTACGAATTACGAATACCAATCATCTAAAAATTTTTTTAATTTTTTCTTTAATTTTAATTTGTTGTTAGGTTTTAATTTTAGAAAGGTCCTCGTCGTACTTTTTTGTCAATCGATAGTCGCTTACTTTCTTATCAACAAACGCGTTAGTCAGTTTGAACGTGATGATGACAAAGAGGGACAAATCAAGTGCCCCTCGATGCCCACTGCTCTGGCTGTAATTGAGGTGGGTGAGTTTTTTGGTTTATCAAGAAAGCCATATTAGTCATATTAAATTTTAATTTTGTTTAGGTTTTCTATTTAAATGAATTTCTATTAAATTATTTTTTATAAACAATAGTATCATTACACAGCCTTATAACAGGCATTTAAGATCTTATAAACCTTTTTTTTAATGTTGTTTCATAAGTTTTATTTCATTTATTAATTTTGTTTAATCAACAATTTATTGTTTAATTTTTTTATTTAAGACTACTATTGGAGAAGCCGTTTTGGGATAACGTTAATTTGAGAATTTAGATTATCCTGAATTCGATTCCTTCAGAACTAACAAAATGGTCATTCGAATATTTAATAAATCAATTTATTACTGGCTCTAAGTTATTAATTTGATTCTTTAGTATCTTCAATCTTATATCTAATATCTATAGACTCGGAGCAGTCCATAAGAGGTTTCTTCCGGGTACAATAACCCAACTGTGTGTTAAACTGTTTATTTTCAATCTGAAGAATTTTTTATCCAATCATTTTAATAGACATCCGCGGATTTATAAGTTCTTTGGATCTGTGAACAGAATTCATGAATGTTTAATAAAAGGTTACATATTTATCAATATCTATCTCGTACTAAATATTTTTGAATGTAAAAAGTAAAGTTCAAAATCTTGTCGTTTATTTATTTATATTTACTTAAGGGCAATTACATCAATTAAGATGTACCACCCAGACGCCTTTTTATCATTTACTAAAATGAAATACGCACGGAGTACTACTGGGAATGCAGGAAAACTTTTTAAATGCATCTATTTATCAATGTTTTGATCGTGATTTTAAAACAAAATTTCTGAAATCCTCAAAACTACCTTTTCCCCTTACACGAGATATTAAAGGCGATTAAAGTACGACTTTATCTAAAATAAACAATCCAAAGGCATGTCAACCTAAAAGATTTAGTAAAATATTGATATTTTTATTTTTTTAAATGAATGATCTCAATGACTTTAATCTTTCCTTATTTGTGTTATTCATATAGTTAAACGAATTTGTGGGCTATTGATTAAAACAAAATTGACTTGATATCTCTGTGAACGTTTTTAAAAATGGTTGATAAAAAAAATTCAACAAATCATTCATTGACTTATCAATCAACTGTTTAAAAAGTTACCTTCTTTTGTAATGTTCACCGTTGTTTCTATCTGTGGTTTTCAGGTGGCTTGTCGCATTAGACATTAGGATATTTCTTCACTATTTTACAGTAATAACACAGTTTTATTGGTTTTAATTAAACTTCTTTTAAAAATTTTAATAGGTTTAAAATGGTTTCTGTTGTATATTTTGAAATTTTTCTTTTAATCTGTGGTAGTTTAGTGAACTAAATAATTTTTTTTATCCAAATTGCTTTGTGGTAACACATGTCGCAAGTAAAAAAATTTTAAAAATGTTTTATATTGCCACTTAGAGTATACAAATAACTAGAAAACAACTTAAAAGAAAATAAATAACTTGTTTCAAAAGGTAACCAAAAGCAAGATTCACCTCAACACCTTTATTTGTTTTTCCGATTGTCACAAAAATTCTTTTTATATTCTCTATAAGTTAAATTTATAATATTAACTTTTAATAGCATATTCTAGTAAATTTGAATCACGAAATGTTAATTTACTCTCACGGATGTAATCGGTGTATTTCAAATGGGTTTAACTCAAAATCACACATTTATTTCCAGATTGTGATCATTGAAATGAACGAATAGTAGTATCATGGTAAAATAATTCAATATAATCAAAATGTTTTCTTTATTTATTTAGATTTTTCTTTTTGTTTTTAACGGTAAACCAGTTTCACTAATATTCACGCAACTTTTTAGTTTACAAGTTTTTTCTACCATGTTATATATAATGATATAAATAAAGGGTTTCAATTAATGCACACCTAACCTTTCTTTAAGGATCATTTGTGAATGTATATGTTATAAAGTTTTGTCTATTAATGTGAATAACGCCATGATATATAAATGAAAAATGTAGTCGCCGATAAGAGCACTTTTAACCGAGTTCATATTAACAAATTTTGGCTTTTAATTTAGTAAATTCAATGTAAACAAATGAGTCAACATTCATCCGTTGGTTATAATTAACTTTTCGAATTCAGTTTTGGGTGTGATTAACGGTTACTTTTTACAACGAAATTCTTTTGATTTTCACTACAACAGAATTTACATATTTATTAACAAATTATAGCAATCTGTCAAGATAGCAATATTTTTACAATCTGCAACGTGAATATTTTGATTATAAATACCGTAATTTTCGGTACATAAGTCGCATGTCTAGATAAGTCGCAGTGAGCCATTTTTTCAAGTTTCAATGTTCCTAGTATAAGTCGCACCTATAGATAAGTCGCACTTCAAGGAAATTGTTTTAAAATAGGCTAAATAACGTTAATAAGAGCAACATATAAAACAATCTGCTACGTGAATATTTTGATTATAAATAAATAAAATATTCAGCTTTCTTACAACTTTCTTTCGAATGATAAAATTCCGACTTTATTCTTGATTAGATTGAATATAAATAAAATAGAATATAAATATAAAAGCACAGTAAATGATAGTAAGTAAAAATAAGTATAAACAACGAAGTAATGCCTACAGACAGGCAAATTAGGGAAAACCTAGAAAGGAGACAAAGAGCAAAATTAGCACGGGCAAATGGCAATCAAGACAGGTCTTACTCAGACAAGACCACTGCTCAGTGTAATTAGCAAAGTGGTAAACGGTCTTCTTTTATAGTGACCAGTCCTGGTGGTGATGGTGACAGTTAACGGTCATAGATGACATCGAGTCACTTGCCACTAATCGAGTTCGTTCGCTCGACAGTCATGCCCATAATTTCCAACATCGAAAAGGTTTATTTGAACTTTTACTAAGAACTCAGTGAATAGTTTTAAAACAAACACAATTAAGGCAAGTCGCGGAGCAATTTTTTGGTTAAAAATTTCAAATTATTTTAAGATCTTAAGTTATCAGTTATCTCATTATCTATCATCTGACAAAAAATTAGATCAATATTCCAACTGGAAGTCCAGAAAAATTAACATTTCCAAGATGCACTTTTCGTATTTTCCCCCTACCGGCCAATGCTTAGCTTTTAGTTTTTCCCTTCTCCTGTAAACCTCGAGCTAACCATTTTGTTTTTGCCATATTACATTCAAAACTTAACCGATTTTGTTGAGTCCGGGTTTTAATTAAAGGTAACAACATTTACTAAAAATTGATTAGAAAACACACAACAAATTTTATCTCAGTTCATTGTGAGATCTTATCAAAGTGTCAAAATACCCAACTTTTTTTACATTATTCGAGCTATATCTTTAACAAAAGTTATATCTTTAAATGTTTACTAATCCAATTAAAGCCAAACGTTTTATCTTTAATTTAAGCTATAGTATGACTAAATCGGAATAGTATTAACTGACTTATGGCCCTTCAAAGATCATCAAAATAAGCACTAAAATGTGAAGAGGGGCCATTCGTAAAACCGTAACTCCGCGACTGTCCTTAAATCACTCCCTCATTTTTTTAAATCAAATATTTGATTGAACCATAGTGAAAACTGTCAAAACAGAAACGAAAACACAATATACAGTAATTTTTTAAAAATACAATTTAGTTTACACAAAATGTTTTTGTGGAATTTAATATACATTTTTCTTACTGGTTTTTATCTAGATTTTTTAGTTTTCCATGTTTGAGGTAACTGACTAGATCATTTTGACACCGATGAATAGGAACGTGAATTTGGTAACAATAATAAATAATTAACTTTTCTAAGTTTTAGCTTTTGACTTATTAAATTCTCACTTGAAAACTTGAATAATCTTGGAAAATGTTTACAAAAAATCTCAATCAACTACGATTGTCTTACTAATGAAGCCTTTTAAAGCAACAGTTCTAAAGGTGCCAATAACTTTTTGTCATCCAGTCTAATGGGGTTTTTTATTTGTTTAGATGTATCATAAATCATCATAAAACGTTTCATTTTGCTCATTTTGGCACCTGATACGAACGTCTCATGTGTCTCAATGGCATACGCTATAGCTGAAGCAAACAATCACTGTGTGCCTTGTATGATGCTAATCTCTATTACGTACTATGATTTTCTCTTGTTTGTATGTTTTACCCAGGAACAGACCTATTATCGTTCGGTTGGTTCTCCTTCACCTACCTTAATGTAATATTTGTAATTGAAAAATTAATATTTCAATGTCTTGCATCTTCAATGTTTTATATATGTTTTTAAGTGTTACATCTATGAAATTTTTAGCATTTTTGTACCTTTCAAATCGGTCACAATACTTAAATACACAATAAATCATATTACAAGAAAATTTTAATATAAACTTGTAAACAAAAGTCTGTATGTTTTTGGTTTTAAAGCTACAAACAATTTAATCGAGATATTTTAAACACAAATATGTTCTAAATTAATTGGAGTAAAGATATATTAGGTCAGAAATAGCTTGATCATTTTAAATGGTATTTATTTATACATTTCGTGCATTATAATTTTTAAAGCTGTTTTCCTGTATTTATAAAAGATTATATAAAAGTTTTTGAAATAAATTTAAAGTGGCTTTAATTGTATAGTGAAATGCAATGTTTCAGTCTTTACAATAATTTCTTGAAAAACTTCCTCTTGTCATAACCGGTTATATTGGAATAAATGTAAAAGACCTTTGAGTTTTCTTTTTTATTCAATTCTACATTTAATATTTTTTGAGTACATCCGATAATTCCACAGAATTTTGACAATAATAATTAATAATTCACATTGCAAATTTATTATTTAAATGCTTGATTTTTTATCAACACAAAATTATATAATGTCAAATTTATGCTTTATTAGCATTGGTTACTATGAGATTCTATACTATTAATACTGGTTTAGCTCAACAGCAACCCATTAACAATGTTTTCTTTAAATATTGTCTCAATCAATGAGTCTCTTTGCAAATTCTCATAAAGTTTTCCTTAGTCCAATATTTGATATAACTGAAGTTAGCAAATCTCTATTTAGCATGAGAGACTAATCGCATATTAATTTCATTAAACTCAAACAAACCTAGGAATTATGTATAAAGTCAAAAGTATAATTCCCGGCTTATTGGGATGAACCAGAAGGTTGTCAAACCATCGTTTATTTAGGAGTTCAAATAGGCTCTTTGTAGAGTATTGTACATACACACAATATGTGAAGGGGTCATTCACATATGTTTGAATTATCGTGTTCCGCCTTAATCTTTCCTTATTTGTGTTATGCAAATATTTATTTGTTTGTGTTATTAATTAAAACTAAATTATATTGATAGTCGACTTTAAGTTTTAAAATGGTTGCTAAAAAATTTTATTTCCTTAATCATTTATTGACTTTAACAATCAACCGTCAAGATAGATTCTATTGTAATGTTCAGAGTCGTTGTTTTCTATTTTGTATTTCAGATGGCTGCTTGTGGCAGATAAGACAATCTGACATTTCTCCAATGTTTTACAGTAATAGCATAGTTTTATTAGTTTTTATTTAAACTTTGTTAAGACATTTTTGCCAGTTTAAAATGGTTTCTATTTTATATTTGTATTTTTGATTTTAAGTTTGTTTTTCGCTATTCTTTAATCAAACAGAATCTTTTGAGTTTCTCAACCTCTAACCATTGTTGTCGAAAGGTTTCTCTTCTTCACAATCATTTCTATCTCAGAGAATTATTTTCCTGCTTTAAGTTTCAATCAAGTAACGACTCTTTCCTTGAAGTATAAATCAATAAAAGTTGATTTAGTAATTGTACACTTTTTAAATGGTTAAATAAAAATCTTATCTTGACTTATCAATCAAGCTCAAGTTATTTTCTTTTGCACAGTTTACAGTTAAGTTCATTTAGTAATGTCAAGTTTCTTCTTGAAGATGAAATGAATAAAGCGAGATCCTAAAAATAAATTGAAAGCTACTACGAAATTTTATTAAACTCTCACAAATAATTTATTAGACGGTCATTTTTGAAACATTTCAAACATGATTCTATATATTTTTTGGTAAATATTCAAAATATTAATTTATTTAAACAAGTTTGTTTAAAAAACTTAATGAAAGTACTCATTTAAATTATTTATAATTTTTTTTATTTAAATAAAATTTTGGTCTATGGGCTTTAGCTATATAAAGGATCGTGTCAAACTGGCCAGTCTAGTCATTTGTGTTCATGCTCTCTTACTGAACAGTCGTCTCAATCAACGTCTTCTGTCACGTTTCTTTTCACGTTTTTTATGTTTTTTCTGTTTAGTGTTTAATCATGGAATTTTCATTATCAACTTTAAGTATGTCTCCTTCACCTCTACCATCCCTAGCTCTCAACCTCCAACACTACGTCGTTATTAAAGGTTAATTTGCCCACTGTTTCTTAGGTCAACAATGCTAAAAAATGGTTTGTTCTGATTTCGTCTAGCCAGCGGAATTGGATCATTCTTGTATTTGCATGTTTGTGACTGTTTCTCTACTTTTAAGTCATCTCTTTTCTGGATGACTCGATTATAAATTAATTTACATTTTCTTGGTTATTGGTATTTCATATATTATAAATTCACATGTGTCGTAATGAAACTTTCAGATTACAACATGTTTTCTCGTGTTCCATTCGTTTTTTCTTAATTAATATTTTCTTTGAATTTAATTTAATAAATAATCAAAATTACATATCACAGCCTTTTAAAGCACTTTCAGGTTATAGTCACTTGTTTTCATAATCTCATGTTTAATGATCTTTAATCCTATAAAATTTTAATTTTGTACAAGTTTTGTATTTAAATTATTTTTTTTAATAAATATTTCTTATCAGCAATAGTATCATCACACAGGCTTATAACAGGCTTTTAAGATCTTAAAATATTTTGTTTTATTTTTTTCATACGTTTTATTTCACTTATTAATTTTGTTTGACTTATTATTCAAGGATACTATTGGAGTAGCCGTTTTGGCAAAAAGTGAATTTGAAAATTTAGATTATCTCGCAGTTAATTCTTACTGACAAAATGGTCATTTGAATATTTAATAAATCAATTTATTACTAGCTCAATGTAATTAATTTGTTTCTTTAGTCACTTCAATCAAATATCTAATATCTAAGGACTCAGAGTGGAGCCCATATGTGGATTCTTTCGGGTACATTTATCCAACTATTAGCGCGCTCTAATATATGTAAACTGAGTGTCTATTTATAATTGATTTAACGGTAAAATTTTAATAAATTTCATATTTATTAACTAATATGAAGAACTCAAGAAGAAAAAAAGGAATTTTTATCCAAATATTTTAATAGACATCTGAGAATTCATCAGATCTTTAGATCTGTGATCGAGGTTCCTAATTGTTTAATAAACGGTTACAAAATTATCAATATCTATATCGCACTAAATATTTTTGAATGTAAAGAGTAAGGTTTATAGTTTTGTGGTTTATTTATTTATAATACTCATTCCCAAAAGTAATGAGCCGAGCTAAAGGGGAAAGTGACACATAATAGATTGCGTTAGTGGCTCATTTGCGAACGAGTAATATTTACTTAAGGGTAATTATAGCAATTAAGATAGACCAACCACACACTTTCTTATCGGTTACTAAAATGATATAAGCACAGAGTACTACTGGACATGAAGGAAAACTTTCTCAATAAATCTATTTATCAATGTTTTGATTTTGTTTAAATTTCTGAAATTTCTCAAGACTACCTTTCCCACTTACACTCGGTATTATATTAAAGGCGTATAAAATACGACTTTATCTGAAATAAACAATCAAAAGGCAAGCCAACCTAAAAGATTTAGTAAAAATATTGATATTTTTATTTGATTTCCAAATTCAAATAAAAGCTTTTAAAATCGTTTTTATTTTTTTTAAATGAATGATTTCAATGACGTTGATCTTTCCTTATTTGTGTTATGAATATAGTTAAACGAATTTGTGGGCTATTGATTAAAACAAAATTGGCTTGATATATCTAAGTGAACATTTAAAAAATGGTTTCTAATCCCACTTCTATTAAAATTCTGTTGTTCGTGTGTGTGTAACGCTGATTGTTGCGTCAAATAATTTCATAATTTCATTTTATAGAAAAATTTCGTCAACAATTGAAAATTCGAATTTCGAGAAATTAAAGCCATAGATGTAGACTTCTATGGGCGATCAAGTGGTTTTGTGGGTGTTGGGCGTCGTTGGGTTTAGGTTTAGGTTAGGTTAGGTGGTGTGGTGGGTGTTGGGCGTCGTTAGGTTTAGGTTTAGGTTAGGTTAGGTGGTGTGGTGGGTGTTGGGCGTCGTTAGGTTTAGGTTTAGGTTAGGTTAGGTGGTTAGGTGGGTGTTGGGCGTTATTAGGGGGTAGGTTTAGGTTAGGTTAGGTGGTTTGGTGGGTGTTGGGCGTCGTTAGGAGTAGGTTTAGGTTAGGTTAGGTGGTGTGGTGGGTGTTGGGCGTCGTTAGGTTTAGGTTTAGGTTAGGTTAGGTGGTGTGGTGGGTGTTGGGCGTCGTTAGGTTTAGGTTTGGTTAGGTTGTTTGGGGTGGTTGGAGTCTTAGGTTATGTAGTTTTTAATTTATTTACTTCAATTTATATTGAGTTAGGAGCGGTGGGGGCCCGCTGGCAGTTTGCTGCCAGCGGCTTCGTACAAGTCCCAGAGGCAAAACGTTAGTTTTGCGGGACTTGTACGAAGTTTACAGTAATTTTTTAAAAATACAATTTAGTTTACACAACATGTTTTTCTGGAACTTAATAAACATTTTTACTGGTTTATTACTTATTAACATTAATAAGCACTCCATAATTTACTGTTCATTTGATTTTGATTTATTAGATCTCAATATCTTTATTGAATTTGTTAATCGATATGTTGACAAAAACAGGTATTTTTCAAATATATTTATAATCTTTTTATAAAAAATTTCTTTCATTACAACTTTTTAACTTGACTATGAATTAATTTGACTTAAAAATGAAATATATACTAGTTACATTCCCGATATGGCCAATTTATATAAGATAACTCAATTCTTGACTGGACAATTTACCTCAATAACTCTACCGGTTGTCAGATTCCTAAATTTCTATGCGCAATTTTACTTTATCACCTTAATTTTGAAATTATTTTAACTATTTTTTATATTAGGACGTGTACATGAAGTTTTATAAATAAAGGTCAACAATCAAATTTAAATCTTAAAATATACATAAATTCACTTTGTTTAATTTTTTGCGTTAAAAAAATTTAATGTTAACGACAAAACAATGCGTTAAATAGGTTTTTGGTGTTTGAATAATTTTTATTAGCTGAGCGAAATGAACGAACGGTTCGGTTAAGCAAATCTTAAACGTGTTTCCAAATGTTAAACAACGGACTAATGAATTTTCTTAGTTAGCTCCAAATAAAAGATTTCAGATCGTCAATTTTCAAGATCATACGTTTATCTTTATTTTAAGCTATAATAAACATAAATCGGTAAATTGGTTTCGGAGAAAAAGGAACATAATGAAAACCACTTTTTTACGATAATATGTGAAAGGGTCATTCATATAAGTTTGAAGTATCGTGTCCCGCTTTAATCTTTAATTAATTGTGTTATGCAAATAGCTATTTTTGTGTGTTATTAATTAAAACGAAATTATATATATTGTCAATTTTAAGTTTTAAAATGGTTGCTCCTAAACTTTTATTTCTTCAATCATTTATTGACTTTAACAATCAACCGTCAAGATAGATTCTATTGTAATGTTCAGAGTCGTTGTTTTCTAATTTATGTGTTAGGTGGCTGCTTGTGGCAGATAAGACAATCGGACATTTCTCCAATGTTTTAGAGTAATAGCATAGTTTTCTTAGTTTTTATTTAAACTTTGTTAACCCTTTCCGTTCCATAAATGACAAGAGCCTTGTGGTCGCATTTTTGGGTCTAGCGACTTGAAATTTTAGGACAGTACCCCTCGGGAGTGGGAAATTTGGGGAAGGATACTGATTTGTTCCAATTGGAACACTTAGGACAAAATATGTTTTTATTGGCGATCTGAGTAGCTAGATCGATTCTACTCGGTTCTCTGAGCATTTTGATATATAATTTGCTATGGTAAGCATTTTGGAACCTAGGAATCCTGGAACTAGGTACCAGATAATGCCACTTTGGAACTAATTTGTCATCAAAAACAGATTCTACGGAAAAAATCATGCTGAATTGACCTCTCAACCATAAAAATCCATACAAGCAAAGCAAAGATACTCATTCTCAAAAATATCTATTTTGGACCCGGGATGTCTGTCTGTCCTTTCTAGGTCCCAATAATTTTTTCTTAAATTAATGACTAATATGGTCAAGTTATATATCAAAATGCTCAGAAATGTGAGTAGATTCCATTTCTGACGTTTTTATGTACTATTTTGGCCATTTGTTTGACTTTGGTCCAGGGCCTAGGGTCCGGTTCCAGGAAATCTATTTTTGAAACCAAACGATAAGACTAATGCATTCTACTCACACTCCTGAAGAAAATGGTACCGATTTTATCAAAATCCATGCACGGGAACATAATCAAAATGAAAATTTAGTTTGGCCCTTAGCGGACGGACAGACATCCCGGGTCCCAAATAAACATTTTTTGAGAATGAGTATCTTTGCTTTGCTTGTATGGATTTTTATGGTTGAGAGGTCAATTCTGCATGATTTTTTCCGTAGAATCCGATTTTGATGTCAAATTAGTTGAAAATAGATTTTTCTGGTTACTTGGATTCTGAAACCTGGATTCAAATGGGGCCAAATTTTTTTTCTTATGCATGTTATATATCAAAATTCTTATCTAAGCGAGTAGAATCGATCTAGCTACTCAGATCGTCAATAAAAAAATATTTTGTCCTAAGTGTTCCAATTGGAACAAATCAGTATCCTTCCCCAAATTTCCCACACCCGAGGGGTACTGTCCTAAAATTTCAAGTCGCTAGACCCAAAAATGCGACCGCAAGGCTTTTGTCATTTCTGGCACGGAAAGGGTTAAGACATTTTTGCCAGTTTAAAATGGTTTCTATTTTATATTTGTATTTTTGATTTTAAGTTTATTTTTCTCTATTCTTAATCAAACAGAATCTTTTGAGTTTTACAACCTCTAACCATTGTTGTCGAAAGGTTTCGCTTCTTCACAATCATTTCTATCTCAGAGAATTTTTTTCCTGCTTTAAGTTTCAATCAAGTAACGACACTTTTCTTGAAGTATAACCCAATAAAAGTTGATTTAGTAATTGTGATCTTTTTAAATGGTTAAATAAAAACCTTATCTAGACTTATCAATCAAGCTCAAGTTATTTTCTTTTACACTGTTTACTGTAAGTTCATTTAGTAATGTCAAGTTTCTTCTTGAAGATGAAATGAATAAAGCGAGATCCTAAAAATAAATTGAAAGCTACAGCGAAATTTTATTAAACACTCACAAATAATTTATTAGACGGTCATTTTTGAAACATTTCAAACATGATTCTATATATTTTTTGGTAAATATTCAAAATATTAATTTATTTAAACAAGTTTGTTTAAAAAACTAAATTAAAGTACTCATTTAATGCCATTTAAATTATTTATCATTTTTTTTAATTTAAATAAAATTTTGGTCTATGGGCTTCAGCTATATAAAGGATCGTGTCAAAGTGGCCAGTTTAGTCATTTGTGTTTATGCTCTCTTACTGAACAGTCGTCTCAATCAACGTCTTCTGTCACGTTTCTTTTTCACGTTTTTCATATTTATGTGTTTTATGTTTATGTTTTGTTTTTTTTGGATTTTCATTGCCAACTTTAAGTACAAGTCCTCCTCGTATGTCTCCTCCGCCTCTACCATCCATAGCTCTCTACCTCCGTCACGACCTCTTAATTAAAGGTTAATTTGTCCACTGTTTCTTAGGTCAACAATGATAAACAACGGTTTGGTTCTGATTTCGTCTAGCCAGCAGAATTGGATCATTCTTGTATTTGCATCTTTGTACCTGTTTCTCTACTTCTGAGTCATCTCTTCTATGGATGACTCGTTTATAAATGAATTCATTTTTCCTTGGTTTTTGTTTATTTTTAAATATTTTTAGCTTAAATACGAGTATATATATCATATATTATAAATTCACATGTGTCGTAATGAATCTTTCAGATTATAACATGTTTTCTCGTGTTCCTCATGAGTTTTATTCGTTTTTTTCGAATAGTATTTTCATTAAATTTAATTTAATAAATAATCAAAATTCAATAGCATAGCACTTTGAGGTTATAGTCGCTTGTTTTCATAGTCTCATGTTTTCAATGAGCTTTAGTCATATTAAATTTTAATTTTGTTTATGTTTTCTATTTAAATGAATTTCTATTAAATTATTTTTTATAAACAATAGTATCATTACACAGCCTTATAACAGGCATTTAAGATCTTATAAACCTTTTTTTCATGTTGTTTCATAAGTTTTATTTCATTTATTAATTTTGTTTAATCAATAATTTATTGTTTAATTTATTATTTAAGACTACTATTGGAGAAGCCGTTTTGGGATAACGTTAATTTGAGAATTTAGATTATCCTGAATTCCCTCAGTACTAACAAAATGGTCATTTGAATATTTAATAAATCAATTTATTACTGGCTCTAAGTTATTAATTTGTTTCTTTAGTCACTTCAATCTTATATCTAATATCTATGGACTCGGAACAGTCCGTAAAAGGATTCGTTTAGGCGCAATCACCAAACTGTGTTTAAACTGTTTGTCTATTTCTAATTTTAACAAAATTCATATTTATCAACCATTATGCAGAACACCAGAAGAATAAAAATTTTTTATACAATCATTTTAATATAAAAAATCTGCGGATTCATAAGTTCTTTGGATCTGTGAACGGAATTCTTAAATTTTTATTAAAAAGTTACAAATTTATCAATATCTATCTCGTACTAAATATTTTTGAATGTAAAAAGTAAAGTTCAAAGTCTTGTGGTTTATTTATTTATATTTGTTTAAAGGTAATTACATCAATTAAGATGTACCACCCAGGCGCCTTCTTATCATTTACTAAAATGAAATACTCACGGAGTACTACTGGGAATGCAGGAAAACTTTTTAAATGCATCTACATTTTGCAATGTTTTGATCGTGATTTTAAAACAAAATTTCTAAAATCCTCAAAACTATCTTTCTCTCTTACAATAGATATTATATTAAAGGCGATTAAAGTACTACTTTATTTGAAATAAACAATCCAAAGGCATGTCAACCTAAAAGATTTAGTAAAATATTGATATTTTTAATACAAGTCAAAACTTTAAAGATTATTTTTATTTTTTCAATAAATGATCTCAATGACGTAAATCTCTCCTTATTTGTGTTATGCATATAGTTAAACAAATTTGTGGGTTATTGATTAAAACAAAATTGCCTTGACATCTCTGTGAACATTTTAAAAAATGGTTTCTAATAAATTTTATTTCCCCAAATCATTCATTCTTTGACTTATCAATCAACTGTTCAACAAGGAATTTAAGGTTTTTAAAAACTTTTTCCTTATGTTTATTGTAAGTTTTATTTTATTAATTTATTATGTTAAAGCATTATTCAAGGCTACTCAACCATTTTAGTAGCCGTTTAGAGATATTGCGATTTTGATATCTTCTAGAACCATTCTCATTAAGCAAATGGTTATTACAATACTTAATTTTTAAATCTTGTATCTCTTGGTCAACAAGATTCACTGTTTTATTCATTTATTTCAAATTCTTATCATATCATCATAGACTCAAGTGCAACTAGTGTATATCGGGTTGTGTAAGTTGATTGAAATATCAAAAGTATTATGTGAGATGATCTTCTTATTGACAATGGTTTCTCTCAATTAATGAGTCTCTATGCTATTTCTAATGAAGCTTTACTGAATACAATATTTGATATATTTGTAGTCACTCAATCACACTGCTTATCATAAGTGACTCATCGCCAACGAATTTGACTATAACATCAATGTTTGAATTTAGAATTAATCAATATCAATGAAATTTTTTAGTATCCTATATTTTTATTTGAAAGATTATGTTTTATTTATGATTAAATACAAATAGTTTTCACGACCATGACGTTTTCTATTTTAATAGTTACATAAAAATAATTAAGATAAATAAAGGCTACAGCTGATTGTATTGTTTGAGCATTGCTATGAATGACACATCGATATTATTCTATTGAAATGTACGAGTACATTTTTATCAAATCGATTATCTATTTGTTGAAAACTTTAATTTTTATTCACTTGAGAGTAAACGCCGTCTAAAGTACGTAAAACAATATTTTTATTGCTCTACTTGCCTGTATGTGCACACATGGTTTAAGTGTCCAGTCTCACTGTGCAGTGAGAAGACGCGATCAGACAGGTCGTAAATTACGGCAATTGAAAGTCGCAACATATAGGTCAGAAGCAATAAGTTCTGTGTCCTATGCAAAATGTGACACAGAGGCAAACACTGATCTGCAGAGGATAGGAGTGAGGGCAAATAGCAGAAAACAATAAAGTGTTTTGTGCAATGTAAAATTCTATACGAATTGTTTTCATTTGATCTCTCAATTTGTCGTTCAGATATACATTGCCTACAGTAATCTAGTTCAATAAAACTAATTTTTAATCATTCTAAAAATTATATTAGCTTTATGCTCTAAGTGCTCCGCTTTAATTTGGAATTGTTTTCTCTGTGTACAAGTGTAGTTGTACCTTATACAATTGTTAATTATGGGAAAATGAGTGTTTGTTTGTATGAGTTTGCTAAAGCCTACTCTTCAAGTCACTATATTGGATTGTCTTATGGAAACGACAAGTTTTCCTACTGGTTGGATTATATACAGGATTCCTTCAATTAACAAATTGAATTTAACGCAGTTGTTCGATTATATTAAAGGTATTTTCAAAGTTTTGAACTATTTTGCTTTAGCAGAATGCTCTGTATAATGTGTATGCTCTGATGAAAAAATTTCATTTAATCATAAAAAAATTTACTCTATTTTCAAAAGTTAGCTTAATGGATTAAACTCGTATCTCGGAATAACAAAGGTACAGTCAATTTATATATGTTTCCAATAGATGGAGCCACTATGCGCGGGAATTATTTTTTAGTATTGAAATTTTGTATATAAATGTGCTAGCATTTTATCATTTGAATTTTTTTTAAGTTTGGCGTCTCGATAAAGGCAAGGGATGGCGATCGACATATAGAAAGGATAGTTTATTAACACGTGTCTAAGCAGCACAAACAATTTCACAAGATTTTTATGATTTTGTGAACCGCGTATAGACGTCTCTTTATTGAAAAAGGTTTAATATAAACTAGAATTTACTGCGAGCAGTATAGCTGAGCGATTTGAGATGTGTGTTGAGAAACTTATGAAACGACCTTATTTGATCCATTTGGATCGATTACATTGCCATCAATAGCAATAGGACCTAATTGTATGTTGTTTGGGAAATAGTGTTGACAAACTTATGAAACGACTTTATTTGATCCATTTGGATCACCTACATTGCCATCAATAGCAATAGGACCTAATTGTATGTTGTTTGAAAAATAGTGTTGACAAACTTATGAAACGACTTTATTTGATCCATTTGGATCACCTACATTGCCATCAATAGCAATAGGACCTAATTGTATGTTGTTTGGGAAATAGTGTTGACAAACTTATGAAACGACCTTATTTGATCCATTTGGATCGATTACATTGCCATCAATAGCAATAGGACCTAATTGTATGTTGTTTGAAAAATAGTGTTGACAAACTTATGAAACGACTTTATTTGATCCATTTGGATCACCTACATTGCCATCAATAGCAATAGGACCTAATTGTATGTTGTTTGAAAAATAGTGTTGACAAACTTATGAAACGACTTTATTTGATCCATTTGGATCGATTACATTGCCATCAATAGCAATAGGACCTAATTGTATGTTGTTTGGGAAATAGTGTTGACAAACTTATGAAACGACCTTATTTGATCCATTTGGATCGATTACATTGCCATCAATAGCAATAGGACCTAATTGTATGTTGTTTGGGAAATAGTGTTGACAAACTTATGAAACGACCTTATTTGATCCATTTGGATCGATTACATTGCCATCAATAGCAATAGGACCTAATTGTATGTTGTTTGGGAAATAGTGTTGACAAACTTATGAAACGACCTTATTTGATCCATTTGGATCACCTACATTGCCATCAATAGCAATAGGACCTAATTGTATGTTGTTTGAAAAATAGTGTTGACAAACTTATGAAACGACCTTATTTGATCCATTTGGATCACCTACATTGCCATCAATAGCAATAGGACCTAATTGTATGTTGTTTGAGAAATAGTGTTGACAAACTTATGAAACGACCTTATTTGATCCATTTGGATCACCTACATTGCCATCAATAGCAATAGGACCTAATTGTATGTTGTTTGAGAAATAGTGTTGACAAACTTATGAAACGACCTTATTTGATCCATTTGGATCACCTACATTGCCATCAATAGCAATAGGACCTAATTGTATGTTGTTTGAAAAATAGTGTTGAGAAACTTATGAAACGACCTTATTTGATCCATTTGGATCGATTTAATCATCAAAAACATCAATTCACTGGACACTGTTCAATCGATTTCCTACAGAAAATACAAAATATTGTTAATGCAATGTTTGTGTGTGCATATGTCCATGTACTTTTGCTATGGACACAGTCTCCATAGGAAATACATTGCATTACCGACATTAGGTCACACTCTGAATGTTTGTGTTTGACTGTAGATTGCTGTGTAGATAAGAGTTATGTCTAAGTTTTTAATGGCGGAAAATAATCTACATAGTTCAACGATTAATTTGGTGTGTCCCTCATGTCAATACTCAACAGAATCAATTCTCTACAGCCTCTGCAAAATAGAGGTGATAATCGCTATTTCCCATAGAGAATACATTAAAAACTGACATTACCTGACCGGAAGTTACCTAAACATTCATGGATTTTCTCACCAAACGAACTTAGCCTCATTTATTAGTAGCTAAATCTTCTGAGACCTTGTTTGTAAAATTTAGTGAACTCGTTCAAGCGATTAACACAGTTACAAGAAAAACCTGACATTTCCCCCTCTGTTACAATGCTTCCGCACTTCTCCATTGAAAAGTCGAAACGGTTTTCTCAAGTGGTGACAGAGTGCTTCGCTACGTTCACTCACTCACTCACGCACTCGCTATCGCTCGTGCGTTCGTTCGTTCGTTCACTTCGCTCAGCTAATTACTAGAATTTACTGCGAGCAGTATAGCTGAGCGATTTAAGATGTGTGTTGAGAAACTTATGAAACGACCTTATTTGATCCATTTGGATCGATTACATTGCCATCAATAGCAATAGGACCTAATTGAATGTTGTTTGGGAAATAGTGTTGAGAAACTTATGAAACGACCTTATTTGATCCATTTGGATCGATTACATTGCCATCAATAGCAATAGGACCTAATTGAATGTTGTTTGGGAAATAGTGTTGAGAAACTTATGAAACGACCTTATTTGATCCATTTGGATCGATTACATTGCCATCAATAGCAATAGGACCTAATTGTATGTTGTTTGGGAAATAGTGTTGACAAACTTATGAAACGACCTTATTTGATCCATTTGGATCGATTACATTGCCATCAATAGCAATAGGATCTAATTGTATGTTGTTTGGGAAATAGTGTTGACAAACTTATGAAACGACCTTATTTGATCCATTTGGATCGATTACATTGCCATCAATAACAATAGGACCTAATTGAATGTTGTTTGGGAAATTGTGTTGAGAAACTTATGAAACGACCTTATTTGATCCATTTGGATCGATTACATTGCCATCAATAGCAATAGGACCTAATTGTATGTTGTTTGGGAAATAGTGTTGAGAAACTTATGAAACGACCTTATTTGATCCATTTGGATCGATTACATTGCCATCAATAGCAATAGGACCTAATTGTATGTTGTTTGGGAAATAGTGTTGACAAACTTATGAAACGACCTTATTTGATCCATTTGGATCGATTACATTGCCATCAAGAGCAATAGGACCTAATTGTATGTTGTTTGGGGAAATAGTGTTGAGAAACTTATGAAACGACCTTATTTGATCCATTTGGATCATTTACATTGCCATCAATAGCAATAGGACCTAATTGTATGTTGTTTGGGAAATAGTGTTGACAAACTTATGAAACGACCTTATTTGATCCATTTGGATCATTTACATTGCCATCAATAGCAATAGGACCTAATTGTATGTTGTTTGGGAAATAGTGTTGACAAACTTATGAAACGACCTTATTTGATCCATTTGGATCGATTACATTGCCATCAATAGCAATAGGACCTAATTGTATGTTGTTTGGGAAATAGTGTTGAGAAACTTATGAAACGACCTTATTTGATCCATTTGGATCGATTTAATCATCAAAAACATCAATTCACTGGACACTGTTCAATTGATTTCCTACAGAAAATACAAAATATTGTTAATGCAATGTTTGTGTGTGCATATGTCCATGTACTTTTTCTATGGACACAGTCTCCATAGGAAATACATTGCATTACCGACATTAGGTCACACTCTGAATGTTTGTGTTTGACTGTAGATTTCTGTGTAGATAAGAGTTATGTCTAAGTTTTTAATGGCGGAAAATAATCTACATAGTTCAACGATTAATTTGGTGTGTTCCTCATGTCAATACTCAACAGAATCAATTCTCTACAGCCTCTGCAAATTCGACGTGAAAATAGCTATTTCCCATAGAGAATACATTAAAAACTGACATTACCTGACCGGAAGTTACCTAAACATTCATGGATTTTCTCATCAAACGAACTTAGCCTCATTTATTAGTAGCTAAATCTCCTGAGACCTTGTTTGTAAAATTTAGTGAATTCGTTCAATCGAAAACCACAGTTACAAGAAAAACCTGACATTTCCCCCTCTGTTACAATGCTTCCGCACTTCTCCATTGAAAAGTCGAAACGGTTTTCTCAAGTGGTAACAGAGTGCTTCGCTACGTTCACTCACTCACTCACGCACTCGCTATCGCTCGTGCGTTCGTTCGTTCGTTCACTTCGCTCAGCTAATTACTTTTTTGTCTAAATCAAATTGTCTAACTCTAAGTCCCTTGCGAAAATTTGTATTTGTATTATTAGTTTCTTAATATCTCATTATATTTGGATTGTATAACACAAACGGACAGCAACAAATGTCTTAATGATTTAATATATTAAATCTGTTGGAGATAAAAACAAATTGTAAGGCGTCTGAGCAAAATAAATGCTTAAAAATTCTATAACCCAATGTTAGTGTTCAATTTTATGTATTCTCTAACAATTCTTAATGTAAGATTTTAAACCGAAAATTTTTCCAAATTCCTTTGCCTTTCTACTAAATGGTAACAAAACTGTTCGACTTTGATAAATAATTTCAAGAATTAATATGTCTTCGTCTGAATCTGTATAAAAGGTTAAAAATTAAATTTAAAACTTTATTCGCAAATAAATAATTTTTTAAAAATAGTAGACACACTAGCAGAGATATATTTTTATTTATTTTTATATAATGAAAACAAAAATTCTCAAATGTAAGTTCTATTTGAGTTTATGTTCTGTCAATGCTTTTACTTTCAAATGAAAGTCTTTTTCTTTTAATTTAGCGTTTCGTTGTTTTGCGAATATCTCAAGAAAAGTTAATCCAATTTTAATTTAAAAACGCAAAGTTTTTTAGTGCATTTGTTGGATTCTACTTTGGAATATTCTTTTATTAGGTAGTAGCAAAAGTTGTGTCGCTATCACTATGCGAATTTCAATGGTTTATAAAACAGATTTTTTTGGGGTTTCCTATTTATCATACCAAAAACTTTCTCTAGGAATCTTTTTTGTGAATGTAAATGTTCTAAAGTTTTGTCTTTTAATGTGAATAACGCCATGATATATTAATTAAAAATGTAGTCGCCGATGAGAGCACTTCTAACCGAGTTCATATTAACAAATTTTGGCTTTTAATTTAGTAAATTCAATGTAAACAAATGAGTCAACATTCATCCGTTGGTTATAATTAACTTTGTATACAGTTTTTGGCGTGATTAACAGTTACTTTTTAAAAAGAAATTCGTTTGATTTTCACTGCAACAGAATTTACATATTGATTAACAAATTATAACTATCTGTAACATTTTTACAATCTGCTACGTGAATATTTTGATTATAAATAAATAAAACATTCAACTTTCTTACAAATTTCTTTCTAAAAAGTTTATTTGACATTTTGCTAAGAGCTCAATGAATAGTTTTGAAACAACCACAAATAAATCAATTCCTGGTTCTTTTTATTCAAATATTTGATTGAACCATAGTGAAAACTGTCAAAACTTAAACGAAAACACAATTTACACTAATTTTTTTAAAAATACAATTTAGTTTACACAACATGTTTTTCTGGAACTCAATATACATTTTTTTACTGGTTTTTACCTAGATTTTTTAGTTTGCCATGTTTGAGGTAACTGACTAGTTGATTTTGGCACCGATGAATAGGAACGTGAGTTTATTAACAATAATAAATAATTAACTTTTTTAAGTTTTAACTTTTGACTTATTAAATTCTTTCTTGAAAATTTGAATAATCTTGGAAAATGTTTACAAAAAATCACAATCAACTACGATTGTCTTACTAAAGAAGCCTTTTAATAAAACAGTTCTAAAGGTGCCAATTACTTTTTGTCATTCAGTCTAATGCATTTTTTATTTGTTTAGTTGTATCATCATTTAATCTGCGCCTAAAAACGTTTCATTTTGCTCATTTTGGCACAAAACATTTTCTGTGTGCCTTGTATGATGTTAATCTTTATTACGTACTATGTTGTTTGTATATTTTAACCAGGAACAGGCGAATTATCGTTCGGTTGGTTCTCCTTTATGTACCTTCGTGTAATATTTTTAATTAAAAAAAATATATTTCAATGTCTTGAATTTTCAATGTTTTATATATGTTTTTAAGTTTTACATCTATGAAATTTTTAGCACACATTTATCCTTCAAATCGGTCACAATAATTAAACACACAATAAATCATATTGTAATGAAATTTTAAATTAAACTTGGAAACAAAAGTCAGTATGTTTTGGTTTTAAATTTTCTATTTTCTAACATTTTAAAAAACAAATTTCATATACCAAGTTGTACTAAATCAGATGAATGTGCTTAAAATCCTTTGTTGCTTCTAAATAGTTTTAATTTATACTTTTATTGTACTACAAACTGTTGTCGTGTATTTATAAAAGATTTTATTCCAAATGATTATATTTCGTTATTAGAATTTATTCTGTTTTCACAGGTGAATAATACTGGTTTAGGTACGCAGCAACCCATTAACAATGGTTTCTCTAAATATTATCTCAATCAATGAGTCTCTTTGCAAATTCTCATAAAGTTTTCCTTCGCCTAACATTTGATATAACTGAATTCAGCCAATCTCTATTTATCACAAAAGATTATTCGCAGATTAAATTCCACAGACTCAAACAAACCTAGACATTATTTATAACGTCAAAAGTATAATTACCGGCTTGTTGGTATGAATCATATGAATATCATCTATAATATTCCTGTTGTAATGGTTGGACACTCATTGGACAATTTCCAGCAGAAACCTTGCAGTTCGTTATTTAGAGTAAGCCACAATTCTACAACAAATCAAATTCAATAGAATTAATCAACTTTTTTTGCTGTATTAAAATTTAAGTCTTTTATTTAAAGAATTTTTAAGATGTTAAAGCTATCTGGGTTTATATTTCAATTTTTATGGCATTTGTTTGTTCGAAATTTAAATTTTATGCACTACCAATTTCACGAGGATTCAAACTGGTATTTATTATTTATTTTAAAGAATTAAAATGTCATTTAATTAAATTTAAAATATAAAATTTTATGGCTTAAACCAATTGGTTTGTTCTAATAAATCCATGATCAAAGTTAACTGATATTAGTTTAGCTTGATAACATAAATGTAAATTCTTTTTATTAGGCGATTGTCAAGTGTTTTATCTTTGTTTTTTTAATTTTTTTAATGCAAATTTTATTTTAACGAGACAGATAGTTTAAACAGGTTTCTATTTCTTATTTTGATTTTTGATCAAAGAATTGTTTTTCTCTATTTTTTAAATAAAAAGTATGTTTTATTCTTTTATTCCCGTTTTCTTGTTCTCAAAAAATAAAAAATTCGGAAAGACTTCTGGTTGCTTTATTAAGAGGTTTCAAAATTTATATGAAGAACCAGTCACAGTGTAGACTTTGGTGTGACAGTTCGTTAGTTTCAATTTCAAAGTAGGTTTTGATATAATTAAAGATAAACTTACAACCAGCATTTTTTGGTGCAAACTCTGAGATTAGCCCCATATTTTAACCAGGTAATAAGCATCCCTAGACAGGGTGCTGGACCTATTTTGGTTGGCGTATGGCCAGAGGAATAGGTTTTGTCAAGGTCAAATAACATATTGCATGCACGAATAGCTATACGTGGCATTAACAATTTTGTCAATCCAAATGGTTCAAACTCCCCAGAACAAACGACGATAGGCAGAAGCCTGAAAAATTATAAGCATTCTCTCTAAGATTATCACAACTCGATAAAACATTCAAATGTTCCAATTGGAACTACATTTAGTGTAATAAGTTCAAAATATTATAAACAAAATATTTTCTAGTTTTGTACGCAAAATAATTTTATTTTACTGTGAAATAATACACGAATTTATTGGATTTATGATTCAAGAAACTTTAAATTTATTCAATATAATTTTTACAAAGAGATAAATGATATGTTTCATCATTAAAAAAGTGTTCAAAACAAAAAAGTTTACAGCACCAACTGCAACGAATGAAGGCAAACAATTTACAGTTATCACATTGACAAAGTTGAATTCGATTACTAAACTTAAATGCAAATGTTACAGGATTAATAATGTTTGTTGGTTCATCGATGTCATAATCACATGAAAACCAAGCTAGTTTTATGAATGAAATGTAACGAGGTGAACTAAACTGACGATGAGCATAATTGAAGTTTTATGATAGTCATTCTATTGTGAAGCTTAGATTTGAAATGCTCATCAAATAAAGAATGATCACTTATGCGTTTAATGTAAGTTTTAATCGTGAAAAAGTAGCCACGATCTAATGGCTGTCTTTCGGCAGTAGTTTTACCTGGAATATTTCGTACCTCAACTTTCTTGTTCTTTGTTCCTACGGGACGGTTCTGCTTGTCAAAAAATTTTTCATTCAAAAATGGCTTCCAAGAATCAAGAATAAGAAGATTATTATTGCCAGTGAACGGCCAATAAGCTACTTCTAGATACAATGCATATTCTGAATTTGTCATTTTTCCAGATGCAGTTGCGGTGACAAAGACATTGCCTAGCTGTTGTACTAATAGGTTCACTTCATCTTGCAATGTCTTTGGTATAACACCATTTTTCTCTTTAAGAACAATAAACAGAATGGGGGTAAGTGTTCCATCGAGTCGAATAGTTGGCATTGAAGTGTACATATGGGTGAGTGCGTCCAATTTGTTAGCTCTTGCGAACACATCATGAGTGCCTTTGATTTCGAGTGTACCCCTTCGATGTGTTTCAAGACCAAAACCAGACTGATCGGTGTTCATTACGTATTTGGGTTGAAATTGTGGCAATATTGAATTAACATTTTGTACAAAAACTTGCCCTGCCAAACGGATCTTCGACCAATACTTTATAAGTGTTTTCGTTCTGAAATGCATGATTTTCCTTAAGCCAATGTGATGTCGAACCTTGAAGTTATAGATGTATGATGGCGAACATTGAAAAGTGTCGAATCTGATAAGAGCAGCTATTTTGAGTTCTTCTTGTTGAAGTATATAATCACTGAAAATCATTCCTTCGGATCTTTGATGAGTGAATTCAAGAAATAAAATTCGGTCTAAGATGATTAGTTTGTCTTTGTAAGTGGCTTCACCTCGTAAGGCTTGCCTTTTCAGCTTATAAAATGTATTTTTAGTAATACTTTTTATATTTTTGCTTAAATGATGCAAAATGCCAGCCATGGTGATCGTTCAAATCTTTTAAAATTCGCTCTTTTAGATCTTGGTCAAGGGGAGTAGATTTAGCACGTTTAACTGGAGAAGGATTGTACGAAGATGAAGATGATTGAGAGTTCAACGTTTGGGAATGTTCTTCATCATCATCATGATCATCATTGCCATCATCATCGTCGTTGTCGTAGTGGTCATCATCATCATCATCACTAGATTCTTCAATATCTTCATCAAAGTATGGCTGTGGTTTAGACTGATCAACATCTAAAGTCCAATCACATTTATCTTCAAAACAATCGTCGATAAACAAAAGAGCATTTTCAACAATTTCCTTCTCAAAATGACTCAATCTACCATGAACAGAAAGATCAAACTTCTCTTTTAAGGAATTGAGAATTTCACGAACGACTTTATTCTTATTGATAGTCATCTGACAAGAAAAATATAAAACGTAAAAATGTAAACATTTTTATTATAAAAATCGAAACTTGAAATGTATTTTATAATGCAAAATAGATAATTCAAATCAAAAAGGCAGTGTTTGACTTCACGGGGTAGATACGAGATCACAGAAATAGATAAGAAATCAATCAAGAAACCGAAAAATTTCAATCATTCATGAGATCACAAAGCACGCCAACACAACAACAATGCCAGTCATCAGCTGATCAACTACAGCATGTGCATTTTGTTAAAATTGGCGCCATCATGTGTAAGATAATAGAACTAATATTTTATGAAAATTTCATGAAATTTTATTGTATGCAACATTTAGAAACAATTATAAAAAAATAATAAGTTAAGACTACAAAAATGCTCAATGTAACATACACCAATCATGCATAAAGTCAATTCAACATAGCGAGCTCGTATAACTATACGTGCATCTTCTAACATGAACTATGACCTTTACAAAATCTGTTCCTCTGGCCATACGCCGACCAAAATAGGTCAGGTACCTTGTCTAGGGATGCTGATTAATTGGTTAAAATTTGGGACCAATCTCAGAGTTTGCACCAAAAAATGCTGGTTGTTAATTTTCAAGTAAAATATTTTGTTTGTCAGTTAAATTAGTTAATCAAACGATTAATGGTTTTATAAAGGTTTAATTAAAAGTTTCATAACTTTTTTGATCAAATTTTTATACAGAGCTTAAATAGTCTTAGCTAATTTTAATATCGGTTTTGACTTAATTTCTTTATTTAATTTTATTTAACAGTTTTTTAGTTGGCGCGAGTCGGTGGAGATTCATATCTCTTTTTTCAACAGTGTGTTAAGCGTACTGTACTGATATTAACGGATTAATGGAAAAGTGTGGAGTGATAGTCAAGGATAACTGGAAAAAAATGATTCGTGTCTTTCTATAGATTCTACAACAAAGTTGCCTTTGCTTCTTGCTTACGGTGATGACAATCGAAAGAAAACCGCGATCAATAAAAACACTATTGATCTTATCAAATACAAACAATTCAACTAGTACATTTGTGCAGATCTGAAATCGGATCGTCAAATTCGGTGGGTAAGTTTTACATTGATAGTAAATGGTTACCAAACATTTATTTAAGATTTACAAAAAAATAGTAGTTTTATTTATAAATTAAAAATTTATTTAATTTACATTTTTTAAATATTAGTTTTTAATGATGACATTTGAAATTACATCATGTATGAAAAAATTCTAAACTCAAATTATTTTTTAATACAAAACAGTAGATAGTATCAGATTTTGGTCAATGTGAGTCTGTGACAGCAAATTTGGAGATCGTCGTTGATCAACAGACAGGAAAATGATACGTTAAATTTTAATGGTTCATTCTAATTAATAATTTTGGTAATTTGCGTAAGCTGAAAATCTAATTTACAACTAATGTTGCTTGTGATTAGTAAAGGTTACCTTTTATCTTTTTTTATATTTTATTCATACTACTTCCCATTAAGATTTGCAGTACAAGTATATTCGAAAAAAATAATTTATTTCTCATTTAATTATCTTATACTTAAATATCGTAGTCGTTTTTGGCTCCACCCGTACTGTACTTATTTAGTTTACACAGAAACTCCTCCTTAATCTTGAATCTGCGTTTTATAAGCCAATCAGGAGAGTCCAAGTTAGGTTACACACAAACTCCTCCTCTTTCTTGAATCTGCTATTAATGGCGAATAGCACTGTGGAAGGCAGAGGCGCTCTTTTAGTTCGTTCAATAAGCCAGCACAGTCAGTTTTCTGTGCTGTCCTGTCCGTGTCGTCGGTTGGGGGAGCCACCGCTCACGCGCTCACACAACAAATCCGTCGTGTGTTTGTGTTTACTTTACTAATACTTTACTAACATCTCAGCTGTTGCTGTTCACGTTGATTTGTTTTGATTCAAATGCTTTAATTGGTTTACTTTACTGAATTGATTTGATTTAATTAATTGCTCTACTCCTGTAATGTGTTTATCAACAATGTTAGTTATGATCTCGATTGTGTTTTGTTCATTTGTTCATCGACTTTGTATTGTTTTGATACCGAAATCAAGTATCTACGAAACAACAAAGAATATGTTACTTCTTGTCTTGAAGTTCAAGAACCCGAATTGTTTCTTTAGTCATCACTATTTACAAAATAGACCAATTTCCATTTTGCTTTGCAAAAGTGAATCTATTGCATCTATTCGGAATCGTTCAAAATATGTGATGTGAAGCAATTTCTCCACCTTTGGTGGCTATCTTTTTCAATACTTCACAGTATTCACGGGCAGTCTGAGGTCTGACCATGGTCACAACATTCAAACTCAACTCATCGATTAGCCCTCTACGGAAATACCGAATAGCCAACGCTTAGTTGGCATAATATCCCCGTCATGGATTGTGTTTCTGCATCAAATGTCTGACTCAGACTAAGAACTACAGCATTTATGGCAACAGAAAGTATCATTTGACGAATCTTCCCGGAATTGTTCTCAGTCTTATACTCTTTTGCCAAATCTTGTCCAACCTCAACTTCCACGAATTTCTGTTTGCATGAACAAGTTTTGTATCAGTTCAAGAAAAATGTAGATCACGAGGATTATCTTATTGTGATTGAACGTGTGATTGCGACAGAAGCATATTGCACTGTATGTCTAAAGTATAGCCAATTAGTATCAAATATGGTCAATTCTTAGTATCAGTCTCAACTTCCCTGAGAATCTTAAGGAGCTTCAGTTTTGTCATTTGCGAATCGAGGAAGAAACCCCCAAGCTAAACTTTCCACAGAATTAGTGTACACTGTGTGACATGTCATTTTGGTATATCTCTCAACCCAAAAGTATCCGATTGAATGTGTGTCAAACATAAAGACATTTGAATGGTAACAGTTTCTGCAGACTTCAAATAAAAACTTTAATTGCCTTTTTGCCAAATTGTAAGTAAATTTCTAAAATAATCTCATTGAGAACAAGTTGATCAGTATTAAAGAAATTGGGTTCTTGGTGAGGGCACTCAAGCATAGGGAAATTAAAAATTGTTTAATTTCATTCATTCATTATGAACGTACGCACAATCATTTCTTCGATGTGGGTTCGCATACCACCCTGGCGGGCTCAATGATCGAGTCTCAGTTGACATATTTCTTCCATTACCTTGATCAATGCTCAAAATGCTAGAACATTTTCCCAAATCTTTAGTCTTTTGAGTTCAAGTTGACTAACGAAAAATGTACTAAATCTTACCAGTGGTATCGAAATTTGAAAGACATTTTGTCGATATTCTACTATTGGTATGTTCAAATTGGAATGTGACTTCCAGCGAAATGTAACTAAAATGTCGTTCAATCTTCTTGACATTATTAGTTTTACATGTTTTAATTAATTGTTTGGTCAATGCATTATTTATGTGGTTTGTTTCCAAATTTAAATTTAAAAATCTTCAGCCAAATTACAAAATATTGGTTAGAAATGCATTAAATCCATTCGATACTTGCGTACACAAACACTTACACTAATCATTAGTTTAAGATCATTTCTAACTGTTACTAAAATAGGTTATCTATTGAATCCATTGAACAATTAATATTCTTTTACTTCAACCGGTCGAATCAATCCACCCGAAGGGTGTTTTTTACAAGAAAAACAAACCGCAGCGCAGCGGAGGTTTCGCAAGAGCGTGAAGCTAGGCTTTAGCCGCTTCACGCCTTGCGGTTTTTCTTGTAAAATTTTATAATCAATAAAGTAAGTCATATGTTTTTCATGGTAGACGATAAACGATATTCATTTCTTGATTAGAGTTCACAAGTCAAAACAGTCACACTTATTCAAACGTTTGTTATCTATTTTCTTGTGTTTCAGTTGAATTTCGAAATTGATTGTTTCAATTGTATGACTGGTAAACTCATGATCTTAAAGTTTCTTATGTTGTTTTCAATTTGGGTTTTTGTTTTATCTAATAATTATGCGCTTTATTGTATCCGTTTATTTAATTTTCAGTAAGGATATTCGTTTTCAAAGGTTTTATATAAAATTATCATAGCCTTAGCCTAATGACCATAAAGCATATATCATCTCTTTATTGAACATTGAGTTTAAATCTGCATTTGTAATATTTGCCAATGAGTTTAAACCTATTTGTTATGCAGTTTTATTGGCAAATCATTAAATTTTGTTCGACAGAATGCGAATTATTTTAAATGGTTTCAGACATTGATTAGTTTTTTAAGCGAATAATAGAAGAATCGTTATAATAGAGATGTTTGTGGTTCTTATTGAAGTTGAGAAACATGAACTGGAATCACAAAAGACTACACAACAAGTTTAAAATTTACATTTAGCGCGACCTGCAAAAATCAATTTTCTCAAATTTTAAGACACTCTGACTCAATAACAGTTCGTATTTACCGGCTTTGCCATTCAATTGTGAAATTAAAGGTAATGACATGAATCATAATGAATCCACTGATTATATAATTCACTTTGCGTTTTGGGTTGAATAAACGGTTACATTTTCAAAAGAAATTCTGTTGATTTTATTGAAACATAATTTACATATTTTAAAAAAATTTTCTATAATCTGTCAAGTTATCCCTATTTTTACAATTTTCGTCGCAAGTTTTTGAATGGTAAATAGTTAAAATATTCAAATTAAATTATATGCTTTTTTCGAAAAGGTTTATTTTGCAGAGAAGTGTTGAAACAAACGCAAAAACGCTTTCATTATCGTTCTTTAGATTTAAATATTTGAATGAATCAACGTTTAAACAGACATTGGGAAACGAAAACACAGTTTTCCTTCCATTTTTTCTAAATTCAATTTAGTTTATTCAATTTTTTGGGGAAATTAATTATCACTTTTCCATATGATTTCTTCATCTAGATTCAATCTAGAAGATTTTAACAATAAGACTTTGAATTCGATTAGCTAAATTTTTTTCAATATTTTCACGGATTTCATGAGTTAGGTACTATCCTGTTCCCATTTTTAAATGGTAGAAAAATAAAACGGATTCTTACTAAACTAAAACATTGTAAATAGTTTCGTTCGTTTTCTTGAAAAATAATCAATTGCAAATTCTCAATGTTCTTGGATTTCAATTATCTCAATTGGGATTTTTATATTATGTTATACTTTGATAATGTAAATCACTTTCCGCTATACGATACTGCTAATGGCCATTCATAATGTACGTTTTCTGTTTACATAGCCGATGAGGATTCAATAACACAAAGAGACTTCTGAAAAAATTCATTCCAATTTATTAAGTTATCAATTTTCAGTTAGCAGTTAGCTGTACTAATAAGTTTCAGTATCACATTATATTATTTATTGTTTTTTGTTGGTAAACAATTTGGTTAAATAGTTTTGAATTATCTGAATTTATGCCAAATTACCATTAGCATAACACTGTTCGATTATAAAATGGTTACCACAATCAAGATCAATTATAGGCTTATTTTAGGATTTTTTAAACTTTTTGGCCTATTTAAAGGTTAACAAATATGAAATACTAATTAGTACTAAAAGGTAAATCACTTATCAATTACTTATCAACATAATATATTTGTCAATCTCCACTCTGTGATTGTCAGTATTTCAGTTTGGTGTTTCTTATTGAGAAAATCTGCGTCCATTGTCAGTTTCAACTTGTCATATTTAACGGTTTTTATCTTTTCTCATACAATTCTATTGTGAAGAATACGTTTCTAATATAAAATTTTTTATCAAGTGATACACTTTTCTATATAAATTATTAAACAACTATTCGTATAATTATATTAATTAAATTCTCATTGCTGTTAATTACTTGCATTTTAGCTCATTAACTGATTAATAATGATTGTCAAGGAAATGTGTTGCACAATGAAAAGAAATTTGTTTTAAGAAAAAAACCAAGGCCAGACAACTTTCAATTTTCTTATTTGGCGAGTTGAATCCTCAATAAACAATCTCATTATCATCATGAACTCGAAAGCCTATAAAATCTATTTGTTCTAATGACTCCCAGGGGTGCTCTTAAACTTGGAATTGTTTCTCTAGATGTTTCCAGGTGTTAGAATTGCACAACACAATAACACGATAGTTTGATTTTTTAATTCTATATAATCTCTAGTCACTAAAACAGCGGTGCCCTAACTGTGGCTATGGCTTCATGACGAATGGTTAAATGAATACTCGAATTCAGTTACCTTTGGGGTATCCCGTAGTTCAATAATTTTTTCCTTGATTCTTGCGCATTGTTAACGGTCAAAATATTCTCCTTATAGTTCCATATGTAACAGTTTCATTTTGCATTGCAGGAAAATAAATTTGATTTGCATTGAAAAGCACAAATTGAACGTCTTTCATAACGGTCATACAAATTTCAATGTACTTTCAAAAACATAACCTATTTCTCCTTCTACCTATTTATCTATAACTTATCATTTTTACAAATCGTTAAACAACATTATTTCATGATATGGTACAGATCGGCTGATAGACTATAGTGAAAGAATTGGGGTAGACAAAAGAAAATAAACTTTATTTACATTAAATATATGAATTTAATTTGACATAATGATTTTTCTTCATTTACCACTTGAGTTTAATAAAAAGGTAAGAAATTTTTTCTATTAAATATAACATTTGTTGTCGTTAATTTTATGTATGCTATCAATTAAATCTATATTTTTAAAACATTTGAATTGGTCAACACAAACGAGAGACAACAAAACTCTCAATGATTTTTCATATTTAGTCTGTTGGAAAAGAGGAGTTGTCAAAGGTCAAAATCTAAACTTATAAACACGAGTTTTTGTGTTTGTTTTTCATCTGTATTCTATTTTAGAAAAAATTCTTTTATTAGGTAGTGGCAAAAGTTAACAAGTTTATACTTCGTGTTGTTCAATGGTTAATAAAGCAGAATTTTTTAGGTTTCCCAAGAAACCTAACACATGAAAACTCTTCTCTAGGGATCATTTGTGAATATGTGTAAAGTTTATTTTCTATAGTAGATTTTATTTCGTTATTTTTTTCTAATAAATTTTTTAACAAAACATTTGCTAAATTAATTCCAGGGGGATTTGAAATTTACATTTAACACGACTTACAGAAATCAATTTTTTTCAAATTTTAAGATACTGATTCAATAACATTATGTTCCTATTTACAGGTTTTGCCATTCAGAAATGATATTAAAAGTAAAGAAATATATATAAAAAAACTCCCTGATTATATAATTCACTTTGTATGATGATTGAATAACGTATTTACGGTATTTACAATTTGCTTTGCAAGTATTTGGATAATAAATAGGCAAAATATTCAAATTTTCTTACATTCTTCTTTCGAAAAGCTTTATTTGAACTTTTGCGGAGATGTGTTAAAATAAACTTAAACAAAACACTTTCTTTCTTTTTTTAATCAACTATTAGATTAAATCAACGTGTAAACAGCCACACGGAAACAAAAACAATGTTTACTTTTCAATTTTTCTAAATTAAATTTAGTTTATACAAATTTGGTTTTTAAATAAATTTTCATTTTTCCAGTTGGTTTCTTCATCTAGATTGAATTTTGTAACGAAATTTTGTCATTATATCGTTATTCAATTTATCATTCTTCCACTCAATAAAACATATAAAATTGCTAACTTTTAAAGCCTAAAGTCACAAACAGATTTGTTTGTTTCGCTACTGTTTGATTGAACATGAACTGCAAAAAGGAATCGAACGACAAATTCAAATAATTTAGTTTCTTTTAAAGAGTTTCTCTATTAAAAAAATATATTAACTAATATTTGATTTATTAAATCATTGAAAGAGTTGAATTGTTTGCCTTAAAACAGGTTAATTTTCTTAATTATTCTGATAGTAATTAAGAATATTTCTATGCATTTTCTTTATATAACAAATATTTCAATTTACATTTAATCACATCAATCTCTATTATTCTTTAAATTGTTCTGTTATTCAGTTGTGTTCATAGTTGAAAAAATTTAGCTCCAACAAATGAAGATGTGAGTTTTCTGTTTCAGTCTTTTTAAAGGTATTCCCAAAATTTAAATTATTTAGCATGCGTAATTTAAATTTGAACTTTATTTATGACTGCTTCTTTAAGAAAAATTGTACAAAAATGTGAAAGTGGTCAAAGATTACTTGAAAAGAAATGGATATATTCTATAGGACTACATATCGTTATAGAAACGATTATCTCAATTTAATTGTTTTAAGTAAAAAAAATGGGTTGAAATGCACCTGGAAGCCATAAATGTTTTTCTTTTTGTACAGAATAATAGAAAACAAAATAATTTTTTGTGTTTAATTTTATATATTACTGAGTTTTTTCAATTTTAAATTTTAATTTTTTCAACATTGCATATCAAACTCTATGGTTTCAAATGGTTAACAAACACGATTTATTTAAAACACTAAGTTAATCACTAAAACAATCAAATTAAAATTATATTTCCGTTTTGCCTTTCGTCATTTAAATTGAAGTCACAATGCGCGTTCATTGATTAAATATTTAACTCCATTTTTCCAAATTCAAAGAATCGATAATAATGGTAAAAATTCAATGGGAATTTATGTTTTTATGTTTTGTTGAGACATTCCAAGTTTGGTTTAAGCATAACCTGGAAATCTCAGGAAAATCAACTTTGTTTTATGATATCAGTGATTTTGTATCAAAAAAGGTTCATTTAATGTTTTCTATGTCTCAACCACTATTTAAAAATCTATTTGTCTGATTTATAAGTCTCTGAGAAAATTTAGATTCATTTTCTTGAGAACCATAGTGTCTGGCTTCTTTTTATTGCACAATAAATATTGATCAATAGCAAATGTCTTAATGATTCTATTTTCAGTCTGTCTGAGATAAAAGGCTGTATGGCGTCTGAATGCTGGATGAAATATATTTGTTTAATAAACAAAGTTCTCTGAGTTTTTATAATTCAATGCTTTCTATTTTTTCTAATAATTGTCAAAATTATATGATTTTCAAAAGAAACTTGAGTCAATTTTCATGTTCATACTAAATGGTAATCAAAGAAGATTTACAAAAAAAAGCTTTAATGTTTTTCTTTGAATTTATGATTAAATTTGATATGCATTTTTAATTTCGGTTCTTAATAGTATTTTTTATATAAGCAAATCATGCTAACAAATACTTTTTATTTACTTAGAGACGCAGATTATTTTTACTTTGAAACTTTTAGTGAATCAGTTGAATGGTTTTTATTGAAACGGAAAACATTTTCTTTAAATAAATAGATTCTTTGTTATTCGAATTTAACGGAATAAGCGAATCTAATTTCAGTATAAATTTGCAAACACGATTCTTTGTGTGTTTGTTTTTGTTTGAATTCTATTTTTATCATATTCTTTTATTAAGAGAATGCAAATGTTAGATGGATACGCTTCGAATTTATAAATGGTTCTTTAAACACAATCTTTTGTAGTTAAATTATTAGAAAATTTCTGAAAACACTACTCTAGAGATCGTTTGTGAATATATTTAAGGTTTGTTTTTAGAATAGATTTTTTAGTTATTTGCCTTTCTTGAATAATCTAACAAAACATTTTTTAAATTAGTTTTATACTTACTAAAATCCGCTTATAGAAACTTATTTTGTTGGATTTTCAAATATTACAAAAAATGCTGACTTTTGGCTTTGTCTGACATTGCTAACAGCTTTTTTACGCCTTTGCATTGATATTATCGCTATTAAAAGATTAAAGTTTTATAAATAAATTTAACAATTATTGATTAATAGCACTGTACCATTTGATCAACTACGAGGTAAAGGTAAATTTAACATTTTCTTAAGTATTCTTTCTTTTATTTTAATCCAAAATCTTTTCCTTTCACTTACTAAATGGCACAAACAGAATTTATCAAAAATGCTGAAATCTGATGAAAAATTCATAAATTTCCGGAACAGGAATTCGTAAATGAACACTTTCATGAGACCAAGGAGACTTCTACGTAGAATCCATTCTAGACTATTAAGTTTTAAATCAAGTTAGTTTTATCTTTATCCTAAAAACATGACGCCTATCACTAAAATTGCCTTTTTGTGTATAGAAATTTTTGGAATTCAAATAAGATTGTCTGGCAAGCCAGGCAAAGTGCGAGACTCTTAAAAAATAGAAACTTGAACTATCAACTGAGAAACTTTTAAAACGACTTTATTTGATCCATTTGGATCACTAAAGAGGTGTATTGGGACCAATATTTTTATTTAAAATGTGCAACACATTTATTCATCATTTTCAACATAGTGACCACAAAAAATCTTTTTTAAAACTTGGGGCTACCAAAATTGGGCGTCATGATCCATGGCGCCCAGTTTTGGTCTGACTAGTCGATTACATATACTCCCTAGTGTATGTTTGCCAAATTTGATAATTTTAGGGTCTACGGTTCTCTCAGAATATGGACAAAGGTTTACAGACAGACAGACAGACACGATGGCAATAGCATAAGCTTACGACTCTAAAAGAGTCTCGCTAAAAATAAGAATAGTGTTGTAAACCATTCTAAAAGGTCACCAACTAATTAACGTAAAACTTTCTAAAATTTTGAATAAAACAAAATGAATTGTAATAATAATGATTTTTTGAGGATAAATTTGCATTATGACATAATTTTACATTCATCAATAATTTAAGGAATTGACTCGGTTTGTTTTTATGAGAAGTCAAAAAGTTAAAATTTAGATTTAAAAAATTATTTGTTCATTGCTATCGGTTTTAAATGGTTACAAAATATTTCTTTTGTGTGTCCGTGATAATGTATTGCAAAAATTTATTACGTCTTCTTATAGTTTGTTATTTAAAGCAGGACATGATCTTGCCTTTATATGTGAATGGCCCATTGACACAAGAATATAAAAACTTGTTTGTGCTAGGAACACTTTTAACTCCATATTTAACGGATTTTGCTTTATATATATAAAATTCAATGACAAAGACATGTATTCATGAATTTGTTGATTATAATTAACTTGCTTGTTCGATGAATAAAGTGAATCAAATGTTGATTTTTCAAAAGAAATTGAGTTTTTTAAAAAACAGAATTTACCTATTTCTTGACAAATTTCAACAAACTGCCAAGTTAGTAATATTTTACAATTTGCTATGCAAGTTTTTTCTGATAAATAGTCAAAATATTTAAATTATTATACCCATTTTATTCTAAAAGATTTATTTGAACTTTTTTTCTGGGAAGTGTTTAAAGTTTAAACAAACCAAAATAAATCACTTTCTCGTTCTTCTTATTCAAATATTAGATTGAAATTAAAGTGTAAACAGCGAATACAGAAATTAAAACCATTTACCTTAATTTATATCTATTCATTTTAGTTTAAACAAAATGTCTTTGTGTAAATAAATTCCACTTACACTTTTCAAAGTAGTCTTTTCTTTGCACTTTCTTCGTTGCAATTCATTTAGCTTACCCAAACAACTATAAATAATTCCATAAATCAATCGGATTGATTTTTAAGTTGTAATACAATTATCGATTTTTATAGTAAAAATTTAATTATTATTAGAACATTTTTATATGATTAAAAACATTTTCATAAACATTAACATAAAATTTTTGTTTAATTTATTTTTAATTTCTTCGAGACATATTTGACATATTTATTCAAAGGTTTATTCAGGTTAAATGCATAGACAATCACAATCTTTTATTTTTACAATTTTGCGCAATTTAATGGAACATTTGTAAGGAAATTTTCTCATTATTTATTATTAATTCGTATTATCATGCAATAATTTATCACGATTTATCATTTCTTCTTCCATTTTTTTGCAGGTAAAATGCTCCTAACTGCAAAGGTTCAAAGGTCAGACAGGTGCGTGACTGTTTGATTGTAGAGATGGAAACGAACAATCAGTTCGAGAGTTGTTTTGACCACTTCCTTGTATTAAAAATACGAAAAGCAAAAGGCTGAGAAGATTTGAACAGTACAACCGAATCCAATCGAACATTAACTGAACTGTGTTAGATAGAGGAAAATATATTTGATTTACAATAAAAAGCACAAATTGAATGAAGCACTGTACCTTTGATAACGGTTATACAAGTTCCAATGTACTTTCAAATACATTACATACTTCAACTTATATTTATATTTATAGCTGAACATTTTTTACAAGGCATTATTCAACATTATTTGATGATATGATACAGATTGGCCCATGAACTTTAGTGAAAGAATTTGAGTAGACAGAAAAAATAAATTTTATTTAAATTAAAGATAAGAATTTAAGTTTTCATAGAATTTTTGCTCCACGTGCTTAATCGGTGTTTATAATAAAGGTAAAAAACTTAATTATCTGAATGATTATAATTTAATTTAATAAGTAAAGTTTTTTTAGTGCTGATGAGTTGCAAGGCATCAAAAAAATTTTTAATTTCAACAGAATAATTTACGTGCTTAATTCTACATATATCTGTATTAAATCTTTATTTAAACAAAAGGCCTGCATTTTTAATGGTTACCTTACAATGAATACTTAAAACATTTGGTTTGTAATTAATTAATTCATGTCCAAAAATCTATTTAAATTTTAATTACAATCAAACAGGTTTTTTTATTTTTTTACAAACTTCTTTATAAGTAGAAGTCAATCGGGGCACCACAATAGAGTGGACTCAATTGAGTAAACTCAATTTGTCAAGACAATTTTTTGATTCACACTCGGTAAAACCATGTAACTTACTGTTAAACCACCATTGTCTGTGGGATTACTGAACTTCATTATGCATTTGATATATTTTTACATTAAATTAATAAGAGAACATATTATCATTTTCAAAAGGTGATGAGTTGTTTTATATATTAATTAGCTGAGCGAACGAAACGAACGGAACGAATGAGCGAGCGCCAGCGAGCGAATGAGTGGAGTGAGTGGAGTGAGGTCAGCTTTTGGCCGAAGCTCAAATGCTCTTTCTACAGTGGAAGTAGAAGGAAACTTCAGCATGTAAATGTGTGGAGAATTTGTGGATAAATTATCTCTAGAACGCGACCAACCGCTGAGGTCAATTAGGGCTCTGCTGACCAGATATTTATCAGGGAAGAAGCCTATCAAAGGGCTTTAAAAACCTATCAATAATATGCAGGTAAAGGTAATTTAATGTAATTAATTAAATTAAACTATTATTGATTTTTTGAAATAACACTCACAGTGGCAAGGAACGGATATTTAATTGATGCAAAAATTTCTCTATTTATATGTAAACTCCATTGAGGAACAAGAACAGAAAGATAATTTACAAAAACGAATAAAACGAAAGAGAGGCAAAATAAAGAAGGAAAGTGGGGAGAAGGTCATAAATTAGAATTACATTCGTACATTCGAGGGTGATTATGCTGTTTTGAGGTGCCCCTCTTGACACGCATTTACTTGTGACATATGTCACTGTAAAAGCACTGAAAAACTCGCAGGCCCAACTTGACTTCAACCGTTTACAAAAAGAAAGTGTTCATCAGATAAAAAATACTGATTGTTATAAGGAGACATTTTATTGACTATTTGAACACGCAATTTTATTTGAATTTTTTATTCCCACTATGTTCTTGGTTAGGTCCAAAAAAATATTTGCTTTAAGTGAAAGTATAAATTTATTTTATTCGAGACTCATTATAATGTGAGATCATTACATAATACAATTTGTTGCGCACCCCGAACCAACATATGGTCTAAGGCAAAAGGAAAGCGTATCAAAAATCGAACTAAAAAGAGAAGGAGAGACAACCAATTGGTAACATATGTGGCATGCGAGGAGACATTTTGGCGCATCAGTCACTGTGTGTGCACACAAGTGCAATGCTCATTTAGTGTTCACACGTTCATGTCAAACACATACATTTGAAAGCCAAAATATTTTATTTCGTGGGTTAACTTAAAATCAAAAGCAAACAGTTCGCCCAATGAAATAGTCAAACACACAGCAGTGCAAAGAAAAATCATTTCAATGTAAAGTTAACTTCAGTGAAATTTCACTATCTTGAACAAAATTGTCAACCTTTTTCCCCCCACAATTAGACTCAAATTGTTGATTTCAATTATTGATTTGATTTAAATTGAGATAATTTTATTTTTTTATTTTGTATGAGAATTTATTACTCGTAATAAAAACATGTTTTCATTAGAATTGATTTACAAGATGAAAATAACTGCCTGCCATTGAATTGATTTAATTTATCTTTTGTGAATTCACTCTACCAGAGACTTCATTGCTTTAATTCATCCGAAATCCGAAAATGTGTGTGTGCACAAACTTTATAAACTTAAATTCAAAGTTATCCATCACTCAACTCAAAATGGCATTGGACTACCCGGGAAATTACGTTTTGTAGATTTCGTTAGTGGGGGCAAACTGAGAAGAGGGAAGGGAAAGAAGTAAGAATGATATATTCTTTTTAATGAGTTCAATTTCATATTTTACATCTCATTTTGGCACGAATTACCGAACATGAATTATCGCTCAGCTGAACTGCTTGCAGTAAATCTAGTATATTTAATAGCTAAAGTTGGAATACGTACAATTATGCATTTTACTCTATTTAAATGTCAAAAAGAAATATTTAGTTCATTTCATGATTCAAACTAATACTAGATGGAGCCAGAGAGCTCATTTTTTTCAATTTGACTCTTTTCATATTCAACCAAAACAATCGATAATAGTGAAAGATAAAATGATGAATCTATACGTTCTATACGTTTTTAACATGTTTGAAATTAGAGCTTAGACTAAGAATAGAGTGTTGTGAGCTCTTTTAAAAGGATACCAAATAAGATTAATTTTAGATGTCTAAAGCAAGAATAACAAAGGTAAAATCAATTTAATACTTATTTCTACACAAGATGGAGCCTCTGTAAGCGTTAATTATTTTTAGTATTTAATTTTTTAGAAAAATGTGTTGACAATCTATCATGATATGAAGCTTATCTTTTAATATCCTTAAGATATTTTTGGAACAGATATCCTTTGATTTCAAAAAAGGTTTAATTATAGTTTCTAAAGTTTCTATAATTTTTTAAAAATCAAATTTTCCGACACTTGAAAAAACTTAGATTTGTTTTCTCAATTTCTTAGCGTCTAGTTTATTTAATTATACAACACAATGGAGAAACAATAATTTTCTCATTGATATTTAGTCTTCTGGAGACAAATAGTTGTCAGGCGTCTAAGCGAAATCATTTTCTGTTTAATTAAACAGTGTAAGTGTTTAATTCTCCTTTATTCCTCTAGCAATTCTAACTGTAAAAGATAATTCAATCTCATTAATGAAGTCCCCGACTAAATGGTAACCAAATTATAATATTTTATCAATAATTTCAGGAATTATGATGTATTACAATGTGTCAATAGTCAAAAGGTAAAAATTTAGATTTTAATTATTCGTCGATAAATAATTTTATAATATTCGTAGATACACTAGAACAGATATTTATATTTGATTTTGATTAAATGAAACAAACATTTTCAAAAGTAAATTCTTGTTATTCGCGTATTTTTATTCTGTCAATGCTTTTATAATCAAACTAAAGACTTTTTCATGGAATAGAATGTTACTTTGCTATACGAGTTTTTACCAAACAAGTGAATCCAATTTCAATCTAAACTTGTAAACACGAGTTTTTGTGTGAGTTTTTTTCGGTTGTATTCTACTTTGGAATAATCTTTTATTAGGTGGTAACAAAAGTTATACTGAAATCAACAATTGGCTTATTAATGGTTTATAAAATAGAATCTTTCTGTGTTATCCCAATTAACATATAGAAAACCCTTCTCTAGGAATCATTTGGGAATAAATTCTAAAGTTTATTTTCCAAAGTAGATTTTCCTTCTTTATTTGCTTTCTTTGAATAATTTAACAACGAATTTTTTAAATTAATTTTACGAAGTTCGAAATTTACGTTCATTGTGTTCTGTCGTTCGGTTCGTTCGTTGAGCTCGTTGTTGTACATTGCTATCGGTTTTAAATGGTTACAAAATATTTCTTTTGCGTGTCCATGAAAATGTATTGCAAAATTTTATGACGTTTTCTTATAGATTTTTATTTAAAGCAGGACATGATCTTGCCTTTATATGTGAATGGCCTATTGACATTAGAATATAAAAAGTTGTATGCGTTAGGAACATTTTTAACTCCATATTTAACGGATTTTGCTCTTGATATTTAAAATTCAATGACAAATACATTAATTCATGAATTCGTTGATTATAATTAACTTGATTGCTCAATGAATAAAGTGAATCAAAGGTTAATTTTTCAAAATAAATTGGGTTTTCTGAAAAATAGAATTTAACCTAAATAGAATAAAACCTATTTCTTGACAAATTTCAACAAACTGCCAAGTTCTAAATCTAAATTAAAAATTTAATTATTATTAGAATATTTTTATATGATTAATAACATTTTCATAAACATTAACATCAAAATTTTTTTAAATTTATTTTTAATTTCTTCGACACATATTTGGCCTAATATCAAAGGTTTATTCAAGTTAAATGCATAGACAATCACAAACTTTCGCTTTTATATAATATTGTACAATTTAATGGAACATTTGTGATGAAATTTTCTCATTATTTATTAGTAATTCATATTATCATGCAATTTGTCACGATTGATCATTCCTTCTTCCATTTTTAACAGGTAAAATGCCCCCAAACTGCAAAGTTCAAAAGTCACACAGGTGTGTTTGTTGCGTGACTGTTTGATTGTAGAGATGGAACAATCAGTTTGAGAGTTATTTTGACCACTTCCTTGTTTTAAAAGTACAAATAGCGAGTTTGTGCGAGGTTTAGAATGACTAAATCGAAACTAATCGAAAAGATCATTGACAGAGTTGTGTGTGAAAGAGGAAAAAAATTTGATTTACATTGGTAAGTACAAATGCTGAGGCCTTTCAAAACGGTTATACAAGTTTCAATGTACTTTCAAATACTTTTCTTAATTCTTCTTGTATTTATTTTTATAGATGAGCATTTTTTTCTAAGTCATTATACAACATTATTTCATGATATGATACAGATTGGCTGATAGACTATAGTGAAAGAAGTGGGGGTAGACAGAAGAAAATAAATATGATTTACATTAAAGATAAGAATTGAATTTGATATAAAAATATTCCTGCTTTTGTAGTTTTCCCTACTGAATAAAAAAGGTAAAAACAGAAACTTAATTTTTTGGGTGAGTGCCAACAGAATTCGTATTGATTATAATTTTTTAATTAGCTAAGTTTGTTAGAGTTGAATTTTGTTCAGACGCCTAAAATGTTTTTAATTTCCATAGGATAATTTACATGCTTAAGTCTAGATATTATATTGTATTAAATCTTTATTTAAACAAAATACTCGCTTTTTACTTTACGGTTACTTAACAAGGAACACTTAAAACAATTTATTTATTATTAATTAATTCGTATCAAGAAACTATTTTTCTTTTCAATGCACGCAACTTTACTCATCTAAATGAGCAAGCGTGCGGCCGCTTTATTAAATAATTGAGTTAATACAAGTTAAGTCAAGAAACTATTTAAAGGAAAATTTTACAAAGAATCAAACATGTTTTTAGCATATTGTTTTTATTTTATTAAACAGAAGTCAATCGGGGCACCACAATAGAGTGCACCCAATTGTGCCAACTTAATTCGCCAGAAAAATGTAGGATTCTCAATCGGTAAACCAATTTAACTTACTGTTAAACCTTCATTGTCTGTAGGATTACTTAACTTGATTCTATATTTGATATATTTATTCCCCTTAAACTAAGAGAGAAAAATATGATCCTATCAAAAGGTGATAAGTTATTTTATCTATTAATATATAAATAAAATTGATTATTTATGTCACTTGAAGAACAAACGAGGTTTTTCTCTACAAAATTTTGTTTATAAAATGTTTTATGTTACGTTTTTTGTGAATTTAAAAAACATTTAGTTCATTTAATGATTCAAGCTAATACTAGATGGAGCCCCAGAGCTCAATTTTTTCAATTTGTCTCTTTTCATATTACAAGGTGACTCAAATCTCAAAGCTTCGCTTTTCGATTTGTCGCTTTGCGAACGTCACCTTGTAAAAACGCGCCTACTGCGCGTTGATGGGCAGATAATTTTTTTAATTGAAATATAATTTGATGCATATGATCGTTTTGATTGTATAAATATATTTTAACTCTACTTTATGGTGCAATTATTAATATTGATTGAGTGACTTTTTTGGGAAATCATTCACGTTTGGGAAACTCTTTCATATTTACACAAATCCATGTGTGGTTGAGATACAATTCTGTCAGTGATAAATAATTCTGTTTGAATGTGTATTTGTCTAAGTTCAACAGTGTTTGAATTATTGTACAAATTATCTTGAGTATCATGCCCCCATGCTTCAAGAGTGAATATCAACTCGAATCAAGTCGAATTCTCACTATAGTTTGCAATAATATCAACAATTTCCCAAACAACAATTAAGTCATAGTTGCAGCGTAAGAAGTTTAAAGAAGAAGAAATTCACCAGCACTCTCGCTTGAACTGTATTAACAAATCTTGAGTACTGTCTGTAATCATTGTAAAGTAAGCATTGATTTGTTGGCCCGTTAAAGCTCACGCATAAGGGTGACCAGAGATCACTCTTGCATGAAAACAGGATAGAAATTTGTTCAATTCGTTGTTGGTTTATCACCTGAGTATCGAGGATCAATGCAGATTGCAATTTTCTAGACAACTATTTAGATTCGATCCACAATCGATGAAGTTGTACAATTTACATACATTTCCTAAACTTAAAAAAGCATAAATTCACGCTTTTACAGATTGATTCCAATGCCACAGAGTTGTAATACAGTCAAATGTTGTGCATAAAGGCCCCCAAACATTCGAGGAGAGGGGGAAAATGAAAAAGTGTTAGATCAATTGCTCCAAAGTCACAGTATTTGTGCGGTTCCTCTTTCTTTCAACCCAAAGTGGAGAACATGGTTGTTGGGGATTTGTGTCAAGTGGACACAGATACCAATAAATATCAGGTTGACAATGCATGACTCATGGACCATGCATCGTTTGTTTATCGCTCATAATTTGCCATGAGCATTAAGAAAAGATGCCAAGTACAAATTCTGTCTTTTTAGTTTGATTCCTGGTGGAGCAACATAATCCGAACTTGAATTACTTTGTTGAGAGCATTATTCTGACTTTCTGTTTTATAGAGGATATGAACGCTTTGTCCTTTGAGAAACAGTTTAATTCAAATCTTAATTCAGGTGGTAAATTCACATGATAACGTTGTTGAGATGCTCATTACCTCGCAAGTCAATTTCCTCCATTATTCACGGTATAAAAATGAGCACGATTACGGTGCTGCTCATTAGGATTCGCTCTTATTTCGTCCAAAATCTAATTCAAACTTGTTCGTACGAACCATTCCCATTCTTAAATGAAGATGCTTAACTGGTGCCGATAGTGATGATCAATTGTTTGATTGATTGTACTCAAGAAGGCACTACTTGGTTACTACTAATATAAATTATTAATAAGCGATATGTTTAAAATGTATGAAGTTCGATGGTGATACGAATGAAAACACTGTTAATCTTAGGCCAGCCACTTTTTTCATTCTTGCACACAGCTCTCCTATGCTTTTCTGCCTTACGCCGTGTGCATGAATGCAAAAGTGGCAGGCTTAGTTAATCTGTTGAGGGTAAGAGATATTCTCAACAATCCTTCAAATGAGTAATTACTTTGTAAACTGCAACTATTTCACAACGTAAACAATGTACACGCTTAAAAATATGACCGACTATTGTAACTTAATTGGTGCTTCATTTGAGTTGCCTGCGTATTCAGAAAATTATGTATTTGGGCATTATTACACTCTTTGGGTCATACGTAAATGCAATTATGCACTTTTGTCTTAGAACAATGAATTTGTATGTGGGCAATATTACCCTTTGCAGTGACACTCTATAACAAAACAGTACTACACTCCAAAAAGCTTCTCGCTTGCATGAGACGGCTTATAATGTTATATGAATGGGGGACTCATCCAAAACGATCGATAACAGTGAAAAAATGATGATTTGTGTTTTATTAGTTTTATCTAGACATTCTAATTTTCATCAGAGTAAAAACGTGGTTTTACAAAAAAAATCTATATCAATTTTACATAATTTAATAAAAATCTGAATTGACATAATTTTCGAAGATAAAAAGGTTTAATAAAAGTTTTTATTTTCTCCATCACTCTGTGCAAATTTATTATATATGTCAATGTTTTTACGTATATTCAAATAAAAAACTTCTTTAGGGTGAAAAGATTCTTTGTTATTCAAATTTTACATGAAAGAAAGAATTCAACTTCAATCTAAACTTGCAAACACACGTATTTGTTTGTTTTCAACTCTGTTCTATTTTTTGAATATTCTTTTATAAAGTGGCGACAAAAGTTACATCTCAACAAGTGTACACTAATCAATGGTTCATAAAACAAAATCTTTTGGGGTAATCCCAAACTAACATTCAGAAAAAGGCTTCTCTAGAAAACATTTGGGAGTGTATTCAAAAGTTTATTATCTAGAGTAGTTTTTAGTTATTTGTTTTTCATTAATAATTTAACAATTCATTTTCGAAATTAATTTTAAGCATGTTCTAAAATTCAATTTCACCATTCAATGTTAACTAATAAAGGTAAAACACAGAAACATATTATTTTAAATTTGCAAACATTTAACATTAATCAACAAAATCTAATCTAAACAAAACAAATCGAGTTTAAGTTAATAAGAAGTTAAACTAATTTCAGTTTTGTGTCAGTTTCCTTTGAAACCAACACCAAAAGAAAGTCTCATTATCATAATGAACTCGAGTGCAATTCAATTTGTACTGATTACTCCCAGAAGCCCATTTAAATTTTTTTTATCACTATGTCTAAGCTCAAGAATTTCACAATATACACTAGCGTTAATAAAAGCCTTAGTAATAAAAAATAAAAAATTCGTTTCAATTAGAGATAAAGAGTTGCAGAGCTTTCGGACCTAATAATTTTTTTTATGTTTTATTTAATATTTTCAGTGAACGATTCTGCTTATTTTCTATTTGTTCTCTATGTTAATTAATTTTTTAAATCTGAAATTCGGAATTCTGTTCATTCGCTTTTAAATGGTTACCAAACGCATTCTAATTAAAACCCAAAAATTCTTTAAGATTTTGAGGCAATCAAACTGAGTAGTATACTTACTACTTATAAATACTTTTCTTGTATTGATTGATTCAATAAAAGGTTTTACAATTCAAAATAACTACTTCAAACTTAAAGTAGTTTAACAATAATAACATTGTTAGAAAATCTTGAGAATCCTGAGAACACAACGAGTCGTCCTGTAGGACCCATTTCACTCGATTTAGTTTTAAATTAAAATTTTTGTTTGATATATTAATAACAAAACGGTTGAGTCTATGGTATGTTAAGAATGACTTTTTGTTGTTGCGAATTTATTTGAATTATAAATTACTTCTACATGGATAAGTTTGTTTATATATTTTGTTGCATGCACTTGAACATTTCGTTGGTGTACTAAAATGGTTTCGATTATTTCTTAGTAATTCTATTTTTACTTTTTAATTAAACTTAGATGTGCAATATGAACTTAAAAATAATTTAATATTAAGTTGAAACTTGAAGTATTCAAAGTTTTATGTTTCGAAATTCCCAAAAGTTTTTTGATTGTTACAAGTGTTTCAACTCTGAGTTTAAAAGTTTGATTACATTAAGATTCTCAAGTACACTAGAGATTTTGTTTTTAAAAGTTTTTACTTTTTTTAGATTATTTGTATATACAGTAAGAATCTAAAACTTTAAAACTTAATTTGAATTTTCTTTATCAATGGAAACTAATTAAAAAATGTATAACTAGAATCAAAATTTTTATCTTTACTATAAAAATAGGTTTTAATGAGCTGTATTTGTTTTCCCTTTTCCAAAATCAATATAATAGTTTTGGGTATTAAAATTATTACCACTAGATGGGAGCACAAGACTTAGACAAGACCTTATTAATGGTTCATAAACTTATTTTTTTGGGTTTCCCCCATTGACATTTTATTTTCTTGATTGTTATATTCTTTTGTTAACTCAATTTTATTTCTATCACAGTTATAAAGTTTAATTAATTCAACTTTTTTTATAAATCATTTAAATAGTCGATTACGTTCGAGTATTAAAGGTTTATTATTATTTTTGTTCAATACTTATTATGATTCCAATTAATGTAAGTGAAGAATTAAATTAATATTAATCAATTTATGTGTGGTTCAAATTTTTTATTTATTGTTTTTTCCGATTAAAACAAGAATTCTTAAAAAATAACTCACGTTTTATCAAAATTTAAATATTTATCTTTTTATGTCCAAAAGAAGGAAATGTTAAATAGGTAATAAAAATTAATCGTTTTCCATGAATTGAATCAAATAAATTTGTCATTTTTCTGTTTAGTGTTATTTGCTTGAATTAATGTCAATTAATTTACGTTGCGCATGTTCAATGACTGATGAGCCGTTCATTAAAGCTGTACCAAACGCGTTGTAATTTACACAACCGGACACGTGTGTTCCATTTGGCACTATTACTACTACTAAAGTAAAGCATCGAGCCATAATAATTGTCGCATAAAGTAATTTTTTTATCGTGTTGGACTATCCACAGTGTGGGATAATTGATTTGAGTGAGGGAAACGAGGTGATGAGCTGGCAGGGGATTTTTATGTCGGAACGTTTGTATAATTTAACTCAACGAGCCGTCTGTTTTCACACTTACCAACTCATCCCTTTGATGATCAGACCTTCTGACTAAAAGAAGAGGGAAAATGAGCATCTGCGTTGCACACTTCATTAGACCGGATAGAAGCTTAATTGGGTGAACAGCTGCGGAGCATAGTAGTCTTTGTAAAATAGAAATTTACGACTAAATGTAAAGAGGGTAATTTGGTGGTGCGCATGCGCAATGATTTTGTCCACTTTGCTGATTGGTGATTAAACACAATTGTTAGTTTAGATTGTGGGAGAAGTGGGGCCATGACTTTGTTTATGACTTTTATTGGTCATTTCACTTGGACATCTTGCAGAATGAAATTTGGTTTGGAATTTTTTCGAACGAACAGCTGGAAAACTTTCCGAAACGAAAACAATTGTTTCAATAAATTATAAATCTACTGCATAATATTATTTTTAAAATAATTAGTAATTCTAATTTAGTGGATACTGACTTCTTCGTTTAAAAGGTTTCAAAAATTCCAAAGTAATATTTTGTTTTTAAACACAATAAAATAAATCCGAATCGAAATTTGCTTAAACAATTTTATAAATTTTTTTTATTTGCAAATAATATTTATTTTTAAATAATGACCCATTACAATTGTACTGTCATGTTTGCGTTTTTTGTTCAAAGGTTCTAAAAATTTAAAAATAATCACTTTTATTTAAAAAAGAGTCTAAAAGAAGTCAATTTGAAATATTTTGTCTTTATTCAAAACTATTTCTTGAAATATATTTTAAATCGTAAGAAGAATAAAACAGGGTTATTGTTTATTTATAAAACGCTACAAATTGAAATTTAAAATTAGTTTTTTCTTTTTAGGGTCCTCCTTTATAAACATGTAAAAAAATTTACAAAGTTTAGTTTCTGGAAAGCCGATTCAAACAAAAATAATAAGTCCCAACTACTAACAACAAAACTATGAACTGTTAAATGTCCAATGGTGTCTCCATAATCTCTTCTGTTTAAAGGTTAAAAAATAAAAAAATAATCGCTATTTTAGTATTTAATTTGGAATTATTATTCAACAAAATAATAAAATTTCACAAAACTATTATATATTTTTTACAATTGCAAAAACCTGTACATCTTCAGTTTATTTTATAAAATTCAACAGCCAATGAATTGATTTATGAAAAGGTAATAAAATTTTATATACAAATTAGTTTTTTTGGACCCGAGTCAAACGAAAAAATTAGTCCAAACTACTACAACAACAGATCCTGTATTGAGTTCAAATATACATTTCATGTGCATGAACTCTTAAATAAATATCACAGATGGACATCCAAATTGACATTAAATGAACAAAAAGCGCACATATCCTATCTTATGTATTTTTTAACGCTGATTCCGAATCTTTACTCAAAATTCCAAAATTGGCTCATTTTTCAAGGTTTTTAGAGGTTTTAAACATATTTTTAGCCATATCTATTCTTAAACCTACCAAACGTTAAGTTTTTATTTCAGAATAACATTCTCTGAGTTTTTCTGAAAATTTTAAACTCAATAACGCCCAAATCGGTTAATATTTAGTATTTTAATTCGATTTTTAAAGATTACATTTCAAATGTAAATTGATTAAAAACAAAATCTGTTCACCTTTGACTATGTTAAAATTTGTACCTCTTTACTTGTGAAAGTAATCTTTAAAAATCGAATTAAAATACTAAATATTGACCGATTTGGGCGTTATTAAGCTTAAAATTTTCAGAAAAACTTAGAGAATTTAATTTTGAAATAAAAAATTTGTGTTTTTAGGTTTTGGAATAGATATGGCAAAAAATATGTTTAAAACCTCTAAAAACCTTGAAAAATGAGCCAATTTTGGAATTTTGAGTAAAGATTCGGAATCAGCGTTAAAAAATACATAAGATAGGATATGTGCGCTTTTTGTTCATTTAATATCAATTTGGATGTCCATCTGTGTAATCTTATCAATCTTATCAATACGACTATTAACAAAACAAAACTTTTGACTACAACTTCTGAAACTAGTTTGACAAAAACAATCATGTTTTTTATATTTAATTTTTTTTCGTTTATTCGAATTAGAAAAAAGACATTAAGATATTTACTGACACTTTCAGATTAAACGGTTTAACAAACTTTTATCTTTGGATAATATTTTTATTTGTTGAGTTGCATTACAGGATTACTTGATTCTATGATAATGATCTGCGCGTACAGTGTAGAGAAAAGGAAGGAGATTAGATTAACTAAATGACCGAAATATGAATCAAGAATTACCAATACCTACGATTTCAGAAAGGTATAAACTTTTTTTTAACAATTAACCTTGTCTACTTGTTTAAACACTTATATTTGTACCGAGATTGACAATCTAATGCATCCTTGATTTAGATATCAACAAACCAGTTTGCACTGCTTTTTGCGAATTTTCTTTCAAAAAAAGGTAATCGCTTAAATACCGAGACGTCCCCAGGGGTAGAGCACTACTTTTAGGGTGACTGTGGCTTCCTGGCAATGTCCCAACGGTCGCGATCCGTATGGAACAACTGGACACTTGGTTGTGATCGAGGTGGCGAGTTGATTATCAAGGTACTCAGTAATAAACAACACAGGTATTCATATGCTCAAGTACTTTATTAATCACATCAATACAAACTAGTATAGAACCAGCGGCTGGCATTATGAAACCTTTTAGCTATCGTAAATCTAAATAAGTAATGCCATTGGCATAAAAGTCGGAGCGAGAGTATGTAAACCATTTGTTTCTCGTTTGATCAGTTGTGTTCCAAATCAGTTCATGTACAACAAAGTTGGCAACTATTTTCTATTTCTGGCCACAAAATAACCATTGCGTTTTTAAAATAAACACCTAGATCTTTACCCATCCTAACAATTTCATAATCTTCAATTACCAATTGACATGAAATTTTAAAAATTTCGGTTTAAAGGAAATAAAAGCCGAGATATTTTTGCGATAATTGGGGGATTGTGAAATTATCCAAAAAAAATGTCCAATATAAAATAAATGTTGGTACTGCATCATTAGGAAATATTTTAATGGCCAATTTTCATTTGAGTTTTGGAAATGGGGTCATTTAGCCATTGGTAGCCTACCTCTGATACATTAAAAAATATAATTTTCATTATTAAATATTATTAAATAACATCGAAGAATTGATCAACAACTGATTCTCTCTAAATTGACTATGGGCAATGTACTCTAAATTTAGTTTAATCGGGGTTGGGTTATATTTGGAGTTTTGGGAATAAATTAATGTTTTTAATTTCAATCTAATTTGTCATATTTTTACATTTTAAAATTCTTATATATAAATTCCTTGTACATTTTTCGATTCATTTTCTTAACCCAAATAAATCCTATCACATGATGCAAATAGTAAAATGAACTAAATTCAAACTCAAACAAATACTAAATATTTGTTCGGGTCACAAATACAAATCCACCATTCAACAAATTATTGACAACAATCTTCGAGATAGCACTTCAAGATCTGATTGATCGGATAAATGTCTGTAATCAAATTTTCTTTATTCTCATCACACAAATCCATAGTGTAGAATCCTCCAAATTTGTAAAGAAGGGCAGAATATTTTTTTTGATGGAAAAATGAAAAAAAAACTATATTATTTAATGTCGTTACTATACAGTCGTCAAAACAGGCAGACAAGGGAATATATGAACACAAACAATCAGTCTGCATATGATCAAAATAAAGAATAAAAATGGTAATTTATTTAAATTTAACTTTTTGAATATTTGATTCCAAATTTCTATTTCATGATATCGATTGATGTGCTTGAATTTTTTGTTTTTGTTTAATTAATTATAACGGAACCCGTTTGGAAATTTGTTTATAAAAGGTTTTTATAATTTTAAATAACTTTTATATATTGCATTTAATATCTAACTAAGACATTAAAGCCATAAGTTTTACAATTACCCAAATTGAAAATTCTGAAAATAATTTAAATTAAAAAGTATGACACAAGCTAGCGTTCGTTAGTACCAATTTCAGTCCATTAAGTTTTAAATTAAATTTCCTGTTTGATATTAATAACAAAACGATGACGTCTTTCGCATGGAGAGAATGACATTTTGTTTTGCGAAATTCCTGGAATTGGAAATTACTTTTACTTGGATAAATTCGCTTATACTTTTAGTTATAATAACATTTTAAAATTTTTTTAAACGGTTTCAAGTATTTCTTAGAAAATATATATTGTATTACTTATTTAAAAACTTGATTGTGCAATTAAAATATAAACTTAAACATAATTTAATTTTTGAGAAAACTTGAAGTATTAAAAGGTCATGTTTTCAATTTCTTTAAAGTCTTTTGAGAGTTTCAAGTGATACTTTAAGTTTTAAAGTTTGATTACATTAGGATTTTCAAAAGCACTACTGAATATATATGATAGAAATAAAAAGTTTCTTCAAATAACTTTTTTAAATTATTTGTCAAACTCATTGTTTAATTTTTTCATAAAAGGTTATTAAAAACTAACTTGCTTCAAAATTATTTTATTTTAACAATAAAACTAGATTTTAATGAGCTGTATTTGTTCTCATTTACAAAATCAATATATAACCAACTGACAATTAAAATTATTACCACTAGATGGAGCCACGATGCCGGCTATGCCATTTATATTCTTTTGGTTTTTGTCTAGACAAACAAAGTTAGGTCTAAGTATAGCTTTGTACGTATATTTTGTAAAAAAAATCGATTTTGATTAAAAATATTTTTTAAGAATTTGATCGCAATTTGTGTTTAAAAAAGGTTTAAAGTTTTAAGCTAAAAATGATTTATTTTGTGTTCAATGTTTTTATTTTTAAGCAAAAGATTTTTTTTAAAATTAATACGTTTTTTTAATAGAAACTCAATTTACAAACTTAAACAGTTAACGTTTAGAATTTTAAGCCGAATTAATTATTTTCACTAAAAAATTTGCGTAAAACTTAACTTACAGAAATTTATTTGTTCTTTAGTTTTTCAAACACTTTCCCTCAACAACATCCAATCAAGACAAGAACAAAAACAAGTTCAAGTTCACAAGAACACGATAGAGGAATTCCTTAAGTCCACTTAAGTGTAGGAAAATTTCTTTAATTAGATAAAAAAAAATTCTTGTGAACGTACCTCCTCCTTATCTGAACTTATACGTAATTAATCACCAGCAAAAACATCTGTGCATTGGTCAATCTGAAAAGAAATAATTACCAAGAAAATAATACAGATATTTTATTGTTTTCGGGGAAACCATACAACAATTGCAAATTAAGAAAAGTGATTTGCTTGTTTTTGTACAAGTTGCCTAAAAAGTATTCTCCAAGTTATCCTGATTCTCAATGGTTAAAAGGAAAATGGTTAATTATATTTTTGTGTTTTGTTTACCTTTATTCACTAGATTAATATTTTCTTTTGCAAAGCTATTATGTGAATCTTTTCTTTTGTTAGAATAGCAATAAAGTGAAATGCCCTCATAGTTATAAACATTTGACTTTTCACTGATTTGAATGTTTTCGATATAATATTTTTTCTTTGAGTAATTCTTTTAATTCTAAAACAATTCAGCTCAACTAAAACAAGCATTATATTTTAATTTAAACTCAAATGAGCATATATTCAATTATCTTAATAATCAAATGTATTCTTTTTTATTTCAAATTTTTTTTATCACATAATCTTTTATCTTAACGGTTACATAATTTTTGTTTATTATTATTAAAATCATAATGATCGCAATGGCATTGAATTTCATGTCATTATTATATAATTGTGAATAACTATTAGTGATGAAAAGAAGCATGAATTAGTGGATTCTCTTGGTCGTTTTCTGAAAGGTTTTTTAATAAAATTTATTTTATTTTATTAAAATATAAAATTGTTTATGCTTTATTCGTGAAATTAATAGGTTCTTCTACATTTTGTATAAATAAGTAATAATAACAATACTTTAAAATTTAATTATTTAAATTTATTCGAATTTATTCTACAAATCTTCGTCCAATTAGTCTTCAATTAAAAATTTTGATTTGATTTCACATTTTTTTTAATTAAATTCTTAACATATTTAAGATTTTTAATGTTTTTTTTGTTCTGTTGATTTAAAAAAATATGTTTCTTAATCGTCTGACTGATCGGAATTGAGCAATTGGTTAAATAATATTTTTGTCCATGAATTCAAATCATTTTAATTTGTTTTTACGTTGTGTTATTCGTTTTTATTAAGGTCAATCAAATTCTGTTCCATTGCACATTTACAATGCAAGCCTGATGAGCCATTCATAAAGTTGTACCAAACGCGTTGATTGTTGGTAATTTACACAGCTGGACACGTGAACACCATTTGGCACTGCAATAACTACTATGGCAAAGCATCGAGCCATAATAATTGTCCCATAAAAAAGTTTTATTATATTGAACCATCCTTGTGGGGATAATTGATTTGAGTGAGGAAAATGAGGTGATGAGCTGGGATGGGAATTTTATTCCGGAACGCTTATGTAAACTAATACAGCGAGCCGTTTGTTTTACATTTACCAACTCATCTCCATTACGCACTGAGACCCCTCTGACTCAGACGAATGAAAATGAGCATCTGCGTTGCACACTTCATTAGACCGGACAGAAGCCTAATTGGATGGACAGCTGCGGAGTCTAGTAGTTGTAACAAAATTTACGATAAATGAAAAGATGGTAATTTGGAAGTGCGCTTGCGCGAGCGATTGTGCCCACTTTGCTGATTGGTCATTAAACTCAATTGTAAGATAAGATTGTGGACGAAGAGGGTCAATTACTTTGTTTATGACCTTTTGGGTCATTTCACTTTTACATGAGACATCTTCAGATTAGAATTTGGTTTGGATTTTTTACGGTTTGACAGCTGGGAAACGATCAGAACAGACAACATTTGTTTCAATAAATTATAAATCTTGTGGAAAACATTATTTCTAAAATAATCAAAGTTTTGACAGAAGATTCTTCCTCACTTCGAAAAGGTTTCAAAATAATTTAGAAACAATTACTTATTTCTAATAAATTTTAGTAAAAGAAATATAATCGAAATTTTCCACCTCCAAATAATTTAATTTTCTCTTGGTCTTCTCTTATTTATGTAATCGATGTAATTCTCTTTCAAAAGGTTAAAAAAATTAAAAAGAATTTTAAATTTTGGCTTTTTCTTAAAATATGAATTTAGATTTTTTCTTTGTACAAACTCCATTTAATGGAAAGTTTTTAAGCCATTAAACTTGACTTTTATGAAAAAGTAATAATATTTTATTAACAGAATTTATTTTTGATTTTTATTATTTATAAAATAATGAGTGGTTCTAATGTGCATAGTGAAAACAACACAGCTTTTAAAAGGTTCTACAAATTAAAAAACAATCATTTTTTAAAGATTTTATAAAAAAAAATCAATATGGTGCTTTTTATATGTCCAAAACTAATTGACGGAAGTTTTTTGAATTAAATTATGAATAAAACATCTTTGGTTTATTTTATTAAAAAAAATAAGATTGAAAATTCATTTTATACTTTATCCATTTTACGAAAAGGTAATAAAATTTTACAAATTTGTTTTGAAGGCCCGAAAAAATGTTCCAACTACAATAGATCCTGCATTCGTTTAAAATATACATTTCCGTCCCTAATAAAAGTCAAACTATAGAGTGAATTCAAGTAAATTTTCATGTTTAGCTAAAATAAAACATAAATTACCACAAACTTTGTGAACCGCTAGCCATTTTCCTCTATTTTTAGTACACACAACATAAAACGTATACGTCTCTCGCCACAAAGTGGCATGCCAACCCCTCACCCTCCACTTCTCTCGTAGTGGTCACACAGTCAAACCACCACAGTCATGAGTCACAGTAGCACAGGACGCATGAGTGCGAACCGACTCATTGTCAATGCATAGAGACTTTCCGTCCCCTCTTCCATTCATTTCCCCCAACACTGCAGTAGTGCAGCTACTAGTGCCACTGTGTTTTGACCGTATGTCGACTGCAGTCTCTCTCTCTCTTCGTTTCTCTCTCCTCGTTCACTCTCTTCTCGGTTGTTTAGTCATCGATTGGCCACCGTTCCGTGCACAGTCATCGTTTTTGCTCGTGTATGGCATTCCTACCCGCGTGTGTGCACTCTCGTGCTCTCTTTCTGCCTTACTTACAATGCGGTAAAAGACCGGTACCGATAACCGTCACTCGGTACACTCTACTTCTACTAATAATAACCGACTCTACCTCTCATCTCGCGTGACAATGCAACGGTCGAGCCTTGTCATTTTAGTGCCTGACAAATGCATTAGACTCAAGTGTGCCTGTGTCTTTGTCACCCAATCAGTGTTCAGTGACTCATCATGAGTGAATCTCGATCATTTCTGAATGAACCTTCAAATAATTGTCAAAAACACTCTAACATTTCTGTCAACACCAACAACATCATCGAATGCAATGACCAATGTCTCTTGTAATGCATATTCGATTGTGTTTTTCTCCTCTACTGTCAACATAATCGAGTTCAGTCAGTGATTGACTATTTACTATTTACTTGACAAGTCGATTACTGTCATCATCATTATCATCACTTTTTGTTTCTCTGCAAACAACAATAAACGCATCACGAAATATACATGTCAAGGTGAATCCTGATTAGCATGAAGACTGACAAATTGATGATCAAACTTGACTGATCATTTGATGTTTGTGTCTCCATACAACATGATGAGTTAACTTTCACGCTCAATTTACAAATCAGTCTGTGTTCATATCGAAACAAGAACAGTGTCAGTGTGATCAAATTGTGTTGACGTGAAAGTGTAAATTGCTTTTTGTTTACAAAACACAAACAACGAATAAGTCAATTCAATCCATCAACTCTTCAATCCCAAGCAAGTCTAATCCACACCACAACATACATTCACGTACGTTCTATTGTCAATCTATTGTCAATTGATCTACATTGAAGTGTGGCATTGTTATCTTTTCATTACTAACTACTGTATCTTTACTTTTTGTATGATCCTTTGTTTGTTTAGGACACGCGAACGTAGATTTAATGACAACAACAAAGCTGATTTTGATTGAATTTAGTGTTACTTGAGTTTAATACATAGCAAAAAAATTAATACATAGAGTAATTGACAAGTTTTTTCCACCGAATAATAATCCACTGTCAACAAACTAGAATAGTAAATTGTCAAATATTTAAAATATAGTTGACAACATATTCAACGAGTTGACAATTTAGTTGCCAATGACAAGACATTGTCATGCACATTCGTATTATGCGTAACCTGTTTTGTCCATTAGCGTGTCCTAAAGCTTACGTACTTGATAGTTTTATTCTGTAATGACACAGTTGACAAATGAGTCTCGCTTGTGTCTGTGTCATCACACTTCACTGTCAACCTGTCCTGTCCGTCTTATGCATTCTAGTACATTCACAATGTCAAGTAATGCATCAACTTAGTCTCAATTGAGTGTTCGTTTTGACACATTACAATTTGATAAAAAATTGTTGACAATACTCAAAATAAACCTTAAATAACCTCAACCCAGTTTTGTATGATTTGAGTACTTCCGTAAGAATAGATCAATCATAGCAACAACAAAGTGTTTCCGTTCTAGTCGAGTGTTGACAGTCGTGTTTGTGTCCACTCCCTCAAGTTCACGCATGTCACGTCACATTAGTTCACTCTACCCTGCTAATTCATGTTGTGCGTTTATAATAGTGCTCATTGTGCCTATTTTATGAATATGGCCAATTGAAGTAATTCTCATTTACTCGTCGGACAACCATTTAGACATAATTGGCCATTTCCGTTCACAATCGCTCTGTGTGTACTCGAATTACTAGTTAGGTGTGTTTATGAGAGTGGTCTAATGACTTTCGGGTTTTCTGGTAGTTTAGACGTTCAAAAATGTAAATTATTAGAATTAGGCGTTGGTGCAACAATTTTTTATTTTAAAAGTTCACTGACTTGCCATTTAAGAGTACAAATTTTGAGAATTAGTTAAATTTTTTAAACATTTCTAAACACACTCATTTTTGCCTTGGGTTGAATAGAAGCCAAAGAAACAATTACCAAACTCACAAATTTTTCTTTTTTCTTGTTAATCACATTATCTTCTAAAAAGGTTTAAAATTGGAATTATACTTCTAACTGTATTGTCTTTATTAATAATAATAATTATCCTTTGTTTAGTCTAATTTTTTTTAATTCTATTTTTTAGATATTCAACTTCAAACCCAAACCTCCCAACTCACCTCATGATGATTGTTGTCTTGTGTGCCCTATCAGTCCCACCATGAGCACCATCGGATCGTCATCTCAAGTCCGTCCCCAGCACGCACCCCACGCACGTCTTCGTCACCAACCTGCCTCGCTCGATCACCACTTTGGTCTGTCCTCCTCTGACAGTGACACAGATCACGTGACCACCAATTCCTGTGTTTCTGTTAGTAAAAATCGTTCTTATCAGCCTAGACGTCGTCGTCAACGACTTCATCGAAACAATCGAGGTCACTACGAGGTCAACCCACCTGTGAGTGATTTGTCACCTTTGCCCTTGCACCAGTACCTACTTCTACCTCGCGAGCCATCAACCACCTCAACCTCTTCCTCGTCCACTTCGTCACCTTCAGAAGCGTCGTTTGATCTCGTGACAGATCTAATCGAACATAGTCAAAGTAGTGAGGTCCGTGACCTTGGACCTAATCGTGCAGTGCTCAGACTTGCTTTACCACCTAAAGGTAAACAAGACACCGACGAGGACCACAGCGAGCAACCAATCCAACCACCGGTCAACTGTCACAGACTGCAACAACCACGAAATTCTTCTGCCTTCTGGGATGTAAGTTCACTTTATCTCTAACCTTATCAATGTTGTCTATATTAGTCAAGAGGGCCCTAGGCAGCACGGAACCCTACCATAGGTGCCAAACTAAGTCTTAATTACACTCAGGAATTTGTCAATTTGTGCGTTATGTCCCGCTGTTTACTTTGAACTTTTTTTTGTTATTCCCACTGATAAGAGAGACGAGTCTAATTAAATCGTCAACCTCTTGCCCCTATGACTTGGACCACACGCACCGCTCAGGGTGGTCCTCGTGATTAGTTGACTAATATAGCGAGGGTGACTCATCACAACTCAGTCAGAGACAAACAGAACTCTTAACTCGTTTGAAGGAATGTTTTGTCAAACCACGAGACACTGTGGGCCATAAATAACTTTGCCTAATGATCACCATTTGTGAGGCAGCTGTGTCCTGAAATCTAAATTTGGACATAGGGTCTAGTCAAAAATGCCAAAACATCGGTCTAACCCAACACACGTGTTTGATGAGTTAATCCTTCTGAGAATGAGCCTCATTTATCGTTTCTAGTTGATTTGACGACAGTTTCTTTTCTTAAAATAACCCCAAACTTAGTTTTGCTATTTAGTGCCACATTCTACCCCTCTCTACTACTACTAACCGTATGTGATCGATCGACAATTTGTGGACTTTAACTCTAACCTCGTGTGTGTGCTTTGTGGGACATATGCCGTCCACCGCATGTGTCTGTGTGTTGTCTAATCTTTTTCTTTTGGTCTTTGCGACTGCAGACTCGATTCAGTCGTCTGTGGTTGAGTGTTCTGTGCCTTTACACTTTTCAACTTTAATTTATTGTACCCTGAAGGAGAAAGGCAAACTGAATTATGACTTTACGGTTTTTTGTGCTCTGTTTTTGGTCGATTTTATTTTTGTTATACAAAAAGTTTATTAGCTGGATAAGTTGCATTAGTTTTTCCGGATTAGTTTACTGATAATATTTTGTTTTTTTTGTATTTTTGCATTTTTTGATATTTAATTCATCCAGGGATATTTTAAAATGATTATATTTTATTTGAATTTAGTATTTCAAGATCAAATTACTTTAAGAAATGTATTATCTTGCCATCTAGGTCATCTGGGTTCAATTAAGGGTCCTGATGGGGTCAGTGGCACCAACACTTTCCCACTCCCAGTCTCTCATCGTAGTAAATATTCTAAATATTCCAGACATATTCGCGGTTTATGATATACAAAATGTGATATAAATAGATTAGGGCAAGAGGGTAGAAGGTTGTGGATAAGACATGGCACGAGCTGGTGTGGGGACACGAGAGTTGGTGAAAGATACTTAGACCTGAGTGGATTGTGGTGAGAAGGAGACAAGATAGACATGACTTTGAAATAGGTGAGGCTTATTTCAAATGTTTATTGATTTTATATTCATGTAAATTTTTAGCGATGGTTTAAATGGTTCAACTAATAAAAACGCTTGATTTTAGCGCCAACAAAATAATTACCAAATTTTTTGTGAATCAATTTTTTATTAAACTATTTATTAAATTTTATTCTTCGTTTATTTAAATTTTTCGCTATTTTTGACTCACGATGTTGTGAACGATCTGTAGTTGTCTCGTCTATTCACAGTTTGCCAAATGTCTTGAAATGTTGTTGACTGCTTCTTGTGAGTGAATTCACAGAAGAGTTTGGTTCAAATTGAGTTATACGAAACAGATGTGATGTGAGGGTGGTGAAGTGGAGTGCATTCTAAAATGTTGTGCTTATTTAAATAATTAGGGAAATTTTAAATGGTTGTTTTACAAGAATATGTAAAGTTATTTTTAAACAAAGTTCAATTCTAATTATTCGGAGAAATAGAGTGGTTTGAAGATGGTATCATGTTTTATGCTTTCTTTTCATATTCTCTTTCTCTTTCCTTTCTTTGAGTTTCTGAAGTTTATTTACAACTTTTGTATACTTCATTGAGTTGTCGTATCTCTTATGCATTTTTAAAGTTTCCTTTTCAACTTGATGGGAAATTTAAATGGTTAAAACATTCAAATTTTTGAGTTCACCTCAAGCTCTCACTTTGTTTATTTACTTTGAGTCTGTCTTGCACTCTCAGTTTGTCACTTCTCATCTTGAATTACTGTTTTATGTTTATGGTTTGCTTTATTTACTTTCAATGTCAAGAACTCTCGCAAGCGTCTATTTGAATATTTTTGCATTTTATTTCGGAGAAAATGTAATTCAAAAAATTATTTAATTTTAATTGTTTTCCAATTTATTTCAGGCCTTATTAACGGTTATATTAATTTGATGATTTTTTACGTTTTTTACAAATCCAAAATTTTATTATATCTTTGAGTCTTTCACTTTGTTGACTTTACATGTTTCCCAGTAACGTTATATATGAACAACTCGAGTGCAACTGCCCTCACCTATCACTAAGCACTAACTCGAATGTACAAATCTAATTTTATCTCCAAACCAAACATTAACCAAATGTGTTCATTCACACCAACAGTGCAACATGAACAAATTATTACTATTTGAACTTCCACCTCCTCACTTATAATTATAATTAATATTATAATATTAACTGATTATAGAATATATTCTGCTCTACCAAGCAGATTATATACATTCAAATTCGAAACACTTTCTCTACTCAAAATCAACTCAAATTTGCACTGGAGAGTGAGACGAATTTGATCTGAGATCAATTTGAGTGTACATTCCAACTATTTGACTGTAGGACGTAGACTGAACCAGACGAATCGCATCATCATTTGCATATATCTTCTCAATTGCACATATACAATACACTCTAATCGGAATTGGGGTTGTTCATCGATAAAGTTTGAAACACTACAAACAGTACACTCTTATTCTTGTGCTGTCTCAACTTTTACAGCACATTTTTGTTCCAGTGTTAAAGGCAAGTTCCAAATTGCAATGCACGATAAACAAATTGATACTTTAAATAATCCCTTTAATAGAAAATGAATTGATTTCTTATCTTTGCGAACGTGGTCTTTCCTTTATCACAAAAGGTTTCTTAACTTTGTAACTATGAATTACTCAATTTTGAATAATTTTTACTCGATCTAACATACAAAATTACAAAGATTACAAAATAATCACTTGAGTGTAAATATTTGAACATTATTTTTATTGGAGGAACTTTTTAAAATAAGTGATTTGAAACATTATTTTGTTCTTCGTGAAAATCAATAATTCTGAAAAAGGTTATTTTAAATTCAGTTGTATGAAAACTTATTTAGTTAGTTTATGAAAAGGAATATCGAATTAAAAGGTCAATTCATATAATCAATGACCACCATCGGTCATCAGTCTAATAACAGTCACTTCACAACCTCAATGATCATTTAAATGTTGTTTTGCCTCACTCTCTTCAATTTAATGTCTTTGTCATTACGCCACGATGATGATGATGGTGCCCAAGCCTTGTTTGATGATCTCATCAACATGATGTACATCATCAAGTGGACAGTACAAATCTATTTGTCTGATCACTCTCAGGGGGACTCGTGTCTGTGTGTTGTGAGTGGATTGCATAATATACTAAGGGGAGAATTGAAATTGAGATTCAATTCGGAATGAATTCAGAGTGGAAATTGGCGCAAGGAAGCCATTCAAAGAGTATACTTGGTTGTTTGAGTTCGCAATTTAAAATTGTATTCAATTTCAATTTCTCATTACACAATAGATTTGTGTTTTAACTCAAGAACATTCGCCGTTGACGGTATCAAGACTGGCGCCTTGTTTGTATGTTTCCATCTGTGTCTGACATTTTGTAAAGCGCCATTTTGACTATTAGATGCAGAAAATTATATCTTCAAGTAGTGTATACTCAACATGGCTCGCTTTTAGACTCTCTCGTTTCAACCAATCATTGCACAACTTTATTTGCTATTTTGAGATTCCTAAATGGTTTCCTTTGTGCCCTTCCTATCTCATTCATTTGAGATCACTCTAAAAGTAAACATTTTCTTAATGTATTAGTTATTTTTTCGAATTGTTCTATTCATTTTAAAATGATTTCTCTCCGTAAAAATTTAATTCAACCATGACCTCTGTAACAACAATTAAGTTCTCATCAAATGGAGAAAAGAATGATTCGAAATTGAATGAATACAAACATTTGTTCATGAAATTATTAACAATTTTACGGTTTATTTGAAATGTTTGTGGCTCTTTGCAGCTAATATATTACGTGTTTACCGAAGCTAATCGGTCATTTGGATTCAAAATGAACGGAGACTAAAAAAGGTAACAAACTTAAATTTTTCTGATTTTCCATTGTTCATAAATAGTTAAATATTTGCGCATTTTAGTTTCTTCAGGAAAATATAATTACACAATGTCTAGTATTTTCCTGTGTTATTGGTCTTTATTTCTTGATAGTTTTAAAATGGTAAAACTAATTTAATTTTAAAAATTACAATAAAATATTTTTATTATTATCAATCAATTACCCGCAGCACCATGGTTTTCTGATTATACTCTACCAGAAAAATTATAAAAATAATCAATCAATTATGAATTATTGAATGCGAGCATTGTCAATGAACTAACATCAAGACTAACTGTTTAAATCATGTTCGAATTGATCGATTAGCCATCGAAATCCACATATCTAAACATGAGACAAATTATACAACACTATACTAAAAATAAAATAGCCCGCGTTTATTCTTATTGATTTTTTAGATGGAGAGGATGGTCATTCGAAAATAATTGGTTTTTTGAAAAATTAAGTACATAAATGAAACACCCTATAGTCTGCACTGGATATCCGTGGATATCGATCAATCAGTACTCTTGCTTAATATGTTAGAATGCAAAAAAATTTAGAGGAATTGCTTTACTGGTAAATATTCATACTCATATATGAATGGACCCTAACTTTCAGACTATATTCTCCTATAAATATTTTTACTTAATATTCATGACTTTGCATAACAATCAATAAACATTCTCCATGTTAACTTCCGTATTCGTGTAAGACAAAAAACCAGACTCTCTATTCTTACTTTCTTTCTTTATTTATTTTCAAATTTTCCTTTCAGACAAACGGAACCCTGTTAACCTAAATTCGTGAACAAAATCGAAACAAAATGCAGAATTTATTTTTATTTTAGGATTCTTTTTCTTTTGTCTACATGCTTTTAAGTTCGATTATTAATATGTATAATGGGAGGAAAAAATTGAAATTTTTTAGTGACAAAATTTTGATTTTATAAAAGGTAACTAAATTAAACAATGGCAAATGCTTTTATTCAATGTTAAATGTTCAAAAACTAATTAAATAAAAAAAATAAAAAATTGGAAAGCCCCCAAAAATAATTTAACCAATTTTTGGAAAGTGATTTGAAGTTATTTCTATTATTTAAGGTTTTTGACCTGACTAGTATTTGTCAAAGTCATTGTTTTTGTATTTATTGATGAATGATGACGGATCAAAGTTTGAACTTATTTTTAAATTGTAATTTTCCACTATTTCTTCAACAATTAATCGTCTGAAATTCGTTAGACCATATTTTGAGAATCGACAGGAAGCACTTTGAAATCTTTACAATTCCTTTTTGTCTAGACTCTAGACGTTATTAATCTTTTTGTTTTAATTAGAAGAATGTCAAATCTGACGATTTAAAAGGTTAAGACATAAATTTCTATTTTCAAACCATTTAGATTTCATTCCTACAAACATCGAAATTTTTGATTTTATCTAATGAATTACGAAAATTCTTGTGTTCAGTCTAGTGTAAAATGTGTCTTTGGGAAAAATCTTTTACCTAAGCCTAGCCAATTTCCGTTTGTCGTAAATAACCTTTTGCACGCGATATTAATCTCCATCTTACTTACTTCTACTGTATTCTGTGTATGTTTGCATCGTTGCGCAAGTTTTGTGAGACAAATGACCAAACCGTCTTGTCTTTTGTCCCCTCTAGTGAACCTGACCTTTTACAATATCCATGTCATTATCGTATTTTGATTGTTCGTCTGCAGATTATTACTCATGTTTATTTCTTCACTGTGAGAGAGGGTCCGCAGGCCCACACGCTGCGCAGCAGGTTTAGATGCAGGCGGTTAATTGTCTATGTAATATGTGCGCAGCACGGGGACCCTCGTTATATAAGACAGAAAGACAATAAAACTTGTGTGCTACCTAACCGAACAAATGCTAATTGAAATGCACTCGAGTCAATGCTTTCCTTAGTTCAATAAGTTTGTCCATTTATTACTGAATGCATTCAATTTATCACTTATGTTGGAATGTGTGGAATGTGAATTATGCAGCTTGCGGAGGAAGGAAATGGCATTATGACCTTTGTGTGCATCACATTGAATCAATTGGAAATGGACAAAAAGGCGCTAAATCACTTTTGTCTACCAAATCAATCATCGAACGTGTTTTTCCTTTTTGTGTCAAAATTGGCAAGTTTTTTATATTTCCTTACCAAGGAATACTAATACGATGATAATGATCTGTGAATGTGGATGGTGAGTGAGCAATAGATGCATGAATGGACACACGAATGAATTACTCAACGTGCACAGGTGGGCTATGACTCAGTACTCTACACTTTCAACTAACGTACTGACCCTCAGGCAACATACTCGAGGATATGACAGACTGACAGATGGAGATGTGTGCTGGGTAATGTTGAGATGTGATGGTAAGAACTGTGGCAAATAATTGTCGTTAAGAAACTTTATTTGTGAATGGTCCATGCGCACTATTTCTCAATGAAAATTCTAGGAATATATGAATTCTAGGAATATTTGCTGACATAGATTTAGTGTGAAAATTTAATTAGGTTTATACAGTTGTTTCTGTTTTATAACTAATTTCGATAAGTTTCCATTAAAACACTAACTTGAGTGTTCACCTAATAAACTTAGTACGATTGCACTCTTGTGAGTAGTGAAAGTGAGGGAGATAATTAAACTTGGCATTTTGGCTAATTTTGCATTTTGAGTTCTGAGAATTTTGTGTACTTTCCCATTCTGGTTTGTGTCTGGATTGTTTGATTAACTTTGTATTTCGTATGAACAAAAGGATAGTAGAGTGCATTTGTCTTTGGGCGAATCTTTAAAATAAAAGGTAATATAAAAAATTAATTTACATGTTCAAATCTCGTTTCGTCTTAATTTTATCGTGTAACTTGTGTTTTGACCTAATATAATTTTGTTGCTGAATTGTGGCTATGCAATGGTGATTGTGAAATCGAATGTGGGATTGAGTTTAATTGCAGTCTATTGCAATGACGGTAGTTCTGTTTATTTGTGCATTTGGATAAATGTGAGGATACGATTGGGGGAGTTGGATGGTGGAGATGTGTGGAGATTTAAATTAAATGGTAAATAATTTTTGTTATTAATTTTGGTTAATTGAAAACTGGCTTGAATTTAAATGTTTTTCATTATTGTGTAATATTTACACTATTTGATCTTATAAAATCATATTAAATATTTTCTTGGCAAATTAAAACGTAAAGATAAATCTGTAGACCAAACCTCCAAACCAGTCTTCCTTTACAATTCGAACTTTTTTTGACCTAATTTGGACAGTACTTTCCCCACATTGCACCATAGCAACCAATTTATTGATTTATTAATGCATTTACTATTTGTTTGGCAAAGCCAAAAGTTTTTATAACATAATGTACATTTATACTTTTGAATGACGACAAATACAGATACTTTAGTGTTTTACCCAATAGAGAGGAAATGGAGACACAACCATTGACACAATGTGCATGTCATGAACGACAATTACCCAAAATCGTATATTGAAAGTCATAAAAGACAATTTGAGATTAAATGAAATTAGAGAGATAGAATATTGTACTATAGTAATATATAATTTAAAAGGTCAACCCAAAATTTTTTATTTGAACCAAACATTTAACTTTAAACTATTTTTCATGTCTTTCCCTAATTCATTCACAAAACGTGTCATCGGCCTCGTCCTCCGTCAATGCCATTTCCCCGAATTGGTTTAATTTCCTCCTCTCTATCTATTATTATCATTATCTACACGTTTATTTGCGCTTGACTGGCACATTTAGTTGCAACTGCACGATGCAATCCATTCTATTCGGTTCAACTCACCGAGAAGGCAAAAAAGAGTTTGAACTCGAACGGAGAACAACAACGAAGGGGTAGATATGATCATGGACAGGTTGGTTATGATGACACATAGACCGGTTATGGCAAATATTGTTTGGAATGTGCTCGGTTACTGTTGATTGTGATTTTTTGTTAATAGTTACTCTCTTTACAGGCCACACACACGCTCCGACACTGTCTCTTATGCGATATAGCTAATAACCCCACACGCACACTTCTTTTTTCACTAATTAATTAAACTAGATTAACTCATCAACATATAATCAAATGCATAAAAATTTTGGAGGGCATTTCTGGATTGATATAGATAATCCAATAAACCAGTAGACTTTTGAATGTTCATTAATTTTATAGTTAAGCCAAAATGGGTTATATATGGATCTATTATAATTTGCGAAAAATTTGTAGTGTCTTAAAATGGTGTTTTAAATATTCAATCGAGTTTAAATCAAAATAGTTTTTTATTGGCTTTGTTCTTTCTGTATCCTTTGGCTATGAAATCACCCTCGCGCATATAAAACAAGTTCTCCCTGAAGGAAACTCACCAGACTGTATCGAATAAGTGATGTTTACTCAATATAATTTGCAACACACCGTGAATTGTTGCTTTTTTATCTTTTAAACATTTTAAAAATCATATCTACTTATTTTATGCCGTGTCAGTATTACACAATTTTTAATTGATTTTACGGAAATTCTTTTTATAAAGCACATTTTGTATTCCATATTGCAGACCACACACACATACACAAACACTTGGTTTTGAACTGGTTGGGGAGCTCAAAAGGTTTCTTAATTAATTTCTTAATTAATTTCTTCTGGTGCGCAAGTCTGGTGCCAAGCCTGTTAAAGTTATTGCTCATTAAAGCGAATGTCTCATCTTTAATTGATAAAAACAAGTGAAACTTTTCGTTAATTATTTCGTAATTTCAAATGAAAATGAGCGAAGGCCACTACTTCTCCTCAATTATTACGGCACACTCGTTATCTTTGGTGTCGTCTGTTGATTAATCAATTTGGCAGTGTCTGCACTTGGCTCGACATGTCTGTTTGTGGACTATGATAATTAGAAGTGTAAAATAAAAAGAAGAAATAAGAAGATATTTTGTGAGTGAGTAATTGAATCCGACTATTTAATGATAGTGATGAGCCAGAGACGGCTCATGTGACATGTTGGTGACAGTTTCGAATAGATAAAACAACTGGATTTTAAGAAAGGTCAAAACAAAAGTCTTTTGAATTTATTCCATTTATAAACGATTTTAAATAAAACATGAAATTTTCTGCTTCCCTTTTATATTGACGGTGGTCATTTGACAATAATAGATTGAACTCAATTTGTTGGTCAATTGTGTGGTCTCCTTCTTGTCAGTGCCCATTTCCAATGATTTTTGTATTCGCCAATTAGACGCAGTTTGGTGTCAAATGACGCGTCAGAACAGAAACAGATCAATTTTGTTGATAAATAATGAGAGGAGAACGTGGGTGCCTATTTTAAGTGCTGCATTGACTCGGGTCATATTGCACTGCTCACTAACGCATTAAGTAGGTCAACTTTGGGACTATAAGGTCAAGTAAGATTAGACAGGACCCTAGACGAAATAGAATGGAATGCGCTTTTTGTAAAAAAAAAGACAGACAGGCCCTAGGGTCGTTGACGCGCGTAACTTGTACACCGCGCAGTGTTGACTGTGCTGAGCACATGCCAAGTGAAAAGAAGAACAGTTCGGTTTGAGTGTTTCATTGTTGGTGTCCTGCTGTGGTGTGAAGAATGTTTCACTCTCACTCGTGTTGTGCTTGGTGCACTGTTCAAGGTACTAATTGAGGCTATTTGTTACACTGACAGACACAACTTTGGGACTGCATTTCGCGGTCGCATTAGCAAAAGATGCGAAATGTCGTTTACGGCCGAATTCTCCACTATTTTGTTAATCGGATTAGAATAAGATTGTGAAGATGAAGAAAATGAAACTCGCATTTGTAATATTGTTGGCTTTTCTTTAGCAGGGTTTCTTTAAAGTTAAATTTTAGTTTAAGAACTAAAAAATAATATTACTTATCCTAATTTATTAAATTAATTACTATTCACAAAACATTATTAATCATAAATTATATTAAAATTCCATTAATTTTCTTGTTGATTGATCAAAATGTAGTCGTTGACAGAATTATGAATTATTCCTCCCTCGAGTGTTCTGTCATTAAGGCAAGTCGCGGAGCAATTTTTTTGGTTAAAAATTTCAAATTATTTTAATATCTTAAGTTATCAGTTATCTCATTATATATCATCTGACAAAAAATTAGATCAATATTCCAACTGGAAGTCCAGAAAAATTAACATTTCCAAGATGCACTTTTCGTATTTTTCCCCCTACCGGCCAATGCTTAACTTTTAGTTTTTTCCCTTCTCCTGTAAACCTCGAACTAACCATTTTGTTTTTGCCATATTACATTCAAAACTTAACCGATTTTGTTGAGTCCGGGCTTTAATTAAAGGTAATAGCATTTACTAAAAATTGATTAGAAAACACCCAACAAATTTTATCTCAGTTCATTGTGAGATCTTATCAAAGTGTCAAAATACCCAACTTTTTTACATTATTCGAGCTATATCTTTAACAAAAGTTATATCTTTAAATGTTTACTAATCCAATTAAAGCCAAACGTTTTATCTTTTAACTTAAGCTATAGTATGACTAAATCGGAATAGTATTAACTGACTTATGGCCCTTCAAAGATCATCAAAATAAGCACTAAAATGTGAAGAGGGGCCATTCGTAAAACCGTAACTCCGCGACTGTCCTTAACTAAACACACATTGAATTTTCCCTGAGTTGCAAATATATTAATAACGTCAAGTGCTGAAAAGTTTTTCAGTTAATTTTCAGAGTATAACTAAAAATGTCCTACGTTTGACAGTGCTTTATTGCTTTGATTTGCTTTCTTGATGAATGATAAATTATATTATAATTCACAGAGTGTTCTCTGATTTGACACAAACGAGGCGTTGGTGTTGCAGGGCTGAATATAGTATTGTAGTATTCTAATTTTACTTTTAATATTAAAATTGAATTCAAAATGTACTTATTAAAATATTTTGAAAATTCAAATTTAAATCAGAGTTAATATTTGCTCAATTTATCAAAGTTTTTATTTAAAATAATATAACAAAATTGACTATTTTGCATCTTTCAATTTCAATTTAATGTTTACTTGAGAAATGCAAATTGCTTGATTTGAACTTTTCTCTGTGTGTTTGCCTTAATGCAAAACAAACGCAAATAAATCACTTTCTTTTTCTCCACTTCTTATTCGAATTTCTTTTAAAATTCAAAAAGCAAAAGCAAAAGCGTAAACAGAAACAAAAACAAACGCTAAATCACACAAATTCCCTCCAATTTTTATTTTGCATTGATCGCACTCTTTTTTCGTTTAACCGAATTTCTGATTTATGAATAATTTTTCAATCAATTTATTAATAAATCATAATTTTCAAACAAAAACAATTTTGATCTCAAACAAGTTAAAAAGAAGAAGTTTTTGAGTTGGGAGGTTTTCTGTGATTTATTGCAATCAAATTTTTATTTCTTAAATTAAAATGCAACAGATGGAGAAATAATAATGGTTTTATTAAATTCTATATAAATTTCCAACTTTCAAGAAACAATTGGGCAATCATAAACATATCAATGATTTGAACAATGCAATATTGACAATAAATATATATTCGGATATCACAGATCTTCCAGATAGATTTAATAGTATCTACATAGTGTCTATCTATCAATTTTCTTTTGTATCTGCATTAAAATTGTAATGGTCCCATAAATATTTCAAAATATTCATAATAATAAGTACGAACAAAACTAAAATCTCCAAGATGTCGAGAAAATTATCCCCTTGAGATTTAATACTTTTTATGCTGTACTGAGTGTACAAAAATTTTATGAGAAATTTTTATTCAATAAAATCAATCTTTTATATTTAGTGTAACACTCTGTAGATATTCTATAAATAACTTAGTATATTTTTGGCTTATTCTGAATCCTGAATAACAGAATTTGTCAAACAAATAAATGTAAATCCAACTTTCAATATTTTATATATTAATCCTACAACTGAATGTTTCCGGAAAGTTTTATCATATTTCCACATATGGTTATTTAAAGGTAAAATAAAAATTATTTTGACAATCACATATCATTAATTATTAATCGAAGAGTACACAGAAACCACGAATAATGTTTTTATATCTAAAGAGAATATTCAGTTTTGCGTAGAATATATTTTGGAATTGGGGATTTTTAATGGAAATGAAAAGAATTTCGATTTGTCCTGATTTGCTGATGAATTATTGATTGATTGAGTGAAGAAAAAGAAGTAGGATGTTTCCAATTGAACGACTTTACTGCATTCTGATTGGTCGGTTATTTGTGGCACCCATTTATATATTGATTTGTGTATTTATTATCTCAACCATTTCATTTCATCATTTGAGTGTGATCAATCAATTTGATGTGTCATCGTGTTGTGTTGTGTGTGTTACTTGTTCCTTTGAAAAATGTTGATCAAATCGGTCACAGCAACCGTGTGTTGAGTCATCGATTCAGTGCAACTCACAACTCAAACATGGGCCATGTCTTAATGGAAGGGATGACAGACAAACAAACAAACGAGTTCACCAAATTATTTATTATTTATTTTAGTTTCTCCCATACATAAACTCCCACACAATATTAAACCAACAAACAGACAATCATAAATTATCACAATAAAATGTGTGGATGCATGTAGATGATATTGATGATGCAATCTATGAACAGATAGACCACTAAGCAAACATAAGAACAATAACAAATAGATCAAACTGCCATCAGAGGTGGAATAGAACAAACCAATTGACAGGTAAGATCCGGCATAACTCGCAGGATTAGCTTACGTTTAGAATTGTGAGAGTGGCGTCAATGTAAAAAGCATTGTCAACAGTAGAAGAATATTTCCGACAAGACTAACTTGCTACTAATACATTATTATCAAGTTATGCTCTAACATTTTTATAATTTTCCAACTACTTTAATATCTTTCATATGATACAAATGTTTTATATTAAATCTCTTTTCTTTGATCTTAGCGTTTATAATCTGTGAAAATATTCAAAGAATTTTTTAAAATATATAGTTAAATAAATACAAAGTTGGGGTTCGAGTTTTTTCTTTTAATGTTGTGACTGTGTGTGTTGTTGCTACAACTACTTTAAAACTGGTAATATGATTTGATTTTGAATTGTTTCTGATTAATTTTTATCCAAAAAATGTTGTACCTTTTTTGACCAATACAAAAGGTAAATTCCATTATAATTTAAAGCATGAAATAATTAAATCGAAATTTATTACGCTTGTGAGTATATTTGTGAAAATGTACTTTTAACCACTACTAACAACTGTTGCGCACTTTTAAATAAACTATTTTTTCTATAATTTCTATTGGGTTTAAATTATTTTATTTATTGTGCTCATCGATTAACGGTTATTCTACATAAATTTTATTTTCTCACTTTGTGTCCTTTCTTAGAGAGATTAACGGAGTAATAAGTTTCCGTGTTTACTATTACAGTCTTGGTACAATATAAACATATCATAAATGTCATAAAAACATTTCCGTTGTCTTATCGTTGTCGTTCACTAAGTATCTTTTACGATTCCAACTTATGATCTCAGATGTATGTTGAGGAATTTATTGATTAACCTTGAAATATGACTACCGGATAACTATAATGTCATCATTAGCATTGAACTCTAACGGTTTTCTTATGTGAGTCAACAAACTCGTAGTATAACAGACCGCCTGGTGTGTGATTGTTAATCTACAAAACGGTTATTATCTCCTTCCTTGTTACCATGATTTTGTACACTTATGATTTGTTCTTATGGTAGTTGAATATATGTGATTGTCATGTGATTGATCTGAATGCCTCAGTTATATTTTCAATTCTTTTTGTTGTGAATCAAATATCAACTTGTCCAGTTTTTTTCATTAGTCATTTAGTCCATTTTCTTATTTTAGTAACTCAATTTCAAATCATTTCTCAGTTGAAATTAGTGAAACAAAAATGTGTTTTGATTGAATTCAAATTTGAATTTCATTTTTATGAACAAACATAAAAAAATTTTGAAAACCGTCACATGATTAAGAAAGGTAAAATGATAGTATTTAACAATTTGAGTTTAATTGAATTTTGTTTTATAAAATTTATTTTTAAATATTTTTAATGTTGGTCAAATTTCAGAACCGATCATTGTTAAAAGGTAATTCTATTGAATAGATATTTTTAAATAATATCATTTCCGCCACCAATCTTTATCATCAAGTAATATTTCTCATGTCAATCAAATTAGATTATCAAATACAAGCATTGGAAATACAAAGTGGTACCGGCAAGATTATCAAACAAAACTCGTTCATTGTGTGATCGTATGTTTACATAACGTTTCCTTGTTCATTTATTTTTTCGTTTCTAAATATATGCTAAAAATGATAAGAATGACCATATCACGAGATAAATCTTCCCACAAACGAAACTGGCCTAAATATTGTTTGTCTGCCTCTTGTTTTATATTAAAGGTTACATATATTCTAAAATTATATATTTAGATACAAAAGAGAGCTTTTCATTACAAAAAATGTTTATAATTTCCCCTTATTTAATTGATTTGCACTTACATTTTTTATCTTTTAATTTTGCTAATCCCCCTATATGATAATAAACATTCAACAGAGATCTCTTTTAAACTCACAATCGAACCCGGTAATAGAATAAAATCGATCCTAACCAACCGATTCCCTTCTTTATTTGCAGAACATAAAAAAATTTCCATAAGGAAGAGTCGGTTTTGTGTGTCATGTTGTGTATCTAAGTCATATCACATCACTCAGCCTTAGTCGTATTTATTTAGTTTACTTTCATAAAGAACGGCTAACTGCGCTAGCTCTTAATCAATAAATGAACCCACCATATTCCTACTGTTGCTGTTTTGTTGCCACCAAAGCAGTGCTCAGTCGTGTCTGGCTTTGATAGTAAATGTACACATACACTCATATACCAACACAACACTAATATAAAGGGCAATCAGCTGAAATGGGGGAAATGCATTTGAAGTGTACGAACGTAAAGAGGATGACTAACACAGGAACAGTGGAGAGTGAAGACGAGAAGAGGTGGTGGACGAGTGGAGAGAGAGAGAGAAGATATCGTGAAATGGAGAGAACAGAGGTTGACGATCAGTTTGAGTGCTGTGCAGACTGTGCCTGGTGCTGTGTGTGGCAGACTGACGAGGACTGTCACTGAACACATGAACACTGACGAAAAGTGTGAGATGAAGTTGTGATCTGTTTTGTTGCACATTTCGAGTTCAAAGTCCATTCGAGTACTACGCACAAGTAGCTTGCATTTTGTTATATTTTTCAATGTGTGACTAATTTTTATGTGAAAAATGAACATTTTCGACACGCTTGTTCAATTCTTTCCGCTTCTTTTAGAGTGTCAACTGTCGATAAATAATGTTTGTTCATCGTCTACTTGTTCTAAATTTTGTTTTTAATGAATTTTCTACTCATTTTTCAATGTGATTTAAAGTAATGTCTTCTCTTTTCTTCATCTTGTACAGTCTGTGTTAGAAAATGCGACAGTACACAATCTCAGTTTTCCATTAGTGTCCATTAACACGTCAATTAACCAACCAACTGACCACCACTGACCCCCCAGTTGACCATTTCATGTGTTCTCTAAATAGATCTGCCAATGTCCTCAATGTGTCTATTAGTCTCTAATGTGTCGACCAATATCTTCTCACCACAAATGAATTGTCCAATCTATTTCTATTTGTGATCTAATTTGGACAGTCTAAATGTAATTGTGATGGTGTACTACTAGTGATGTGCAATTTAATTTTGGACTTGGACTTTGAGTTTTGTTTGTGCTTTGATTTTAGACAGTTTTCGTGTTATTGTGCAAATAATGTGATATTTTTTGTGTTAATTTATATTAATTAATTTTTAAAAATTTTTTTAATGACAATAATTATTATAATTATTAAAAGGTTTTTAAAAGTTTATTCTATTTCCATTATTTTAAAACACTCTACAGTACATATTTACTTACTTTAAAAGCATCCTATGCATACAGACATGTGTGTTTACTTTAGTGAAAGTCTTTGGTATGTTATACTTTGCAATTCAAAGTTTGAATGTTGTTGGTTATATGAAATGTCTGGGAAATACCCTTTTGACTTCTAGTCTGGTTTGTTTTACTAAACATAACTTGAGTTCATTCACATCATGCACTGCTTTCTCCCACAAACACACTTTTACACATGTCACTGAACATACAAAGTAGATGAATGCATTCTATACTTGGGACATGTAATTACACTTTTAATTACTGTTGACACATACATGGACATATTTTGGTCACATACAAATTAATTTAATGCCTCAACTTATTCATTAAATGTTTAAATGCTAAAATATTTCTAAGGCTAATTTTTTTTATTTAAATGTATTTTTATACCAATCATTAATTCAGAATTAATTTGTGAGTATAAAATGGTTATTAATTTTTAAATATTTATTCTCTCACTCGAATCACATTGATAAAAAGTTTATAATTCATAGATCATAACTAAGTATTTTAATTTAAATTAAATAGTTTTAATTTTTATTTAATTTACATGAATTACATTACCGTAGCTTCATTTAAAGGTTAATTTGATTATATTTTAAAATATCACAGTTTATCTAAAAATCAATTTCAGTACAATTAATTATTCTTTAAAAGGAGCGTTGTTGCTTTCGAAACCACAAATTCCAAGACAAACCAAACTATCATTTCGATATAATAATTTTCAACATTAAACCAAATCACTTTAAATAGATCGCATATAAACAAACTCATAGTTAAAATCACTCACCCAGATCTTTTCAACGGTCCAAAGATAATGCTACTTCTATTGTATTTCTCTTTATTCTAAATTTTATGGAAATTAGTTCACCTCCCAACCTTTTGTTATAGACCGTATAAATATACAGATCATATTTGAGTATGTCATCAATACCTAACCTGTTGTTGAGTTGAGTGCAAATCAAATGGCATTTGTCATAAATAGAAAGATAACGTTATCTATGGTTAGCCATTTGTTCCGTATAAGTGATCTCGGTGTTGTGGTTCATTAAACTCATAGTCTCATCGCAAAGTTTCAATTTGCTTATTATTAGACATATAAAAATATTTAAAGAATCAAGGAAGAGACTGAGATGTAAATAACACAAAACAGGAATTTAATCACGAAGACGCCCTTACTGCACTGCAATTTGAACAGAGCGAATCGAATCTCATGTGATATGAGTCATGCCATTCTGTGAATATATTCGATTTCTCCAATCTTCAATAGAAATATGACAACTATTGTCTCGGTGCACGGTAAATTGTTGCTTAGGGAAGCAAAGTTAAGCATAGGATCGGTTATTGTTTCAGTCTCACCATACCAAGCAAATAGCACGCTATAAATCAATCCCACACTGCACTACACAATGTATTGTTTGTCTTTGCTAGTGTTATGTGTGATTGCATAACATTTCAATATGACAATACACAAAACCAGGACAATTGTGATGATAGTGATGCTAATATTGGCATGGAGAGATATGAGTGAATAAACTTATCTTGAATTTTTCTAAGGGCTTGCTTATATTACAATTTGGGTTAAAATCGCAAAGGGAGTTTCATAAAAGGTAACCAAGTTTTAAGTTGATAACTTAAATTTCTCTTATTAGGCAAAGGTATAAACAATGGACCCCTTTGAACGCCACTTAATAGTTATTTCGGTAATCTAAAGATCGCGCTAGTTGTCGCTTACTTTGAGCAATACAATTCAAAATTGACTAATCGTTGACTTACTGATAACGACTTACAAGCCAATTAAGAGAAGACAACTACTAGCGCGATCTTTAGATTACCGAAATAACTATTAAGTGGCGTTCAAAGGGGTCCATTGTTTATACCTTTGCCTAATAATTCAAAACTTTATAATTGTTTTCTGAGTAAACTTTTGCTTGGTAAATTTTTTTGAGCAATTATACTTTCGGATAATTACTTTCCGAGAAATGATTTAATTTGAATTAATTTAATAATAAATTAACAAGTTAACCCAAACGCTTCGCGTTCGCGGCGTTTCACTCCGCTCACCGCTCGCGTTTGTGGTCAACTTGTTAAAACCCGCCGCTTGCAGCGGCGGGTTGATACTGTAGAAACATTTTCTTTTCAAAAGCAAAACATTTTTCTATATTCTGGCACAATTGAAGGCTGTGGATAATTCTCTTCAAAATATCAGACAAAATCATATGCATACTGCTATTTCCATTTATGTTAAGTTTGTCCATATCTTCAAAATCTTTTAAAAATCAATCCTGTGACTCTGATTTGTTCAATTTGTGGTTTAATTTTATAGTAAATAATTTGAAAATTCTTGGTTTTAAATCAGTAAATCTCACACAGAGCTCGAATAATACAGTGTCTGTGTGAAATGCACTATGCATAGTCAATTTCGTATTGAAAATATGCAATGATGTACATGAATCCACCATATACGAGATAATAATTTTAAATAGCTTACACTGCTAACTGAATTCATTTCTCGTCATTTAGACTATTGTTCATTTTAGACAATTTCTTAATTTTTCGTAAATATTCGCAAGTCAAACTCTTAGGTTTCCGAATTGGTGGTGTACATTCTGCCAAATGCAGCATTGTGTAATACCATGCAGCTGAACATTTAGTATTTCTAAATAAGTATTCTTGCGTTATTTAAGAACTTTGTAATTTATATTTCTCAGTCGAAAGCATTCACTAAGCGTCATTGTAACTCTCAAGATTTTCAAAAGATTTTTTAATTGGGTTTTCGAGAGAATGCAACCACAATTTGGTTACGTCTTGTGAGCGCTCTCTCAAAAGAAATCCAAGATTTTATCATATTTCAGAAAAAATGAGGAAAACATTTTGAATTAAGTGGTGGTTAATTTGTGGTCGACATATGTCAATGGGCCCATTGTACTTCAAACGCAAAATTTCATTTTGCGTTTGAACCTTTTACTCCTAAACCAGTATACCGTTTTTCAAGCGATATATTAAATTAAAGGTAAATCTGAGAAAAGGTATGATCTTGTGAAATGACAAACTGAAATTTTTTACTTCTATGTATTTTAAAACGATATGATCTCAATGGCCAAAAATAGTGTTATTTATACATTTGATTGTAAATTTACTTGTACATTCGTTTTCTTAACTCATCTCAAATAAAAAATAAATCAGATTCTGAGTATTCCATTGGATTCTGTGTTAAAAATTATATTAGAATAAATTTTTTGTCTTTAAAAGTATTTCAGGTAGTTTCTAAAAGAAAATATCCAATCGAATGTCTACTTCTACTGTACAGTGTACACTGTACATCTACCATCAATCAATCAAACAGTGTACCAGTGAACACACAACCTCGCCTGAATTTGTAAACCTCTTCGTCTACTAAAAAAAAGCACATGCGCAGTAGCGACCTGTCAAACGAAACAATATACTGGTGGAGTTTCACAAAAGTTGGGAAAGTTTCCGGAAAAGTTTAGAAACTTCCCAGAAACTTTGGTTTTGTGGTGCCTGTCGAACCAGACGTAAACATCCTCTGTCGAACATTCACCCACCGTGTAACTGACAACAATTCATCGTAATGATCTGTACGTGCCTTAACGACAGCTTCCCACGATCTGGATTTAACCAGCGCATTCCGATCTCACCGGAACGCATCCAGTTCACTAACTCACTAACTATCAACACACACACATCCTATGTAATGGCCAGTTGCTCATTGCAACCTGCCAGTTGGATTTGATCAGTCGAGCGAACAACACCTCGACTATGATGTATCAATCTCACTTGATGATTCAATAAACTCGTTCGTTCCAAAACACTACACTGGTGACCCGAACTACGAACACGCGGTTATCCATCCAAATGGAACCAGTAACACACTGGTGACCGACTACAAACACGCCAAAATCATCAAACCAACGCGCCAACTCATCATCGTTGCAACTAACAACGAATGTCCAGCAAATCATCGGACGACGAAAACAACGACGCAAACAACGACAACCAACTCGACCTATCCACAGAATTTGTCTCAGCCTGGGCCAGTACTCTACCAAAAGTACCGTCTCCACCCCCTCTTCACAGACCATTTGTCCCAATCGCTTCTCCAAGTAAGTCAACTCAACAAATTGTCATTCCATCCAAAATGGCAGAAGCCGCAGCACTTAAAGCCCTTCATGATGCTATGATTGCCGCAGTGGCAGTCAAGGGACCGCCGTGGTATCCTGAGGATCCAGCCATGTGGTTCAATCAGATGAACGCCCAATTTCACCTCGCGGGGATAACAAAAGAGGAAACAAAATACTACCATGTTATGCAAGTCATACCTTCTAAAGTGGCAACTGAGGCTCGTCACATTACTGGCAAAGCCACTTACGAAACAGGCGATTTTGACAAATTGAAAGCCATTGTAATCAAGAATTATGGCGAAAGCAATCTTCAGCGACTCAACATGATTCTGGACACCGAACAAATGGGTGACAGAACTCCATCACAATTCTACCGATTTCTGCAATCAAAGGTTGGTGATATGAAGGTTGACGACACCATCCTCAAAAATCGCTGGTTGGCAAAACTACCAGAGAAAATCAAAACCGCAATCAGTGGTTTGCAAAAGGCAATAGCAAATTGGGATGAACTACTCGAGTCTGCTGACAACATTTTCGAAATCTGCAAAGATTCAGCCCCATCCATCGCAGCTGTTTCAACCGATCATCGTCATTCTCGCAACCGCTCGAACAGTGTCTCCAGCAATCGCTCTTATCGCTCTTATCGCGGACGTTCTAAATCACCTGGACGCCGAAACAATCGAGGTTTCGACCCAAATGGCAAGAATTGCTGGTACCACTGGCGCTTCGGTGACAAAGCACAAAAGTGCGCCGACAATTGCCAATTCAAGAAGAAGGGAAACTCCCGTCAGTAGCTTCGATGGCGACAACTGCTACTGATCACCACGCAAGTCGCCTATTCATCTTCGACAAACGCTCTCACACCAAATACCTAATCGACACTGGAAGCGAAATTTCAGTTTTGCCCGCATCAATGTTTAAGAATCTCAAAGCATCGGACTACAAAGTTTATGCTGCAAACGGCTCACCAATCCGCACATACGGACAACGCCTTATCAAGCTCGATCTTGATCTGCGAAAGGACTTCAGATGGCCTTTCATCATTGCTGATACAACTCACGCAATCATCGGTGCAGATTTTCTCCGCGAATTTCACTTAGCTCCATACTTGGCTGAGAAGAAACTGGTTGACATGATCACCAAATTCGCGGTAAAATGCCAATCTGCTCCAGCACCTTCATTGGGCCTTAGCACAATCAACAGCAACTCTCCGATCCACGATCTCTTAAAGCAATTTCCCAAAATCACTCGCTCATCAACAGTTGGCGAAGTGAAACATAATGTGCGACATCGCATCGAAACAACAGGAAAGCCAGTTCATGCGAGAGCCCGTCGACTTGCGCCCGAAACCCTCAAAGCAGCGAAAGCCGAATTCGAGCAAATGCTTGCTCAAGGTATCATTCGGCCTTCTCAATCAGACCACGCATCCCCACTTCACATGGTCAAGAAAAGCAACAACGACTGGCGCCCCTGTGGCGATTATCGCCCTCTCAACGCACAAACCAAACCCGATCGCTATCCTGTTCCTCATCTGCAGGACTTTACATCCAATTTGAGTGGTTGCACGATCTTTTCTTCAATTGATCTTGTCAAAGCGTACCACCAAATTCCAATTCACGAAGATGACATCCACAAAACAGCTGTCATCACACCTTTTGGCTTATTCGAATATCTTTTTATGTCTTTTGGTCTCAGAAATGCTCCAAACACGTTTCAACGTTTCATGGACTCAATCACACGCGATTTGGATTTTGTATTTGTCTACCTGGACGACATACTAATTGCATCCAAATCACTCATCGAGCACAAGCAACACTTGGAAACTCTTTTCAAACGACTCAAGGAATATGGTCTAACCATAAACGTCGCCAAATGTCAGTTCGCTCAAACCGAACTTACCTTTCTTGGACATCTTGTCAATCAAGACGGAATCGCACCTCTACCGCAAAAAGTGGACGCAATTCGCGATTTTCCCAAACCAAGCACCAAGAAGCAATTGCGACGCTTCCTTGGCATGTCAAACTTCTATCGACGATTTCAAAGAGGAGTTGCAACACTCTTAAAACCGTTACACGACATGCTCAAACAGAAAGCTCGAAATCTTACATGGACCGACTTAGAAAGCAACGCATTCGAAGCAACAAAAACCGCACTCGCCGACATGGTTCTTCTTCATTACCCAAAGCCAAATGCAAAACTCTCACTTCAAGTAGATGCATCCGACACAGCAATTGGTGCAGTTCTTCAACAAAAAGACGCCGATTGTTGGAAACCACTCGGATTCTTCTCCAAAGCGCTTGACACTACACAGCGCAAGTACAGTACTTTTGACCGTGAACTCTTAGCAATTTACTTGTCAATCAAACATTTCAAGTACATGCTCGAAGCACGCGAATTCATCATCTTCACTGATCACAAACCGCTAACCAACGCTCTTTGCTCACTAAACGAGAAATCTCCAAAACAATCACGACAACTGTACTATATTTCTCAATTCACCTCTGACATTCGACATGTGTCAGGCAAAAGCAATGTGGTTGCAGACGCACTTTCCCGTTTCAACGTGGACGCAATCGACTCATCTCCATGGTCTCTGGAAGAATTGGTTGAAGCACAGAAGCAAGACGACGAACTTCAACGAATGACAAATTCTACAACGCTCAAACCAGTTCAAATTATTCCAGGAACCCAGCTCATTTGTGACACAACCAAAGGCAACAATCGACCTTTTGTACCTTTATCACTTCGAAAGAAGCTCTTTGATCAATATCACAATCTTTCTCACCCAGGAATCAAAGCAAGCAAGAAACTGATCCAATCGCGATACTTTTGGCCAACTATGTCAACAGATATCACTTATTGGTGCTCAACATGCACTGCATGCGGATCAACAAAAATCACACGTCACACAAAAGTCTCTCCAATTCAAATTGCAATCCCCAAAGCACGATTTCAACACATTCACATTGATCTCGTCGGACCAATGCCACCATCAAACGGAAATGAACACTTGCTGACCATCGTTGACCGATTCACCCGATGGCCAGATGCAATCCCAATCCAATCTACGGACGCTAAAACAGTCGCAAACGCACTCATCGAACAGTGGATCTCTCGATTCGGCACTCCTGAAACGATCACAACCGATCAAGGTCGTCAATTCGAATCTGAACTTTTCAAGCAAATGTGCATTCGCCTTGGAACGAATCACATTTCTACTAGTTCTTACAATCCTCGAGCAAATGGACTCGTCGAAAGATTCCACCGACAACTCAAAGACGGACTCAAATGTCTCAACACTGATCCAAAATGGACAGAAAAATTGCCATTTGTCCTGTTGGGTATTCGATCTTCCGAAAAAGAAGATTTAAAACATTCCCCAGCAGAGATGGTATTCGGAACACAACTCAAACTACCTGCAGACATTGCAGAAGCAATCAAATCATTTCCGGACCCAACGCAATTTGTCAATCATCTAAAGTCCAGTCTCGACAAGCAAACTTCAGTAAAAACACGAGTTGCCTCTTCGGAAACGTTCATTCCCAAACAACTCGAATCCTGTGAGTTCGTTTTTCTACGAACCGATGCACACAAGACACCACTACAACGTCCATACACTGGTCCATATAAGGTGCTCACACGAAACATGCACACATTCACCATTCAAACGCAAAACGGACCAAGCAATGTCAACATCACCAGACTCAAACCAGCAAATGTTGACAAGAAAACAGTTACATTCAACATACCAAGACCTCGAGGTCGGCCTCGAAAGGCCTAAACCTCTGGCAGGGAGACGTGTGGTGCTCGTCCGAACCAGACGTAAACATGCTCTGTCGAACATTCACCCACCGTGTAACTGACAACAATTCATCGTAATGATCTGTACGTGCCTTAACGACAGCTTCCCATGATCTGGATTTAACCAGGGCATTCCGATCTCACCGGAACGCATCCAGTTCACTAACTCACTAACTATCAACACACACACATCCTATGTAATGGCCAGTTGCTCATTGCAACCAGTCAGTTGGAGTTGATCAGTCGAGAGGATAACATCTCGACTTTGATGTATCATTTTCACTTGATGATTTAATAAACTCGTTCGTTCCAAAACACTACAGTTTTTTAAAACTACTTGGGAAAGTTCCCGGAAGTTTTCAAAAATATTTCCGGAAACTTTTCCAAATCCATGATTCAAGGGTCATGACCATGGATTGTATCATCTCTCTACTGCGCATGTCCGTCGTACCTTCCACCATGCTTGTGCCCGACACGACGATGACAACCACGATTTTCAAAATTACTTTAATGTAGTTAGATATAAAATTGTAAACACAAAAATTTCACAGGAAGAGTGAAACTTCAATAGTTTCATTGTTCATTGAACATCAAAAAGTGAAATTGTGTGTGCAACTTGTCATTTCCCATGAATGCGCAATTGTGTTGATTGAGTGATTTAATTGAGACATTTTATGAAACTAATTGTTTGTTCTGGTGGGAACAGGAGTGGGATATTATTAGAATTTATGTTTATTAAATGAATTGTACATTTCATTTTACTTGTTCGTTCAGGAACTTACCAGACAATTAAAAGGTTTAAATTTATTAATTCAGATATTTGTCGACACTAATTTACTTGATTGTTCTTATTATTTTAATTATTGTTCTAATTTACGTTTAATTGTTTTCAGCTGATCACGGATGTGGCCAAGGATCTCGAGCTGAGCCTGCATGACCTTTTGCCTGATGTCTCAATATTAGGTTTGGATCTGTCCGGTGGGGTGAATGATTTGATATGTGCACGTGACAATGTCGCAAATAGTGTGCCATCAGGTGAGCCCGTGCACGGTGCCTCTGCACCATCACCAGCAGCACCATCACCAACTCCATCACCACTCACACAGCAACAACTCAAGCCAACACTCAAGCCCAGCCCCAGTGGCGCCCCCCACCACCCAAGCCGAGTCGTATTCGTACGAATGCTTCCTATCTTCGAGCAACTGTCCAACAACCTCAAATCTTCACGCCCAACCATCATCTCCAACAAGTGATCATCACCACTACCACCATGAGCACACTCACTCGCACCATTGCCCATGCAGAGGCAGAGTGCAAGCAAATGCACAGTCCCAATCGAAAAAGGCATCAAACCTCATCAAGTCCAATGCAGATTCAAGGAACCGAGCAAGGAGAGGATCCCAACAACAACAACCACGACCACCACGACTCAGTCACCAAAGTTCACTCGACTTCTATGTGCCCAGCAGAGTCAAACATCACTTCGGCCCCAACAAGTCAAAACAGTCAGACTTCTTCAAGAACACATTTCAATGTGCTGAATGTAAGTTGAAATTTCTTTTTAATACAAATTTTGTAGTTAAATTATGGGGGTTTAAAAGGTTTTTAATAATTTAATTTATATTTGTATTATTTACTTTTTTAAGTTTTTGATTTTGATTTCGCATGTAAAGTTTTTTATAATCATTTTTTAGTAAATTGTTTTTCATTAGCATCCCACTTCTGAGTTTTTTATTTTGATTCAGCCATTATTTCCCCATATTTAATTCTTATAAATCTAATCACTAACCAAATCACCTTAATTTTCCCCACTCTAACCTCCACAGCCAATCCCAACTCATTGCCCACTCCACTCCTCTCCCCCCACTCCTCCACTTCATCATCAGCCTTAACATCTCCTCTCTTGAACAGTAGTCAACTGCGATCATCCAATCCTGATGATGTGATGCTTGTTAGTCGTGATGATTCTCAGTCCTCACTCGACCTAATTCCGTCATCGAATTCTCTGTTTGAGCGTCACTTGATTAGTCAGATTAGATCGAGTGTGAGCAAAGTGAACAATCAGCACAAACACAAACAAAGTTCGAGTCCAAGCAGAATTCCTGTTCGAGTTCACAATTCTTCTCTCAACTTGAGTAGTGCAGCGAATAGTAGATTCCAACGTAGTCAATCGATTAAATCCAAACCTATGGTCCAACTCAGGTCCAAAGTGTATCCAAGTCTTTCATCACCCAATCAGTCTTTATCCAAATCTCCCAACAGTAAAACATTAGACCAACCAAACGAGCTTTCCCACCAATCCTCAATCCCACGACTCAATTCCGTGGGCAACAGTAGCAACAGTAACAGTCCTGCAAGATCTGCTTCCTCAGCTGCCAACTCAAACTCTTCCAATTCTTCCAAAACTAAACTAAAATCTATTTCCAATTCTTCTGCTTTCACTTCTTTCACTACTACTTCCTCCACTACTAACCATAAAACTAATGTAAGTTTCCTACTTTCTTTCTAATTCTTTTAAATTAAATTCTCAATTAACTTCCTTTGCACAAACGATAAAAGTTTTTATTTTTAAATTTAAACCATTTGAAATTGTTTTAATAAATCCTCGAACTTTTTTTTAAAAGGTTTTATTTAAGTTACATAATAAGTAGAAATTACAAGTAGTTGTTTTATCTTATTAATAAAAATAAATTCCTAAACGATTTCTATAACTCCATATAAATTATTAATAATTCTTATGACGAAGCCAAAAAGTTTCATTAATCATTTAAATTGGAATTTTATATGATATGTTTTTATTACAAATTAATAAGACGAGAGTACAGAGTTATTGATTTAATATTTAGTAAAAGTTTAATTCAAGAATATACTTTTAGAAAATCATTTTTCTACAACCATCCTATAATTTCACTTTAAAAATCCATAAATAAAGTACCTACGCAGTGGAAGTAAGCTATCATACAAGTAATATATCATCTCCCGTTATTAATAAAATAGAAATATTTCTTAATTCTTATTCTTTTAATTATATTTGGAGAAATTACTGACAATGAAATATTTATATTTTTCTACCCTCGTGCTTCAAATAAATTTCAATCTATTAAGTGTATGGAAAAATCCAAAATTTTATTTTCTTAATTATTTATGTGAATATTATGGAAATTGTTATTATATTTGAAATTATTATAATAGATGCAGTAAATTGAATATTTTATTTTATGATTTTGACAAATTTTTATTTTTTATTTCATTGAACTTCCTAAATATTTTAGCATATAATTTGAATTTATTGTAGAATCAAGATAATTGTATACTTTTCCGTTGAAGATTTATCACGTGTTTGATTGATTGATTGAACTAATAGAATGGTTGGATTTCAGTAGTGGGAGGATGAATGAAGTAAAACTTTGGGTTTGGTCTTTTCGCTTTTTGACAGAAAGAGTAGATTATTGTTATCATTTCATTATTGCAACAACGACAAGGATAATGACTTTAGATTTAGATTTGGAGTTTTTTATTTAAAATATAATTTCGAAGTTAGGATTAACAATTCATTAAAAGGTTAAACAATTTCAAACAATTTTGTTTTCAGTACTAACATGTTTTAATTACCTCAATTTTAACTTGAATACATTTAAAAATTTTAATCCATTAAGACTCGTCCTATGTACTGTCAATCCTTACTATTAGTTAGTATTTTAATTTATCTCACATTTAAATCACATAAATCCTAATTCATTATACAAATCTATGTTAAATATCTCTTCGATTGATTAACGTGAGATCAAAGCCAACTTAGCATATAGCAAAACACCTTGTGGGCATTTGCAGTACTGCATATGTTGTAATGTATCTCGCGACTATTAGTGCACAGTAAGTATTGATTAGATCTGATCGATTAAGATGATGAACAACTAGTTGATTACTTGACCATTGAGGATATTAGTTGGAGGATTGGGTACAAGTTGGGAAAATTGATTATTGAGGAAAGAGAAGGAGTAAATTAGTGTGAGAGATTAATTGAAATTGTAAATTGATTACTGAGCAATGCACATAATAGTAGAGTGTGTTTGGCTCTTACTTACACAATATATTGTCGATAAGATCTTTCATCTTAGTTACTCATAGTATTTACTTTCTACTATCCACGAAATGCAAAGAGGAGAAAATGTGTTGTAAATTAGCATTTTGTGCACTAAGTCTTGAGGATTAAGAGCAATTTGCTCATGTGTCAATTAAATTAAAGCTCATGAGAAAGAGAGATTGTTTTTGTCTGTATTGAACTATTAGTCAGGAGAAATAAAATTGAGTCTACCTTACTTGATTGATTAAATGGTAAAGATAATTTAAATGTGTTATTTCACATATTTAATATTTCACATATTTAAGGGAAACCAGTTTTTTAATGAATTAAAATTTTCAGATTGGTTCAAATTTTATTTATTCTTTTTTTGCAATATTCATATGCAATGTCCAATGTGAGTGGGTTTATTTGGCTGATAGTTAGATTTTATTATTTCTTAGGAATGTGTGTGTAGGTGGGTAATAGAAACAATTTGTGGTTTCTTGTGATTAAGAAAATGAAAGAAACGAAATAATTCACGGTAATATAAGATCCATGAAATTGTGTTTTAGCATTATTGTAATGTTGCAAATGTAGCAGATGGTACTCACCTAAGTCCTACTCCGGATTTTATTAATAAAGCAACCATTCTCATTTTATTTGTCGTTTCAATAAGCTCTATATAAAATGCATTAAAAATAGCAAGAAATTAAATATAAACTTGGTTCATGCTCTGGGGGAAATTCAAAAGGTTACTCAACACAGTTATTAACGCGCTAAATCTGCGAGAATTCCAATTTAAAAAGAACAATTTCGTTTATTGTTAATCGAATATTTTGGAAGCTTTACAAAATTTCATTAATTTTAATTGCAGAAAAACTAATTTCGTGTTGGCGAAATATAACTTGTACCAAAATTTTATTATCTATGATATGTTTAATTTGGAAATCCAGTAAAAGTTGTATCTGTGTAAAATCTTTTTAGAAAAATTAACCAAGTAAGCAACCAAAGTAACCAAAGTTACATCCTCAACATGTGACACTCGTCAATAAATATCCTTAGTCAACCATTAAATGTGTCTGACATTAAATGTTTTTTTTAATAAATAAAACACAAACTTGCAAGTGAAATTTTTATTACATCATCTTCCTACGCAATTTTATTTTTTATATAAATTTTTTCAATGTCCAAACTTCAAATAGAAAGGTAACCAACTTATAATATCTAGACGAGGAAAATGAGTAAAATGATCTAGATTAAAATGCCTGAGTCAATATGCTAATATGCCAAGGTGTGCATCTTTTCTCACCTCAATTCATAGCTACTATCTTGTTTGTTTCCTTGTTTAGTATTCAAGTCATGTTTTTGTGAATGATTTGGTCACAACTTTGTAAGACCTTTCAGGAACAAAGTTGGACTTAATTGGATCACGTAGAGTGTATTAGTAACAAAGTTGGGCTACTTTGAACTACTAAAAGTAAATAATAAAATGTTTAGTTAACGAGAGCTTTCTTTGAATTACAAAAGATTAAGTTTCTCTTATTTTTTAAAGTTTTTTTTCAAATTTATTTTGTAAACCATGACGCCAATTATTCTAGATGAAGTTAAGTCTCACAAACGTTTTTTAGATTAGACCTGATTTTATTCAACAATTTAAAAATGTGTGATCTTTTTCTTTGTTTATTTATTTTTCTCTTTAACTTGTACAAAAGCGTCAATTGATTTATGACATTTCTCACCTCCTTTCTATTCAATTTGTCCCATTCTTCCCTTATTTCTAGTTGGTGTACTTAAAGTCTTATTTCAAAGTTATTTTTATATAAATAAATTTTCGTTGCATTATATAGACTAGACAGTAAGGACATGGATCGGGTGTTACACAATTTGAAATTTTCTTTTGTTTAATTTAGTGTTTATTTGAATCGCCTTGTTTTAACTTAAATTTTATCCTATTGTGCCTTTATTCTGGTTTATATTTATAAGTAAATCTATAATACAAAAGAAAATATTCACTTGTACGAGAATTGTCGTAAGTGTAAGGTTGAATTTCTATTGTGATTATGCATAGAAGCATTTGTTCCATTTTTTGATTAAAAAATTAATAACACAGAGCGACTACAAATGTTATAACGTTTTAGTGGAACTTATTTCACGTTTCAAATTTGATACATCTCTTAATTTTAATATATTTATATTTGAACTTATTAAGAAAAGAAAATATTATTTAAAAGCATTCCTAATTGATACATTGACATACATTGACATGCCTAGTTTAAAATTTTAATAGAAATATTTTCCTTGCCGGAAATTAACAATAAATGGAAAATTTTGGTAACAGGGGAATTCGAGGTGGAATTTTACATGTTTGATATAAAATAACGAAATTTAATTAAACTAGACATACTAATTTTGTTACTATATTATTTTTTGTAGGTTTCTACTAATTTCACACCAAAAGTGCTTAGACCTGCTCCACTTCCACCGAATTCATCTTCGCCTACGCAAACCAGAGCAACATCGAAATATAATGCTAATTGAACTTTCTGAATTTCAGTCAAAAGGATAACTTCATCTGTGAACGGTAGTGTAGCTGTAGTTCCAGAATCCAGAATACCAGAGACAAAGTTGGAAAAACTGAATGAGCTTGAGAATGAGGCTGATGAACCTGAGTTGACTTCTCGTCGCTTTCTACCAGAGGGCACCGTTGATGATGATGAAGAAGAGGAGCAGGAGGATGGAGAAAATGTTCTAAGATCATTCACAGAAGACGTACTACAAAAAGTAACAAAAATCTCAACTGCAAAAGCAGAAATTCTAAATGATAGTAGTGATTCTAGCAGTGAAGATTTGTTAGAATCTCAGGATGATGAAGAGGAAGAAGAGGAAGAGGGGGAGGAGATTGTTGAGGATAGTTCCTTTGTAAATACGTTTGATACTGCACATGCCCACAAAGACTGTGCTCCTCCAGTGCCAGCAGAGAAAGGCCCAGATCTCGAGGAACGTCTCAGACTGAGTCAACCCATTTGGTATCTTCCCAACATAAACCGAGCAACTGTGGTCCATTATCTCCAGGGAAAGAATGTTGGAGTCTTTATTGTAAGTTCAATTTTAATTTTGATTAACACTCTAATAACATTGTAACAATGTCACAATACCTCCTTCTTACCTTAAACAGATTCGTCAATCGAGCAAGCCCCAAACCCTAGCCATATCGGTGCGTCTACCTCACGGTCGCGGACCTCATGTGGAGCACTATCTGATCGAGAAGCGTAATACCTCAAAGTGCAATTGCCTCTACCGACTCGAAGGGTCCGAACACTATTTCACCACAATCCTGAACCTAGTGGTGCACTACTCGAATTGTTGTGATGAACTTCCGGTTCGGTTGGCACTGCCACCTGTACTACGAACTTCGACCTCAGGTCGCAATCAGTTGACCTCTCTCGCACTGCTTGGACAGGAATTTTGGCAGTCGAAATTTGTTCAACTCAAACAGTTGCCTAGAAATTCGCTGAACAACGAAACACTTGCATTAGTCAGTAGTAGTCAGAATGTTGTTGAACTGAAACTTGTACAGAATGATTGCGCAGAACCAAAACCACGCCTTCCACCTCGTCGACACAATTCCAATTGTTCCTCCAATACTTCCCTGTCGAGCAGTTCTGCACAGTCACACTCAACTGCTAGTCCAGTTTTGATTCCTAGAAAAAAGTTGGGAATTGAACAACAACCAGAAGTGATAACCAGAAATCGATCTCCAATAACCAAATCGTCACCTCCACCACCACTTCCACCTAAGAATCCCGATTCTGTAAGTCCATGTTCAGAATTGTCAAGAATTCTAGAATCTCCTCCAAAAATTCTTGGGGATATTGGTAGTTGAAGTCGAAAGTACTCCAAAACTTCCTCCTCGTCGAATTGAACTTCCACCTCCAATTCCACCTCGAACCAAAGACAATGGTTTCAAAGATTCTCACAACAAAACCTCACCTCCACCACGACCAACAGCTAACAAACGTTCCTCGCCCTCAAGTCAAGTCGTACAACTGAACGATCTGCTCAGTCCAATGTCAATGACCGAATCGGAGATTGATGAAATGTTGAACAAACAACAAATGAACGTACTTCCAAGAATACCATCCCCAAGGGGTCTAGCTGCAGCTAAAACCAACTATTACAATCACATGGCATCGTCAGATTCCGGGAAATTATCTCCACCTCAACCATTACAACAACCGACCTCAATACTTTCTACTAGTCAAATAAAAAATTGTTTACCAGAATTGACATCATCAAAGGAAGGCTGCGATGTTTACACTCAAACGGAAGTTCCAAAGCACCCACCACCACCTAAACCCAGAGAGACTCCTCCTGCACGACCAAATTCCAACTTGTCCGACTCCAGCTATTACATGGATCCAATCGATGCACTTGTAGTGATCAATGGTGTGAAGAATTCTCTTGCCCTAGAACAAAATAGGATACTTCCACATAAACGCAACTACTCGGATCCTGAATTGGCGAGTCAAAAGGAACTTCAAGATATCTATACTGGATTTGCAGGTTCAAATCACAAAAGCAGTCATGGACATTCCTTGGAAAGTCTACTTGAATCCTTCAGGAATCGCTATCCAACTGCTAGTACAATTAGTGATACTAAGAGGGATATTTCTCATAACGGTTTATCACAAAATGAAAAACCCATTTCCACAATTGAGGAAGTACCCGAAAATGATGCCTGTGGAAGAATTCGGTTATCAATCAAACCAGATGCAGGATTTTCTACTGTTGATTCCATGTGGCAATGGCACGACTGTAATAGAAGAAGCTCTGATGGAGTCTGTGCAGAACGTTGTAAGCCACAGCAACAGCAACCGGATGTTCCTAGTGTTAACAACAAGCGTGCAAGCATTGCAGTTTCAATTCAAAGTGACGTAACAACAGTGGAAGATATGATGAGCATACATGCGCCTGAATTAGTTGTGCCCAAAATGACACTAGTTTCAGATAGTGAAATTTCACAACCGCTTACCAATGGAAATGGAACAGGAATGTACGACAATTTGAGCAAAGAAGAATTGGCAGAGTTGAAAAAGTTGAATGGAGGATCTTTTAGGTCTACCCGAACAGATGGAACTGACTTCTCAGAACCATGGAATATGGACATGGTGGAATCGAGGATTCTGTCCGAGTTTGGCAGTGCAGCATCAGGATCGTCGCTTGATGAGTACGAATTTAAGTCACTAGATTCAGTGTCTCTAGATGCAACAGCACAGTTACTCAACAATGATCTCATCCACTTCAACTCGTACCTTCTCGACAAAGAATCCGACAAGCCATCACATTACAGTCTAGACCAGGATTATGACAATGTGGCTGAGGATGAGGACTACGATGAGTATCATCCAATGAATGGCACTGGCCAGCACAATTATCCAATGAAACGAGACGATTCAGAAGTGACACTCACGAATGTTGATGTCAATGGAAACAATTCTACTGATGATGCAAACTCGCCACAGAACATTATGCTGGACATTGTGAACAATATTAGTTCGTATGTGTTTGAGTTGGCAGAGAGGAAGGACAACACTTTTGCCAAGTCGATTCACAATTTCATCGAGTGCACCAAGGAGGGCACGGAGACTAGTCCCACTGTGTAAGTATTGGGAAATTTCTAATAGACACTAACCATTCAAATAACCAATCCCATCTCTAACCCACAGAGTCCTCGGCTACATTCGTCAGTTCATGAACGGCATGAAGAACTATCTGATCAAGCACGGCGAAGGCGAATTCCTGTGCATAGTGAAACGCGAACGTTCCCGCCTCAAACCTCACCAATTCCTCAACATTGACTCCATACTCGAGTGTGCCCTCCAGAAGTTGATCATCGCGCCACTGAAGAATTACATTTACGAAATATGCATTCGAGCGTACAACTCGAGCGGGGCACTCAAAATACTGTCACACAACATTAAGCTTGCACAGAAGGCGAGTCCAGAGGAGTTGGGAATCAAGGTGGAGATGTTGCCTATTGAGGCGACAGTGATGGCTGAGATTCAACACAATTTGAGGAGACTGCAACAGTCGTACTCACCGATCAAGAAGTTGGAACATCTGCTACGTGTCTTTGGTTTAATAAGACAGCACTTGAGTCATAAGTCAAAACAAAACGGAGGACCATCTACAAAGCCTGTGTACTCACGATCTCTTAGTGGCGAGGACATGGTGGCCATGTTGCTGTACACGATCGTGCAGTGCGGACTCGTTTCGGTGCAAATCGAAATGGAGTACATGCTGGGCCTGTTGCACTCGTCCATCCTCAACACAGGTGATGCCACTTACTATTTGAATGTGGCCAGTTCGGCAATTCAACAACTACTCACCAACATGTACGATGGTGGGAGTACGGTGCTGGAGCATGTGCACAGTACTAGCACTGCATCTGTGAACGGTTGTGTCATGTCAGCAAGTCTGGTGCTGAGCATTCTCATACCGAACGAGCTTACCTCCTCGATTGGGTGCAAGCAAGTTCCGGTGAGGCCGAACATGAGTGCCAAGGAGGTGTGTCGCATGATTGCTCACACGCATAGGATCACCAATCCTGAGCATTATGCCTTGTATCGAATCAAGGACCTGCAGGATCATGCACTCGCCGATGCAGACTTGCCCCAGATGATCAAGCACCAGATGATGCAGCGAGGCGAGCCCATGCCCATCTTTGCCTACAAACGATGTGATGCCAACTTTATATGGCCAAATGTGTTGCCAGGAACCGAAATGCAGGTGTCTAAAATATAAAATCTACCAGAATAACTCAACAAGACTGTGCACATTTGAAAATCGTTAAATTGTAATGCTGAACGAACTTACCTCATCTGTTTCGCGTTTACGCCTCTAGTCTGTAAATTTATTTTTAAAACTTTGTATTAACAAAAAATAAAGGCATTAAAAAGGTTTCTTTCTAAACATTTTTTTAAATCATTTAATTCAATTTTTCTTTTTGTGCCAAGATTACGACAAGAAATAGATCTCGAGTCCAAATATATTTTTCCCATTACTTGACGGTAAATTTTTTTACTTTCTTATGTCTTTCCTTTGAATCAGAAAAATTTTAAATGTTTCTTGAGCAATGTTTGTTTGGAGTTACGAGTAATAAAAGTAAGTTAGTGATTTATGTAATACAGGAAAGCTCACATTTTTAAAAGACATTTTGCTATTTCGAAGATATTTTTTGAATTAAATTTTTCCAATAAATTTTAATAGGTAACAATACATTGTGAATGTACATTGTACAATTTCCGTTAACTCATATTTCGTATTGGTTAGCTAAGTTTTTACAAGATTTTTAACAATTGCAAAATTAATTTTTGTTTTGACAGATTAAATAAAAAATTTAAAAACAATACAGCATTATCAGTATTTTTTTATTGCCACATTGTATATTATTTTTAATTCATATCTTCGAAAAACTCATTTTATCAAAAGGTTAAAATGTTTGGACTAAAATACACATGTTCAATCTATTAACACCCTTTGTATCTCATTTCTTATTGGTCTGCGCAAATAGCATTTTTAATAATTTTTATAATTAATTTAGAGAGTTATTTTCTTAGAATTGAATGCTTTCTTGTTGTTTAATCCAAAACATACCAATTTCAATTGAAACTTGCTGGCACGATCCAGGTTGGATCCATTTTTTGACTGTCATAAAATAGGTTAACAATTCATTTTAAATTCAACGTTCTGTTTTTTATTTCCATTTTGTATAACAATTTTAAAGTTTTTTTTTAAATTTACTTTAAAATATTTATTTTAATTAAATAATTTTTTTATTATTATTTGCAAAAACCTCAGATTGCCACTAAAAATGGTTAGAAACAATTTGAATTTTTGTTGGTATTTTCATCCGATTTTTAAAAATGGTTTAAAATGGTCAAACGAAAAATAAAGTTTTTAATAATAGAAAATTGAGAAACTTTGTCTCCTTTTCCTTTCAAAATATTTTAGAATGCTAACCAGAGAGACAAGTCTGGCATGTGGCATATCAAACGCCACTCTCCACTTGTTGTAGTGGTCAATGTCAATGAGTGAGTCAGTGGCAGTAGCACAGTGAAGCATGTGCGTGAGACTAAGAGTGAGAACAGACTCATTGACACAGTCCCTCACACAGTTCGTTCCCCTCATGATGCAGTGCGCTTGCTACAGTAGTGCTACTCTGTTTCATGTGAGTCGACTGCAGTCTCCACTCTTGGTTCAGTTCTCGATTGGCCACAGTTCCGTGCACATTACCCCGTGTGTGTTTTTTTTTTCGTTTATGACAGTGTACCCGCGTGTGTTCTCTCTCACCACTACTCGGTAAAAGCCGGTACCGCTAACCGTCAGCCTGTACTCTACATCTACTAATAATAATAACCGTCTCTACCTCTCATCTCGCGTATCAATGCGACAGTCGAGCTTTAATGCCTTGAAATCTCCGACTTCAGTTTGTTTTCCTCTGTGTCTTTGTCACCCAATCAGTGTTCCGTGACTCATCATCAGTGAATTTCAACACTAAAGTGTCAATGTGATCAAGTTGGTGTTTGTTTCAATGTGAGTGCTCAAGTTTAAATTGATTTTTCAATGTTAACAACAACAATCTAAATTCAATCCATTAACTCTTCAGTCCCAAGCAAGTCTAATCCACAACTCAACATACATTCACGTACGTTCTATTGTCAATTGATCACATTGAAGTGTAGCATTGTTATCTTTTCAATATTAGCTACTGTATCTTTTTTTGTATGATCCTTTGTTTGTATACGACAAGAGAACCTAAACCCAAACGAAAACTACAAAGCTGATTTTGATTGAATCGAGTGTTAGTTCTACTTGATTTTAATACATAGGCAAATTGACAATTTTCCCCACTGAATTATAAATCCACTGCCAACGAACCAGAATAATAAATTGTCAAATAATTTAAAATATACCATTTAGTTGCCAATGACAAGACATTGTCATGCACATTCGTATTATGCGTAACCTGTTTTGTCCATTAGCGTGTCCTAAAGCTTACGTACTTGATAGTTTTATTCTGTAATGACACAGTTGACAAATGAGTCTCGCTTGTGTCTGTGTCACCACACTTCACTGTCAACCTGTCCTGTCCGCCTTATGCATTCTAGTACATTCACAAGGTCATGTAATCCATCAAATTGGTCTCAATTGAGTGTCCTTAACAATTGTTGTAAAATGACGATTTTCAAAAAGGTCCACTAATCAATGAGTAGTACTCATCAGCACCCTAAATAACCTTAAATCTATTTTGTATGATTTGAGTATTTCCGTCCGTTTGAGTCAATCACATAAACAACAAAGTGTTTCCGTTCTAGTCGAGTGTTGACTGTCGTGTTTGTGTCCGTTTAGCGTATAGAATAGTACTCATTGTGCCTATTTGATGAATATGGCCATGTTGAAGTAATTCTCATTCACTCATCGGACAATCATTTAGACATAATTGGCCATTTCCGTTCACTCTCACTCTGTGTGTACTCGAATTACTAGTTAGGTGTGTTTATGAGAGTGGTCTAATGACTTTCGGTTTTTCTGGTAGTTTAGACGTTCAAGAATGTAAACTAGTTTTTTAACCAGCCTGCGTTATGGAGCCCTCTTGCTTTCTTATTTTAAAAGATAAATAACGCCGTTGGCGTAAAGTCGGAGCGAACGGTATAGGAGATAGAAAATGTTTTGTGAGATTATCTATTACTATCATTATTTTATCACTCGCTTCAAGTGTGCGATACTTTAGGTGCACATATTTTTAGCAATGAAAATGATTTAAAAGCTTCTTTTAAACTGAAGAACTGTCTTTACTCTCTTGAAGTGAGAGAGAATTTTCGTACATTTAATCGTGAAGTACAAAATCATCCAAAAGAACTTTATGGAAAGTTCTAGACATCAGAAATAGAGTATTCTGAACATTAACATTAACATAAAACAAAAATCGTTTTTTTGGAGTATCCCATCTCATGAGCTGCATTTTATACTCACAATCGGTCACAATCGAATTATCAAAAATTTATCTATAGAAAATACTAAATATGACATGACATTAAAAAGACCATTCAAAGGTTGTACTTGTAAGCAAACATGTCAATCATCACAATCAGCAAAATATATTCTTTTCACAAGTTTAATGCTACATAATTTAATTTATATTCTCCATAAAGTACAGATGTAAACAATATTCCCACGTATTTGACAATTTTGTTGTGACACTACTCGAATAATTCCTCAAAACATTTTCCCAGTAAACATACTTTAAAAAGCAATTTGTTGTTGATTATGTTTCAGATTATTTTGATCAAAACTCGAGTTATGCACCAAAAAACAGCGATGTGCCAAAAATTGGGTAGATTAGATGTACTTTGCTTGAAAGTGTAATAGATGATGGGGGATGAAAGCTCGAATTGTGTTGACTCGATTTAATAGATCACACAGACTTGCAACATGTCTTGATAGTGGTTCAATGTTTTGAACAGATACAGTCAACAGTATGCAATGTGGTCCAAGGTAAACACAATCACACTTACTATGTGAATCACTCCAGTGTGGGTGTGCTTGTCACTGCGCATCCTCTTTGCGCACAGCGGGCGCGCTGCTCGGCGTGTGTGCTTGTCTGTGTCACACAGCCACTGTTGACACTCGGTCCCTACACATTTCTATACAAAATTCGTATTTCCGCTGTACCTTTGACCTTTGACCTATAGGGCCTCAAAACTATACAGCACATCTACACCACCACCAGAACACTGTGTTAAATTTTCAGACCGATCCATGCAGTCGTTTTCGATGAATCGTCTGGACAAGAAATCCCATTCTCCGAAATTTTTGGGGTAGAATCGTCACTCACTATCTCTCTCACACCCTCGCTCCGCTCGGGTGTTCGTTCGTCAGTTCGCTCCTCTAATTATTAGAATTAGGCGTTGGGTGCCACAATTTTTTATTTTAAAAGTTCACTGACTTGCCATTTAAGAGTACAAATTTTGAGAATTAGTTAAATTTTTTAAACATTTCTAAACACACTCATTTTTGCCTTGGGTTGAATAGAAGCCAAAGAAACAATTACCAAACTCACAAATTTTTCTTTTTTCTTGTTAATCACATTTATCTTCTAAAAAGGTTTAAAATTTTAATAATTTTTAATAATTGGAATTATACTTCTAACTGTATTGTCTTTATTAATAATAACAAGTAATAACAAGTAATAACTATCTCTTGTTTAATCTAATTTTCTAAATTTTATTTTTAGATATTCAACTTCTTTTTGTGTTAGTCTTCATTTGTGATTAGTGACCCAAACCTCCCAACTCACCTCATGATGATTGTTGTCTTGTGTGCCCTATCAGTCCCACCATGAGCAGCATCGGATCGTCATCTCAAGTCCGTCCCCAGCACGCACCCCACGCACGTCTTCGTCACCAACCTGCCTCGCTCGATCACCACTTCGGTCTGTCCTCCTCTGACAGTGACACAGATCACGTGACCACCAATTCCTGTGTTTCTGTTAGTAAAAGTCGTTCTTATCAGCCTAGACGTCGTCGTCAACGACTTCATCGAAACAATCGAGGTCACTACGAGGTCAACCCGACTGTGAGTGATTTATCACCTTTGCCCTTGCACCAGTACCTACTTCTACCTCGCGAGCCATCAACCACCTCAACCTCTTCCTCGTCCACTTCGTCACCTTCAGAAGCGTCGTTTGATCTCGTGACAGATCTAATCGAACATAGTCAAAGTAGTGAGGTCCGTGACCTTGGACCTAATCGTGCAGTGCTCAGACTTGCTTTACCACCTAAAGGTAAACAAGACACCGACGAGGACCACCGCGAGCAACCAATCCAACCACCGGTCAACTGTCACAGACTGACACAACCACGAAATTCTTCTGCCTTCTGGGATGTAAGTTCACTTTTACCCTTATTTTATAAAAGTTGTCTATATTAGTGAAAAGGGCCCTAGGCCGTAAGGAACCCTACCTTGGGTGCCAAACTAGGTCTTAATTACACTCAGGAATTTGTCAATTGTTGCGTTAAGTCCCGCTGTTTACTTTGAACTTTTTTTTGTTAATGTATTCTAATTAAATCGTCAACCTCTTGCCCCTAGTCCTTGGGCCACACGCACCGCTCATGGTGGTCCTCGTGACTAGTTGACTAATATAGCGAGGGTGACTCATCTCAACTTAGTCAGAGACAAACAGAACTCTTAACTCGTTTGAAGGAATGTTTTGTCAAACCACGAGACACTCTGGGCCATAAATAACTCTGCCTAATGATCAACATTTGTGAGCCAGCTGTGTCCTGAGGTCTAAATTTGGACATAGGGTCTAGCTAAAAATCCAAAACATCTGTCTAACCTAACACGTGTTTGATGGGTTAATCCTTCTGAGAATGAACCTCATTAATCGTTACTCGTTGATTTGACGACAGTTTCTTCTCTTAAAATAACCTCAAAATTAGTTTTGATATTTGTGACCGCATTCTACCCTTCTCTTCTTCTAATATAACCAAAGTGATCGATGCGGTAGGCAATTTATGGACTTTAACTTAGTGTGTGTGTGTGCTTTGAGGGACATATGCCGACCACCGCATGTGTCTGTGTGTTGTCTTCTAATTAAAGGTTAATCTTTTTCTTTTGGTCTTTGCGACTGCAGACTCGGTTGAGTCGTCTGTGGTTTAGTGTCTTGTTCTATTTTTTTTTGCTTTCTTAAAGTTAAATTTATTATGCTCCGAACAAGACCGACAGACTGAATTATGACTTTGCGGTTTTCGGTGCTCAGTTTTTTGCCAGTTTTCTTTTTTTTGTATTCAAAGTAGTATTTAGTAGAAAAGTTACTTAATTTTTTCTGGATTTCAAATTTTCTGTATTTAAAATAAAAATATATTGTTTTAATTTGAGTGGGTAGATCCAGGAGTTTTAAAAATGGTTAAATTTTATTTGAATTTGGTATATTAAGATCACATTACTTTAACAGAAATGTTTGTCCATATCATTAAGGTCATCTGGGTTCAACAAAGCGCCCTGATGGGGTCAGAGGCACCAACACTCTTCCACTCACCCATTATAGCAACACAGAAGTAAATCTAATTTTCAGACACGTTCGGTTTATAATATGCAGAATGTGATATAAATAGATTAGGGCAAGAGGGTAGAAGGTTGTGGATAAGACATGGCACGTGGTGGTGTGGGGACATGAGAGTTGATGAAAGATACGTGGGATATACGTGCGTTGCATGGAGAGGAGAAGAGACAAAATAAGCATGACTTTGAAGTAGATGAAGCTTATTTCAAATGTGTATTGATTTAACATTCAAATGAATTTCGAGAACTTGTTTAAATGGTTTTACTATTAAAAATGTTTAGAGGCTACAGAATTATTAATTGTAAAAAAATTTATTAAACTATTTTTTAAATTTTATTCTTTGTTTATTTTAATTTTTCGCTATTTTTGACTCACGATTGCCCAACAGTCAGATATCTTGGAAATGTTGTTGATTGCTTTTTGTGAGTGAATTCACAGAAGAGTTTGGTTCAAATTGAGTTATACGAAACAGATGTGATGTGAGGGTGGTGAAGTGGAGTGCATTGTATGATGTTGTGCTTATTTAAAAAATTAGGGATATTTTAAAAGGTTGTTCTGCAAGAATCTGTAAAGTTATTTTTTAAACAAAGTTAAATTCTAGTTATTCGTAGAAATGGAGTGGTTTGAAGATGGTATCGTGTTTTATGTTTTATATTTCCTTATTCTCTTTCTCTTCTTTTCCTCTTAGGTTTCTGAAGTTTATTTACAACTTTTGTATACTTCATTGAGTTGTCGTATCTCTTAGGCATTTTTAAAGGTTCCTCTTCAACTTGATATTTAAATGGTTAAAAGATTCAAACTTTTGAGCTAACCTCAAACTCTCACTTTGTTTATTTACTTTGAGTCTGTCTTGCACTCTCAGTTTGTCACTTCTCATCTTGAATTACTGTTTTATGTTTATGTTCTGCTTTATTTACTTTCAATGTCAAGATCTCTCGCATGCGTCTATTTATATATTTTTTCATTTGATTTCGGAGAAAATGTAATTCAAAAAATTATTTAATTTTTATTGTGCTCCAAATATCTTCCGGTTTTATTAAACGGTTATATTAATTTGATGATTTTTAGAAACACGATATTTTAGTATATCTTTGAGTCACTCTGTTAACTTTACATGTTTCCCAGTAACGTTATATATGAACAACTCGAGTGCAACTGCCCCACCCCTCACTAAGCACTAACTCGAATGTGCACGAATCTAATTTTATCTCCAAACCAAACATTAACCAAATGTGTTCATTCACACCAACAGTGCAACATGAACAAATTATTACTATTTCCTTCGAAACACATCTTCAAGTTTATGACTGGTTATTGAATTTATTCTGCTCGACCAAGCAGATTATGTACATTCAAATTCGAACCACTTTCTCGACTCAAAATGAACACAAATTGGCCCAGGAGAGTGAGACCAATTTGATTAGAGACCAATTTGAGTGTACATTCCAACTATTTCACTGCATTTGACAGGAGGATGTAGACTGAACGAGATAAATCGCATCATCATTTGCATATATTATCCCTAGGGCCCTATTGCACATATACAATACACTCAAATCGGAATTTGGGTTGTTCATAGATAGAGTTACTCAGACATATAATATTTTTACTTTTTCAATGCATTTTTATTTGAAAACAAATTCATGCAGTGCCCTATAAGCAAATTGATACTTTAAATAATCCCATTATCATTTTCGAATTTGAGTTTATTTTTTAAACAATTTGGAAAATACAAATGGTTTCTCAACTTTGTAACTATACTCGTGAATGATTGAATTTTATTTAATTTTTTACTGGATATACAATTCACTTTGTTACATAATAATCACTTGGGCGTAAATAAATAGATCATTATTCGTGTAGGGATTTTAAAGAGAAATTGATTTTATTTAAACTTTTTATATTTTGTTAAAAATTATTCAAAAATCAATAATATAATAAATGTTTTTCTTTATATTTAATGCAAAATTCTTTTTATTAAAAAATTAATTCACATAAACTATGACGGTCATCGGTCATCAGTCTAATCACAGTCACTTCACAACCTCAATGATCATTTAAATGTATAACATGTTCAAATGTTGTTTTGCCTAACTTTCATCTCTTCAATTGAATGTCTTTGTCATTACGCCACGATGATGATGATGGCGCCCAAGCCTTGTTTGATGATCTCATCAACATGATGTACATCATCAAGTGGACAGTACAAATCTATTTGTCTGATCACTCACAGGGGGACGAGTGTCTGTGTGTTGTGTGTTGCATAATATACCAAGAAGAGAATTGAAATTGAGATGAGAATGGGAATGGATTCAGATTAGTACTGGCCTGCAGGGAACCATCAAGTTGTATTTTTTACACAGATTTTTGAGTGGTTATTTAAAATGGTATTTATTTTCAATTTCTCATTACACAATAGATTTGTGTTTTGTGATTTAACTGAACATTCGCCGTTGGCGGTATCCAGACTGGCGCCTTGTTTGTATGTTTCCATCTGTGTCTGACATTTTGTAAGGCGCAATTTTGTATGATTCGATGCAGACAATTATATCTTAAAGTAGTCTATACTCAACATGACTCCCTTTTCGACCATCTCGTTACAACCAATCATTACATTACTTTTAAAAGAGAACTTCCACATTCTTATTAAATGGTGTCTTTTGTGCTTTTCCTAAGTTTCCTATCTCATTCATTTGAGATTACTGTAAAGTAAACATTTCCTCAACCTACGAGTATTAATTATCTTTTTTTATCTTCCAAATTGAAGTAAGATGTATGGTCTATTTACTATTAAATGATTTCTCTTAAGAAAAGTTCCATTCAACCATGACCTAATTAAGTTCAAGCAATTAATTAAGCAACAATTAAGTTCTCATTAAATAGAGAAAGAAGCGATTGAAAATTGAAAGAATGCAAACATTTTTTATTGATATTATTCACATTTCAGGGTTTTTCGTACATTTTTATTACTCAAACGGTCAAACCTCAACGATTTTGTAAAGGTCATAAGCCATATACAGGTGTGTACCGTGAATAAAATTATTTTCAATTACAAACTCGTATTTTCAAAATTTTGATTTTTTAAATTAATAACCCTAGTAGTCTGTATTAGAAATTCGCGGAAATTGATCGATAAATGCTCTTGACAAATATATTCGAATGTTTCAAAGAATTTTGATATTATTCAAAATTATTTCAAAAAGTATTTTCGTTGATTTTCCGAACTTGTATCAATTTTATTTTTTTGAATATCTCAAGCGTTACCAAAGTTTTTCTATAAATATTTTTTTTATAATTCATTACTTTGCATAATAAATTGAAATACCCCTATTCTTATTCTTATTTTATGATTTCAGAAATTTTGTTTTGTTTTCGTTTAAATGTTTTTAGGTCAACTTACACAATGGATGGAAAATGGAATAATGTCTAGAATTTGTAGCATGTTAATGAAAAGGTTTTTATAAATATTATCAATTTTTGAAAATTAAATTAATTTATTTTTTCAATTTGCAAAATTTAATTTTCTGGTTAGATTTAGATTTAGTTGAAGTAATTAATAAATTGAGTTAATCGGTTTTAATAAAAAGGTTAATATAAAAAAACATTAAATGTGTATTATATTGTTTAAGTAGATAGTACAATCTTTTCAGTTTTATTAAATATTTTCTGAACAAATGCAATTGTATTCAAGTTTATGAAATCATTATGTGAATCCCCCAATAATTTATTAATGGTCAAAACTTAAACTGAAAAAATCAATATCATTTTTATATTTTGTCTAATCTCTTCAATCATAAATTGTCTCAAATTCTTTCAACCATATTATAAGAATAGATAGGAAGCACTTTACAATTTTTCTCATTCTTTGTTTTGTCTAGACATCATTAATCTTTTTTAATTGGAGAAATTTCAATCCTTGGTGTTTAAAAGGTTATCACATAAATTTCTATTTTTAGAAACCAATTTCTGAATTCTTTATCACATATATTGAAACTTTTGCTTTCATCTAACATAATACTAAAATTATTGTGTTCTATCAAGTGTAAAATGTGTCTTTGGGAAAAATATTTTACCTAAGCCTAGTCAATTTCCGTTTGTCGTAAATATCCTTTTGGCACGCGATATTAATCTCCATCTTATTACTCGTTCGCAAATGTAATGAGCCACTAACGCCATCTATTATGTGTCACTTTCCCCTTTAGCTCGGCTCATTACTTTTGCGAATAAGTATTACTTACTTCTACTGTATTTTGTGTATGTTTGCATCGTTGCGCAAGTTTTGTGCGACAAATGACCAACCGTCCTGTCTTTTGTCCCCTCTAGTGAACCTGACCTTTGCAATATTCATGTCATTATCGTATTTTGATTGTTCGTGAAGATGATTATCACTCATGTTTTTTACTGTGAGAGAGGAGGTCCACAGGCAAACACGCTGCGCAACAGGCGAGCCTGCATGAAGTTAATTGCCTGTGTAATATGTGCGCAGCACGGGGGACCCTCGTTATATAAGACAAAGAGACAATAAAACTTGTGTGCTACCTAACCGAACAAACGATAATTGAAATGCACTCGAGTCACTGCTTTCTCAATGTTCAATAAGTTTGTCCATTTATCAGGTATTCGCTTAAGATTTTCCGCAGCGCCATCTCATTTTTTATAAAGGCAATTGTAGGATGTCTGTCCGTTTTTGTGATTAATTTATGCCTTTGTCTTATATTACTGAATGCATTCAATTGATCACTTATCTTGGAATGTGTGGAATGTGAATTATGCAGCTTGCGGAGGAAGGAAATGGCATTATGACCTTTGTGTGCATCACATTGAATCAATTGCAATTGGACAAAAAGGCGCTAAATCACTTTTGTCTACCAAATCAATCATCGAACGTGTTTTTCTTTTTGTGTCAAAATTGGCAAGTTTTATCGTTTTATCTTCTCAAGGAATACTAATACGATGATAATGATCTGTGAATGTGGATGGTGAGTGAGCAATAGATGCATGAATGGACACACGAATGAATTACTCAACGTGCACAGGTGGGCTATGACTCAGTACTCTACACTTTCAACTAACGTACTGACCCTCAGGCAACGTACTCGAGGATATGACAGACTGGCGGATGGAGATGTGTGATCACTGAGATAACTTTATTTGTGAATGGTTTAATTCGCACTACTTATTTCTCAATAAAAATTCTTAGAAATTATTTTTATTTGTTCAGAAAGTAGAATTTTAAAACAGGTTTATATAAAAGTTTCTTTATTTCTAACTAATTTTGATAAGTTGACTTATAATTCTTAACTTAAGTATTCACCTAATAAACTTTTTGTAATTTCTCTCTTGTGAATAGTGAAAGTGAAGGAGGTATTTAAACTTGGTATTTGACTAATTTTGCATTTTGATTTCTGAGAATCGTGTACTTTCCCTTTGTTGTTCGTGTCTGTGTTGCTCATTAAACTCTCATTTCACATGAATAAGAAGACATTAGAGTGCACTTTAAGTTGAATATGATCATTAAAATAAAAGGTCACTCAAAAATATTATTTGAAATTTCTAATCTTTTTTCGCATTAATGTTCTGGTTTAACTTAAGTTCTATCCTAATATAGTTTTGTTCTTTTGTGGTTGAATTGTGGCTATGCAATGATGACAGGAATATCGAGTTTTGAAGAAGGAGGAATGGCTTGAGAGAATTGGAGACTATTGTGATGATGGACAGCAGTGCGGCCCACGAGCTCATTCAAAGGTAGGCAAAGTGTTCACTTACCCTCAGTTTACCGCCTTTGGCATGAGCTAATGATTGCAACGTTAATCGCGTTAAACGAAATTTACGTAAAAATTAACGTTAAACGTTAAGCGTTAATTAACGTTTACCGTTGGGTTTTAATACGTTAATAACGCTTAACGTTTAACGTAATTTTTGCGTAAATTTGCGTTAAACGTTAATGAAGATGATAGTAACCAAGTGGTTACACATGCGCACATTACGATAATTTTTAACAAAAGTTAATTTCTTTATTTTGCATGTGTTTATGACAAAAATTAGCGCACAAATACACGTTTATTCTGATTAAATCAATTACTTTAATATAAAAATTGGGACAATATCACCAATACGTTAAAAATAGCGGAATACGTAAAAAATAACGCTAACGTCAAAATTACGTTAAGAATTAACGCTTAACGTTACGTGGCGTTGCAATTATTAGCATGAGCTAAATTGGCCAGAAATTGTAAAAGATTTCTCCCAAGTCATTTTACCGCCTCTGGAAGCGAAAAACAAGGTCACTCTTTCCTACCTTCGCCTACTGGCTGGGCCGGCACTGATGGACAGATTGAATTGTTCTGTCTGGTTTTGCATTTGGGTTCGAATGAATGTGTGGAAAATGGGAGAATTTGAAAAAATTTAGATATACGTTTGAAGAAATATTTTCATGTTCATTATGTTGGGTACCAGATTTTGGTTCGATTTAAAGGTTTTATTCATTATTATGTAATATTAACATTAAATAATTTTATAAAACAATAAACAATATTTTCTGTTCAAAAATGTAACGTATTCAAATATAAATCTGTTGACCAAAACCTCCAAACCAGTCTTTCTTTACAATTCGAACTAATTTGGACCTAATTTGGACAGTACTTTCCCCAAATTGCACCCAAACAACCAATTTATTGATTTATTAATGCATTTACTATTTGTTAGACTAACCCAAAAGTTTTCATAACAAAATGGACACTTTTACAGTTAAATGACGACAAATACAGAAATTTTTGTGTTTTACCCGATACAGAGGAAATGGAGACACAACCATTGACACAATGTGCATGTCATGAACGACAATTACCCAAAATCGTATATTGAAAGTCATAAAGGACAATTTGAGATTATATCAAATTAGAGAGATACCTTATTGTGCAATCATTTAAAAGGTCAACTCAAAAGTTTATATTTGAACCAAACTTTAAACTATTTTTCATGTCTTTCCCTAATTCATACACAAAACGTGTCCTCGTCCTCCGTCAATTCCATTTCCCCGAATTGGTTTAATTTACTTCTCTCTATTATTATCATTATCTACACGTTTGCGCTTGACTGGCACATTTGGTTGCAACTGCACGATGCAATCCATTCAATTTGGCTGAACTCACTCTGTAAATAAAAGGGTTTGAACTCGAATGGAGAACAACAACAAGGGGTAGATATGATCATGGACAGGATGATGATGATGACACATAGACCGGTTATGGCAGATATTGTTGGGAATTTATTAGCATACTGTTGACTGTGATTTTATAGTTAATAGTTACGCTCTCTTAAAGGCCACACACATGCTCCGACACTATCTCTGGTGAGATATAGTTAATAACCACACACGCACACTACTTTTTCCACTAATTAACTAAACTAGATGAACTAATCAACATATAATCGAATGCATAAGAATTTTGGAGGGCAGTTCTGGATTGATATAGATAATCTCATAAACCAGTAGACTTTTGACGGTTCATTAATTTTATAGTTAAGCCAAAATTATTATATCCATTATAATTTTGAGTAGAATGTTGTTCATTCTTTAAAAATGGTACTTTTAAATATCCAATCGAGTCAAAGGCAAAATATTTTTTTATTTGCTTTGCTCTTTTTGTATTCTTTTGACATACAAATAATATATTTTCTTAATTGATCCTGTGAACATCAATATTATCAATATCATTGCATTAATCTAGACAAATGTTGATAGAATCACATGGCATGAACACTTTAAATCACAAGCCACTTTTCAATAATAACTTTTCCATTTCTATATTTATTTTTGTCTATTTCAATTTTATTTTTCTTTACTCCTACCCTTCACAAATGATCATTTTATGGCTTTATCGGTATTTTGTTTTTTGAATCGATTTAAATGTGTTTTCTCTTTTTGTGATGCTAATGTTTTGGTTTGTTGTTCGACTCATATATTTTCTCAATGTCTTTTGATGTCTTCAATGGAATTTTTTCATGTCTTCATGCTCTGTCCAATGTCTAATCCACGTTCCACTTTCATCTCAGTCCTTGTTATGTATCTCCCCAAATGTAATGAGTCATCTAGTAGGCATCTTATTGACATAATCGATGAGTGTGAAGTGTACAGTATACAGAGAGTGGTGATGCATTGCACTTGCAGTGTGCTAAAAAATGTGCGATGAAATCACCCTAGCTCATCTCAAACCAGTTCTCCCTCAAGGAGACTCACCAGACTGCATCGAAAATGTTCTGTTTACTTAAAGCAAAGTAGATATTTTCCTACACCTCGAGAATTGTTGCGATTTTCTCATCTTTTAAACATTTTATAAAATTATGCAATCATAAACAATTTCTCCTAATTTTACACCATGTCAATATTACCCAATTATTAATTTTAAGGCAATATTTTTTGTTTAACACATTTTATATTAAATGCAGACCACACACATACATTGGATGACAAACATATTGTTGCTAAAAAGGTTTCCTTAGTACTTTGCTTCTGGCATTTGATGCGCAAGTCTGGTGCCAAGCCTGTTAAAGTTGTTGCTCATTAAAGCGAATGTCTCATCTTTTGATTGATAAAAACAAGTGATATTTTTCGTTAATTATTTTGTAATTTCATATGAAAAAGAGCGAAGGCCACTTAATCTCGCCAGTTATCACCACAAGCCTCGTTATCTTTGGTGTCGTCTGTTGATTAATCAATTTGGCAGTGCCTGCACTTGGCTCGACATGTCTGTTTGTGGACTATGATAATTAGCAGTGAAAAATAAAAAGAAGAAATACGAGATATTTTGTGAGTGAGTAATTGAATCCGACTATTTTATGATAGTGATGAGTCAGAGACGGCTCATGGGACAATTTGGTGACAATTTCAATGTGATAAATTAACTTGATTTTAAGAAAAAAAAACAAAAGTCTTTTGAATTTATTCCATTTATAAACGATTTAAATAAAACAAAATTTTCTGCTTCCCTTTTATATTGACAGTGTTCACTTGACCATAATAGATTGAACTCAACTTGTGGGTCAATTGTGAGGTCTCCTTCTTGTCAGTGCTCACTACTAAAGACTTTTGTATTGACCAATTAGACGCAGTTTGGTGTCAAATGACGCGTCAAACAGAAAGAGGGGAGATCAATTTCGTTGATAAATAATGCGAGGAGACCGTATGGGTCCTGATTTTAAGTGGCATTTTGATTGGTGTGATTTTGCGCTACTCACTAACGCATTAACTAGGTCAACATTTGGGACCTTATAAGTTCAAGTAAGATTAGATAAAACCCTAGACGAAACAGAAGAAAAGAATGGAATGCGCTTTTGTAAAAAGAGACAGATAGACCCTAGGGTCGTTGACGCGCGTAACTTGTGCACAGTGCGCAGTGTTGACTGTGCTAAGCACATGCCAAGTGAGAAGAAGAACAGTTCGGTTGGAGTGTTTCTTTGTTGGTGTCCTGCTGTGGTGTGAAGAATGTTTCACTCTCACTCGTGTTGTGCTTGGTGCACTGTTCAAGGTACTAATTGAGGCTATTTGTTACACAGACAGACACAACTTTGGGACTGCATTTCGCGGTCACATTAGCAAAAGATGCGAAAAGATCGGTCACGGCTGAATCCTCCACTATTTTGATAATCGGATTAGAGTAAGATTGTGACTATGAAGAAAATGATGCGCGCATTTGTAAGCTTTTCATTATTCGCTTCTCGGGTTGGTTTTCTTTAAAGGTATATTTCAAGTTAAATATTTAAAAATAATTTTAATTATTTATTACTAATTACTAAAAATCTCTTTATTAAATTATTTACTATTCACAAAACATTATTAATCATAAATCAAATTTGAAATTTGAAATTCCACGAATTTTCTCGTTGGTTGAACAAAATGTAGTCGTTGACAGAATTATGAATTATTCCTCTCTCGAGTGTTCTGTCATTAACTAAACACACATTGAATTTTCGCTGAGTTGCAAATATATTAATAACGTCAAGCGCTAAAAAGTTTTTCAGTTAATTTTGAGAGTGTAACTAAAAATGTGCTACGTTTGACAGTGCTTTATTACTTTGCTTTGCTTTCTTGATGTATGACAAATTATATTATAATTCCCAGAGTGTTCTCTGATTTGACACAAACGAGGCGTTGGTGTAGTTGGTCTGAATCTAGTATTCTAGTATGCTAATTTTACTTTTAATAAACTAGAGGGACTGCGAGCAGTTAAGCTGAGCGATTATTACACTAAGTTCTAAAGATGAAACAGAAAAGTGAATTTGATCTCAATAAATTGAGTGTTAATCCCGCAGAAATTTTTAAAAATCTGTTAATTCCACTTTTCTTTTCTCTTCTGAGATTGTCTATTTGTTGCATGTACATGCACATGGACATGTCACAGTGACCCTCCACTCGCGTAATTTATGATTTTCTCCTCTTCTCGTCGCCTCACGATAAAGTGCGAGTGAATGGGAAAGCCATATCTCTCTGCTCTGTGCACACACACTCGTGGAGAGTCGTGTTGGAGGAGCGCAACGGTAATGCAAACATGTGCGCACATGTTACGAGGGGGCTCTTGAGGGTAATTAAAAATATCACATTACAAACTACATTCACTCTTCGTATACGACAAAACAAAATAATTTAGTCAAATTTGGTCTTTTGATAAATTATTTATATTTTTGAATGTATATTTGTGTTGTGTGTGTATTGCGATATGGATTGGCTTAATATTGTAAAATGAAAATGTGTTTTGTTTGTGAAATTTGCAGCAATCGAGGTCACACTGTGCTTCAATGCAAATAAGAAATAAATTTTGATCAAAACATTGGTCATATTGAATGCAATTGGAAACAATGAGAATAATTTTGGATAAATAGATGATCTACTTGACAAGAAAATACACATTCGTAGAATTATTTAGATATGTCACACATAGCTATACTCAAACAATACAACCAATGAGAGCTATTTGCAGAAATGCTCTCTAATTCCGCTAACTTTATGAACATCTACTATAAACTCGATAAAATTAGGTTGTTCAACTCAAATTTAAATTTTACAATTACAAATTACAACTCTGAATGTTTGTGTTTGATTGTAGATTGCCAGTTAGATAAGGGTTATTTTCAAATTTTTAATGGCGGAAAATAATCTACATAGTTCAACGATTAATTTGATGTGCCACACATTTCAATGCTCAGTATAATCAATTCTCTACAGCCTCTGCAAAATCGATGTGATAATAGCTATTTCCCATAGAAAATACATTATAAACTTACATTACCTGGTCAGAAGTTACCTAAACAATCATGGATTTTCTCACAAAACACAAAGTGAACTTCATTTTTAGTAGCTGAATCGTTTGTGACCTTAATTATGAATTTTAGTGTTTTCGTTCCAGAGATAGGCAAAACTCAAAAAACAGCGTGACATTTCCCCCTCTGTTACAATGCTGACGTTTTCTCCCATTGAAAAGTCGAAACGGTTTTCTCAAGTGGTGACAGAGTGCTTCGCTACGTTCACTCACTCACTCACGCACTCGCTATCGCTCGTGCGTTCGTTCGTTCGTTCACTTCGCTCAGCTAAAAATTGAATTCAAAATTAACATATTAAAATATTTTGAAAATTCAAATTTAAATCAAAGTTAATATTTACTCAATTTATCAAAGTTTTTATTTATTTAAATTAATTAATTTGACTATTTTGCTTTTTTCAATTTCGATTTAATGTTTACTTGAGAATTGCAAATTGATTGATTTAAACTTTTCTCTGTGTGTTTGTCTTGGCGCAAAACAAACGCAAATAAATCACTTTCCTTTTCGCCACTATTCAATCAAATTTGTTTGAAATTCAAAAAACGTGCAAAAGCGTAAACAGAAACAAAACAAACGTGAAATCACACAAATTACCTTCAATTTTTAGTGTGCACTTATCTCTTTATGCTTCAATAAATCAAAGGTTACATTTTTGAATAATTTTTTCAATTAGTTTAATAATAAATCATAATTCTCAAACAAAAACAATTTTAAATTCCCAAGTTAAAAATGAGAAGTTTTCGAGTTGAGAGGTTTCTGTGATTTATTGCAATCAAATTTTTATTAAATTAAAACGATTTTTGTGCAATGAATTTTTCATTTCTTAAATTAGATCAACAATTTATAGAGCAATAATAATGGTTTTCTTAAATTCGATATCAATTTCTTACTTTCAAGAAACAATTGGGTAATCATAAACAGTTCAATGATTTGAACAATACAATTGATATAAAAATTATATTCGGATATCACATCACAGATTTATTTAATAATATCTACACAGTATCAATATGTCTATTTTCTTCGGTAGCTTCCCCAAGCATAGTAATGGTCCCATAAATATTTCAAAATATTCATAATATAATGTATTTACTAAACTAAAATCTCTAAAATGTAGAGTAAATTATCCCCTTGAGGTTGAATACGTTTTATGTTGTACTGAGTGTACTCAAATTTTATGAGCAATTTATATTCAATAAAATTAATCTTTTATATTTAGCTGAACACTCTGTAAATAATCTATAAATAACTTATTACATTCTTGGTTAATTCTTTATTCTGAATAACAGAATTTGTCAAACAAATAAATGTAAATCCAGTCTTCAATATTTTATTTATTATTCTTAATACAGAAAATTCCATTAAAGTTTTACAAATGCTTTTGGGATTTTCAAAGGTAAAATAAAATTTTATATTTATAATCATTAATTCTACATCGAAAACTACACAGAATAAACCAATTCTGTTTTTAAATGAAAAGGAAAAATTCTAATTTGTTTTGCGTGGAATATATTTTGGAATTGGAGTTTTTTTTAATGGAAAGGAAGAGAATTTTGATTTGTCCTGATTTGATGATGAATTATTGATTGAGTGAGTGAAAATAAAGAAGAAGTAGGATGGGACAAATAGATCGAGTTTAGTGCATTCTGATTGGTCGGTTATTTGTGGCACCCATTTATATATTGATTTGTGTATTTATTATCTCAACCATTTCATTTCATCATTTGAGTGTGATCAATCAATTTGATGTGTCATCGTGTTGTGTTGTGTGTGTTACTTGTTCCTTTGAAAAATGTTGATCAAATCGGTCACAGCAACCGTGTGTTGAGTCATCGATTCAGTGCAACTCACAACTCAAACATGGGCCATGTCTTCATGACTGACAAACAAACAAACGAGTTCACCAAATTATTTATTATTTATTTTAGTTTCTCCCATACATAAACTCCCACACAAAAATATTAAACCAACAAACAGACAATCATAAATTATCACAATAAAATGTGTGGATGCATGTAGATGATATTGATGATGCAATCTATGAACAGTAGGGGTAAGTGAACTTTGCATTTTTGAGAAATAAGAATCGGCGAGCCATAGAAAACTTGTCAATGGGTGTCATGATCAAAACCTGAAAGTTTGGTCCCGATTGGTCAAGGCCTAGGTGGGCTTAGACGATCCAGAGTGCTGGAACACCTCATTTTTGTGAGTTTCAATACTAACATTGGGCTTCACTGCACGTTTCTGGTCAAAAATGTTCGACTTTTATGATCGATCCTAATAAGGCACATCATAAGCTTTCCAAATCACTGTCCAATGTCAAATTTGGTCAACTGAGTCAAGAGTTATGACCAAAAAACCAATTTGTCCACATTGAATACGCAATGCCAATGCTCTAGAGCTCTCCCATCACTACATTGGGCAAATATTCAATTTGTTTGTTTGGCGTGTTATCACATAAAACCTTTGGGTTTCTGTATTGGAAACGATTCATTTGCTTCTCAAGAGTATTCAAAAATTCATAAAAACAGTTGGGGAACGATCTTGGTGTTGCAAAACTTTGGAAAACGGTCCAAAATGGGCTAACTTCATTTAAAATATAAATTTTGACCAATTAAGTTAAAATTGATTCTATCTTCCTAAAAATATGCCGGAAATCACAATTATCCAGTAGTATAATATCTTCCAAATGGTTGATCGAATATCTCATATTCAGATGGATTACATCAGATAAAAGCCAAACTGAGTGAAAGTAAAATTACCATGAACTAAAACGTATATACAATTTCAGTTTTCTTGTCCATATAACATAAAACGATTAATTAATTTTTAACGGTATTTCAAATAATGATAATTCAAAAATTATCCTATTCCTGCAATGGAATCATTCAAGCCAATTTATTCAGATATTTACATTTTGGGGCAATCCACATACAACGTGACTTTGCCATGGGTTTTGTTTTGTTTTGATTTTCATTCACATGTGATCGCGTGTTTGAGTGAAAAGTTGTATTTTACATCATTTTTTGTGCTTTAACTCAAAATGGATCAAAATGGATCAAAGCATCCCAAGAAGTATCTGACTAGGGCCGAGAAAATGTGCGTCCTCTTTGGAAGTCCAAGTCGAATGCCTCTTAATAAATTACCAACTTATGCTGATGTCGAGCTTCACTATTTGTTTGAGTATTACGAAGTGAAGATGCTAACTTCTGTTCAACCCGAAGTACGCCTTATTGCTGAAAAGGTTACCGATGTGATTGAGAGCTTGTGGAATAAAACGCAAATCCCACGAATCTTAAGGAAAACTATTGTTGAGAAGGTGATGAGTTTTCACAGAGAATGTCAAAAGTTTAAAGTGAATTTCAAGACGCACAAATTGGATCGAATCACTGAATTTAGATTTTCTTCATCTACTCTTTTTGACATTGCCCTCTGTCACTGTTTTCATGGTTGCGTTTGTCCTAAGTTTGAGAAAATCACCGCTAGAATTGACCGCATCTTTATTCAAGATCAACGAGCTCATCGACAATTTGTGATTGGAGGAGTGGATCGAGCGATGACCGAAATGGCAAAGCGACATAACGAACGAATTGCAAAAGATAATCAACAATATGAAGCTCAATTGGAATCAAGCAGTGCTCAATCGATTGAAGCAAATACGATCACTGGAGTTGACTTTGATCAGATTTTTTCTCGGATTTTTGGTGCAGAAGATGAATTAAGTGATCAAGATTGTTCGGACAACGAGTGTAACTACAACTTGCGTAAACAACAAACAACACAAATGCGAATACGATTGCCAACTTTAGCACTCGCTTGTGATGCCTTTGATGTGTCTTCAAAAGCAGGTTCGGTGATATTTACAACAGGCTTATTCGACATGAATATCATCACCCAAGACAATGTTCAAAATATAGTGGACTGTTCGAAAGTGAAACGAGAACGCAAATCTATGCGGAATGAGTTGAAAGTTGAACATTGGAACAAGTTTCGGTCTATCCGATCATTGGAATTTGACGAACGCAAAGATTTGTCCAAAGTCAAAGTGTCCAAGCATCAAATAGTCACCAAAGTTGAGTCACACGTGGTGTTATTGTCTCTTTACGAGTATCTTGGTCATGCTACTATCCCTCATGGTCCAACAAAGGCTCAATTACAGCTCTACAGAGAATTCAAAAAGACCAAAGTTTATAAGAAATGTAAAAAAGAAACTTTTGTGTTTCAAAATGATAAGAAACCATCAATTGTGAAAATTGCCAAAGAAAGATTACATAAGTTTGCTGGAAAAGGAACCAAACGATCACCGGAAGCGAATGAAGATTCAGATGAAGAACTTGAGTCATTCATTGATGCAAGTAGTGATCTTGGGAATAGATCAATCGAAGATTGGATTGAGCAGTTGAATGATGAAATGTTCAATTGGACCGAGGAAGAAATTGAGGTAAATTTAGAAATCATGCCATTTTTATAATTCTGTTTTTTAATTGACAGAAAGGTGCCACTAGAATGCTCAACTCAATCACTGAATACCTCGACAAACACAAGGTTGTATATGACCAATTAGAACACATCGGATGCGATGGATGTCCAACGAATACTGGCAAGCACAACGGTGTCATCAGATTGCTTGAGAAACTGATTGGCTTAGCATTGCAACATGGAATTTGCTTGCTACATGGAAACGAATTGCCATTTCGTCACCTTTTTCTTCACCTCGATGGTGCAACAGCAGGTCCAAGAGCATTCAAGGGTCCGATAGGAAAACAGCTTGCAACGGTAGAAACTCTTTCGGTGGCGGAAGGTTATCCCAAGATTGTTGTACCATACTTCCCTGAATTTGCAGACATTTCTCAACTCAGCAAAGACCAACATCAGATGTATCGATTGTGTAGAGCAATAATGACTGGCTCCAGTACGGACACTGTCTTTAAGGAAAAATTAGGTCCTGCGATGCAAGCTCGATGGCTCACTACAGTGAACCGAGTAATGAAATTATTTGTCCACTATAAGGAACCACCAAAGAAATTGCTCATCTTGGTCAAGTACATTCTGTTTGTGTATGCACCAACATGGTTTGAGATTCGTCTTGAGCCATTTCTCAGTGATGGACCGAAGCATTTCTACAGGTTAATTGACAGAAGTAGAAGTTTGTTTGCTGATTCGCCTGTATTGCGCGATCTGGTTTTTGGAGTACTACAGCGAAATGGATTCTACTGTCACCCGGAGAATTTGCTTGTGACCATGATCAAGGATGACGATGAAACTGTTCAGAAGAAAGCTGTCGAGTATATTCAACATGCACGAAGCATTTTTGCATCTTCTTCTGAACCCAGACAATTTGAAGTTCCACTGTTGAATTTAGAGGCCACAAACTATACAGAATTGATTTTTTGGGACAGAGTTGAGCTTACCGTTCCTCCAGTCCTGCGAAATGTCCCCATTGATGATTTGCTCACATACGAACTGCCCAAATATTTGTGCCATTCTCAACCAGTCGAGCAAAAAATTACCGTGGTTACTGAAGCATCGAGTCATGTTTGTGGTCAAGATGAGCGTCATGGATATATTCTCGCTAAATTGAAGTTTAGGGAGATGTTCAAGAAATGTTCCATTAAATCAGATTTTTAATCATTTTTTAATTGAACATTTAAGATTTTTTACATTTTTACTATTTAATAAAAGATTGTGATGAAACTCAAACTTTTATGATGCATTTTTTAAATTGGGTAGATTTTGGACCGTTTCCCAAAGTTTTGCAACACCAAGATCGTTCCCCAACTGTTTTTATGAATTTTTGAATACTCTTGGGAAGCAAATGAATCGTTTCCAATACAGAAACCCAAAGGTTTTATGTGATAACACGCCAAACAAACAAATTGAATATTTGCCCAATGTAGTGATGGGAGAGCATTGGCATTGCGTATTCAATGTGGACAAATTGGTTTTTTGGTCATAACTCTTGACTCAGTTGACCAAATTTGACATTGGACAGTGATTTGGAAAGCTTATGATGTGCCTTATAAGGATCGATCATAAAAGTCGGACATTTTTGACCAGAAACGTGCAGTGAAGCCCAATGTTAGTATTGAAACTCACAAAAATGAGGTGTTCCAGCACTCTGGATCGTCTAAGCCCACCTAGGCCTTGACCAATCGGGACCAAACTTTCAGGTTTTGATCATGACACCCATTGACAAGTTTTCTATGGCTCGCCGATTCTTATTTCTCAAAAATGCAAAGTTCACCTACCCCTAATGAACAGATAGACCACTAAGCAAACATAAGAACAAAAACAAATAGATCAAACTGCCATCAGAGTAGAAATAGAACAAACCAATTGACAGGTAAGATCAGACATAACTCGCAGGATTAGCTTACGTTCAGAAGTGAGAGAGTGGAGTCAATGTAAAAAAGGACTAACAAGTAAGTAAGTTACGATCTTGAAATCAATTTTTAATCTTCTTTCACAACTTTCATACGATTAAAGTTCACCACACTAGGCCTATCTTTTTTGTCTTTTTAGTTTTTAATATGAGAAAATATTCATGGAATTTTTATTTTAATGGTAAAATACTCACTTTTGAATAAACTATTTTTCAATAACTTCTGTTGGTTTTAAATTTTGCCTGTTTTTACGCTGATCAAAGGTATTCTACATAAATTTTATTTTCTCACTATTATGCAGTTACACAGTGAAACTTTGTGTCCTTTCTTAGAGAGATTAACGGAGTAATAAGTTTCCGTGTTTACTATATAATAATATAATTACGGTACATTAATATAATATATAAACATATCATAAATGTCATAAAAACATTTTCGTTGTCTTATTAGTCGTTCACAAAGTATCTTTTACGATTCCAACTTATGATCTCAGATTATATTGAGGAATTTATTGGTTAACCTTGAAATATGACTACCGGATGACTATAATGTCATCATTAGCATTGAACTCTAACGGTTTGCTTATGTAAGTCAACAAACTCGTAGTACAACAGACCGCCTGGTGTGTGATCGTTAATCTACAAAACGGTTATTATCTCCTTCCTTGTCTAATCTAAGTTACCATGGTTTGTACACTTATGATTTGTTCTTATGGTAGTTGAATATATCAACACAATCATGTGATTGATCTGAATGCCTCAGTTATATGTTCAATTCTTTTTGTTGTGAATCAAATATCAACTTGTCTCCAGCAACACGTACGATCTATCGAGCATTCAATCTCACAAGGTCATCTCATGTGATGTTTGTTGAATTGAGTTGATTTGTCAGATTGATGGCAACGAGCAATACAACAAACAGACTCAACAGACATGCAGACACACAAGCACACATGACTGTCCTCACTCAATCTGTCAAGAAAGTGCGATCTCGTGCAGACTTGGCCAGTCTCTCCCCGTATGCGGTCTCACTTTCACGCTCTGATCCTAATTAACGCGTTCAAGACGTTCTATTTAGACAAATGCAAAGACACATTAGTTGGGATCGTTGGAATAGATTAAGTCAATCGAGAAAAGGCCAATAAACACAGAGTGACACTCGTGAGACAAGCAAGCACAGACTCGTGTGTTTGATTTCGATTTGTCTCTCTACTAATCACCAAGGACGATAACTAGGACCTGATCAATTGGCTTGAGGCATTCTCTCTCAGTTGTACTTGATGATCACCAAATGGTCCTCAAACAGAACACAACACCACTTTAGTCATTAGTAGAGACATTAGACACACACAAATCACTTAAAGACACATTTAGCGATGGTCGAGTCGAGTCGTCACACACAAACAGACAGACAGTTTTCAAATATTGAGCACTAATGAGCATTAAACTCAGGTCGAAGTTTTAACTCACAGAAATAATTAGACTTTGAGCGAGCTTACTAAATTTTGAATCTAATGAATTTTGGGATTTTAAATCGATTCGATCGTTTTCTTCTTGTATTTAAAGGTATTTTATTTTTTTAACAAATCACTTAATATTTGCCAACCGCATTAATAAAGTTTCCGACGCAGATCTCAGTCAATATCAAATAATTCTCATGTCAATCAAAATATGATTATCTAATACCAGTCTAGTAGATCAAATAACAACCGACAAAAATGGTCAATCAATGCTTGTTCATTGTGTCTACTTAAATATGTTTACACTAACTTTCCATGTTCATTTTATCCCTCTTCCAATATATTATAAATGTTAAGATTAACTATGTTCCCATGTACACCAATTTGTTCGTCTATTCAATCAAATATTTTAATTTTTTTATACGTGGCTTTCAATAGGTTATCAATGCACTAGTTTTATTTATATATTTGATACTTCTTGATTTTGTCTGACATTTTTTAAAATCCCCCATTTGTTGATAAATCTACGACAGTGAGATCCTCTAAATCGAACCCGGTAATAGAGTAAAATTGATACCAACCCATTCCACTCTTTATTGACAGTGCATAAAAATAAATGCCCATAAGGAAGAGTCGGTTTTGTGTGTCATGTTGTGTATCAAAGTCATATCACATCACTCAGCCTTAGTCGTATTTATTTAGTTTACTTTCATAAAGAACGGCTAACTGCGCTAGCTCTTAATCAATAAATGAACCCACCATATTCCTACTGTTGCTGTTTTGTTGCCACCAAAGCAGTGCTCAGTCGTGTCTGGCTTTGATAGTAAATGTACACATACACTCATATACCAACACAACACTAATATAAAGGGCAATCAGCTGAAATGGGGGAAATGCATTCGAAGTGTACGAACGTAAAGAGGATGACTAACACAGGAACAGTGGAGAGTGAAGACGAGAAGAGGTGGTGGACGAGTGGAGAGAGAGAGAGAGAGAGAGAGAGAGAGAGAGAGAGAGAGAGAGAGAGAGAGAGAGAGAGAGAGAGAGAGAGAGAGAAGATATCGTGAAATGGAGAGAACAGAGGCTGACGATCAGTTTGAGTGCTGTGCAGACTGTGCCTGGTGCTGTGTGTGGCAGACTGACGAGGACTGTCACTGAACACTGACGAGAAGTGTGAGATGAAGTTGGTGATGTTTTGTGGCACATTTCGAGCTCAAAGTCCATTCGAGTACTACGCACAAGTAGCTTGCATTTTGTTACATTTTTCAATGTGTAACTAATTTTTATATGAAAAATGAACATTTTCGACACGCTTGTTCAATTCTTTCCGCTTCTTTTCGTGTGTCAACTGTCAATAAATAATGTTTGTTCTTCGACTTGTCGCTCTCAATTTCTAATGAATTTGTGTTTTCTTCTCATTTTACAAAGTGATTTAAAGTAATTTCTCCTACTTCTTTTACTCCTCCAGTCTGTCTTAGAAAATGCGACAGCACACAGTCTCAGTTTTCCATTAGTGTCCATTAACACGTCAATTAACCAACCAACTGACCACCACTGACCACCACTGACCACCACTGACCACCACTGACCACCCACTTGACCATTTCATGTGTTCTCTAAATAGATCTGCCAATGTCCTCAATGTGTCTATTAGTGTCTAATGTGTCGACCAATATCTTCTCACCACAAATGAATTGTCCAATCTATTTCTATTTGTGATCTAATTTGGACAGTCTAAATGAAATTGTGATGGTGTACTACTAGTGATGTGCAATTTAATTTTGGACTTGGACTTTGGGTTTTGTTTGGAACTTTGATTTTGGACAGTTTTCGTTATGTTGTGTAAATAATGTGATAGTTTTGTGTCAATTTATAATATTTATGTGGAAAATTGACAATTTTTGGATGCCATTAATTATTAAAAGGTTTTATAAAAGTTTATTCTATTTTCATTGTTTAAAACACTTTACAGTACATATTGACTTACTTTAAAAGCATCCTATGCATACAGACATTTGTGTTTACTTTAGTGAAAGTCTTTGGTATGTTATACTTTGCAATTCAAAGTTTGAATGTTGTTGGTTATATGAAATGTCTGGGAAATACCCTTTTGTCTTTTAGTCTACTTTGCTTTACTAAACATAACTTGAGTTCATTCACACGTTGCATTCCTTTCTCCCACAAACACACTTTTACACATGTCACTGAACATACAAAGTAGATGAATGCATTCTATACTTGGGACATGTAATTACACTTTTAATTACTGTTGACTGGTGAACATATTTTGGTCGCATGAAAATTACTTTGCCAAAGGTTAAATTAATAATAATTATATTTTCTTCTTTCGAACGATTCAAAGGTTTTATTTTTTAAACAATTTTGTTTAACTAAACTTGCCTTAATTTTAATAAATTCGCGTTAACCGTTTTAATTTAATTTATTTAATGATTAGATGAGATTCAATGTTTTTCGCTAATATGGTAAAATCGAAAATACAAAGCGAAACTATCAATTCAATAGAATAACCTTCAACCTTTACAAATTTTTCTTTAAATAGTTCACATATGAACAAACAAGTGGTTAAAATCATTCACCTAGATCTTCGCTACTGTTCTAGGACAGTACTACTCCTATTGTTTTTATTCTAATTTTATGGAAATTATTAATAGTTCACCTCCCAGTCTCACTTTGTTGACCGTAAATAAATTCAGATCATATTTGAGTGTGTCATCAATACCTAACCTGTTGTGAGTTGAGTGCAAATCAAATGGCATTGGCTATAAATAGAAAGATAACGTTATCTATGGTTAACCATTTGTTTCGTATAAGTGATCTCGGTGTCGCGGTTCATTAAATTCAAAGTCTCATCGCAAGGTTTCAATTTGCTTATTATTTTATTTTCTAATTAGTTAATGTTTTTATTTTTTTTATAAATAACTAAAACAAATTTCTCAATAAATATTTAGTTATTTATAGTTTTGATCATTAAAAATTTAAGAAATTGAGGAAGAGACGGTGTAAGAGATGCGATTTAATCAAAACAAGGAATATAAAGAAGAAGGCGCCCTTACTGCACTGTAATTTGATCCGAGCGAATCGAATCTCATGTCTTTCTGCGAATATATTCAATTTCTCATATCTTCAATAGAAATATGACAACTATTGTCTCGGTGCACGGTAAATTGTTGCTCAGGGAAGCAAAGTTAAGCATAGGATCGGTTATTGTTTCTGTCTCACCATACCAACCAAATAGCACGCTATAAATCAATCCCACACTGCACTACACAATGTATTGTTTGTCTTTGCTAGTGTTATGTGTGATTGCATAACATTTCAATATGACAATACACAAAACCAGGACAATTGTGATGATAGTGATGCTAATATTGGCATGAAGAGATATGAGTGAATAAATTAATTTTGAATTTGGGTAAGGGTTGGATTATATTACAATTTGAGTAAGAATCAGAGACGAAGTTTTATAAAAGGTTAAAAATTTAAGTTTATAAATAAAAGTTTCTATTAATTCAAAACTTTATAATGGTTTTCTCAGTAAAATTTTACATGGTAAAAAATATTTTATCCATTAAACATTCAGATAATTACTTTCCCAGAGATGATTTAATGTGAATTAATTTATTAATAAATATAAAATTGTGAACACAACAATTTCACAGGAAGAGTGAAATTTCAATAGTTTCATTGTTCATTGAACATCAAAGAGTGAAATTGTGTGTGCAACTTGTCATTTCCCATGAATGCGCAATTGTGTTGATTGAGTGATTTAATTGAGACATTTTATGAAACTAATTGTTTGTTCTTGTGGGAACAGGAGTGGGATATTATTAGAATTTATTGTTTATTAAGAGAATTATACATTTCATTTTACTGCTTCGTTCAGTTAACATGCGAGATAAAAAAAGGTTCAAACAGTTTTGAAATTCCTTTAAATTATAACAATTTTTTCCATTGTTCTTATCATTATTGTTCTAATTTATGTTGAATTGTTTTCAGCTGATCACGGATGTGGCCAAGGATCTCGAGCTGAGCCTGCATGACCTTTTGCCTGATGTCTCAATATTAGGTTTGGATCTGTCCGGTGGGGTGAATGATTTGATATGTGCACGTGACAATGTCGCAAATAGTGTGCCATCAGGTGAGCCCGTGCACGGTGCCTCTGCACCATCACCAGCAGCACCATCACCAACTCCATCACCACTCACACAGCAACAACTCAAGCCAACACTCAAGCCCAGCCCCAGTGGCGCCCCCACCACCCAAGCCGAGTCGTATTCGTACGAATGCTTCCTATCTTCGAGCAACTGTCCAACAACCTCAAATCTTCACGCCCAACCATCATCTCCAACAAGTGATCATCACCACTACCACCATGAGCACACTCACTCGCACCATTGCCCATGCAGAGGCAGAGTGCAAGCAAATGCACAGTCCCAATCGAAAAAGGCATCAAACCTCATCAAGTCCAATGCAGATTCAAGGAACCGAGCAAGGAGAGGATCCCAACAACAACAACCACGACCACCACGACTCAGTCACCAAAGTTCACTCGACTTCTATGTGCCCAGCAGAGTCAAACATCACTTCGGCCCCAACAAGTCAAAACAGTCACACTTTGGTCTCTTCACAAACACATTTCAATGTGTTGAATGTAAGTTGAATTTTTTTTATTTTAAATTTATATTTTAGAAAGTAAAAATTATTTTTAAAAGGTTAATTTTTATTCTCGTTTTTTATTTTAAATTTCTATGAGTTTTTAATTTGTCTGTGAATGTTCAAAATTTTAATTTTATTATTTGCTAATTTATTTTGTTTTTTCATTTTGATTCATTTAATATCTTTATCTATATTAATTTTTATCAATCTAATCTGATCACTAACCAAATCACCTTAATTTCCCCCACTCTAACCTCCACAGCCAATGCCAACTCATTCCCCACTCCACTCCTCTCCCCCCACTCCTCCACTTCATCATCATCAGCCTTAACATCTCCTCTCTTGAACAGTAGTCAACTGCGATCATCCAATCCTGATGATGTGATGCTTGTTAGTCGTGATGATTCTCAGTCCTCACTCGACCTAATTCCGTCATCGAATTCTCTGTTTGAGCGTCACTTGATTAGTCAGATTAGATCGAGTGTGAGCAAAGTGAACAATCAGCACAAACACAAACAAAGTTCGAGTCCGAGCAGAATTCCTGTTCGAGTTCACAATTTTTCTCTCAACTTGAGTAGTGCAGCGAATAGTAGATTCGAACGTAGTCAATCGATTAAATCCAAACCTATGGTCCAAACCGGGTCCAAAGTGTATCCAAGTCTTTCATCACCCAATCAGTCTTTATCCAAATCTCCCAACAGTAAAACATTAGACCAACCAAACGAGCTTTCCCACCAATCCTCAATCCCACGACTCAATTCCGTGGGCAACAGTAGCAACAGTAACAGTCCTGCAAGATCTGCTTCCTCAGCTGCCAACTCCAACTCTTCCAATTCTTCCAAAACTAAACTAAAATCTATTTCCAATTCTTCTGCTTTCACTTCTTTCACTACTACTTCCTTCTCTACTAACCATAAAACTAATGTAAGTTTTCTATTTTCTAATCAAATTCAACTCAATTTCACTATTGAAACGTATTGTTTCTTGCTCAATAGATAAAAGGTTTTTTAAATTCAAAACAATTCTAATTTTCAAATTATTTTATTGATTTTGGATTCCTATGGGTTTGTTTAAAAGGTCTTACGTATTTAGTTAATATTTATATTTTATAAACAAACTTCAATTTTTAATTTATGCTAAAAACTTTATAAAGAATTTATTAATAATGATAATTCTTATGACGAAGCCAAAAAGTTTCATTAATCATTTAAGTTGGAATTTTTATTTGATATGTTTTTATTAGGAATTAATAAGAATAAGAACACAGAGTGTGTCCAAAAACACAAAGTTGCTTTTAAAGGTTTATTTAAGAACTTTATTAAATCAATTTTTATCAACCACCATATAATTTCACATTAAACCCCATAGATAAAATACCAAGGCAGTGGAAGTAAGAATTGAAATATATTGTAATATATCATATCTTGTATTTAATAAAAATAGAAATTCTGCTTAATTCGTATTATTTTATAAATTAAATATCCACACTGAAAGTGTTGATGCTGAAATATTTATATTCTAAGACCCTCATTTTTTAAATTTACTGAATTTCAATTGTTTGAAAGAAAGGAAATTTCCAGAATTTTATTTTTTCGATAATACAGGGTGGCCCAAAAGTATCAGGACGTTCTTATATTTAATCTCTTTCGACAATGACTTTATTTATTAATTTCAAACTTGGTCTATAATGTTCCATTTTAACCTTCCGATTACCAGGTGGGGTCATTCTGACCCCAATGTCCACATTATGCTCGTTTCCTAGCAAACTAAGCACCCAAAAAATCTGATTTTTTTGCTAGCTGACTTTTAACATGTTTTGTTTAAGATGAAATCGATAACAATATATTTTATTTAGTGGTTTAAAAATTAAAAAATACTTTCTGGCCAAAAGTCATAGCTGCAAAAATATAATTAATGCCCGGTACGAGCATTCGGAACAAATTTTGGTGTTTGGGATACTTATTCTTATGTATTTTTGACCAAGAAATCCAAATATTTACTCAGCATTATCCAAATGTTGCTTATTTTCCATATTTCCAGTATTTTAAATAAATGCATTGCAGGGCAGCATATTCTAGGACCCATTTGGTTGTATGGAATTTCAGCAAACTTAAGCCGAAATATTATGTTTTTAGTTACTTTTGCAAGCTTTGGTTAGAGTATTCACAATTTAAATGAATTACACTAAAAATTTTGGGCATAAACCTCAAGTTTTACTTTTGGGGTCATTTTGACCCCACCTGGTAATCTATGTTAGTTTTTTCACGTGGTAATCGGAAGGTTAATATACCTTTCTAATCTACAACTTGGTTTGCCCAAATTCACTTCCGTTCCAGAGTATTTGAGCCGGAAGTTCATTTTGGAATTTTGATTTTCTCGCGTTTATGAAGCCAAATTAATTTGTTTGAAGTTATAGCCTGTTAGAGCACTTTATTATCTTTCCAAAACATATTCATTCTTGAAAATCCATTAATCCGTTCAGAAGATATGGATCAAAATGTGAAAAATGTCCTTGGACATTGACAATTTTCAGACATTTTAAGTTGTAAAAAATAATTTAATAAGTTATTTTGAACTTTTGCCTTTAAATTGTCTCTATTATACCTTAAGGAACTAACATATGCATATCAAAATATAAAAAAATTCTTTTGTTCCGTGATATTTGGACCGGAAGTCAAAACAATTTTCTGGGATTTTTAGGGATTCTGACAATAAATTTTGAATTTTTATGCTAGTTCTAATAAGAATTATTCGCAAAGATTCCAAAATGCTCTATTACACTAAAATCCGTTAAGTTAATCAAAAGTTACATCAAAAACAAAAAATCAATGAAAAGTGTAACGTCATCTGTGAGCCCTCTCTAATGTGAGATAACACAAGTGGTATATCGTAAATGTAGATCATACTGTTGGTCACTTGTACCAATAATTTCAGTTCTCCTCAAAATGGATAAAGCAGTCTTATAAATATTATTCTAAAACGTCCTGGTACTTTTGGGCCACCCTGAATGTATATGAAAATTATTAAAATAGTTAGAGTTTTTGTGTTTATTTGAGTAGATATAGTAAATTTTAAATTTTATTTAATAATTCTACTAAAATATCTATTTTATTTCAATTTTTCTTGATATCATATATTTTAGTTTTTTAACAGATCATTTGCATTTATTGTAGAATCAAGATAATCATATAATTTTCCTTTGGATATTTATCACGTGTTTGAGTGATTGATTTATTGATTGAACTAATAGAATGGTTCGACTGCAGTAGTGGGAGGATGATTGAAGTAAAACTTTGGGTTTGGTCATTTTCGCTTTTTGACAGAAATGAAAGATTATTCTTATAATGCTATCATATCAATAATAACAGGGTTAGTGACTTTGAAATTATATTTTGAACTTTTTTAAGTTATCAAGATATTTGAACCGGTTTCATTAAAAGGTTAAATAATTTCATGCAATTTTATTTTCCGTAGTAACAATTACGGCTTAATTATCTCAATATCTGATTGAATATCTTAAAATACTTTAAATCCTTTAAAACTCATATAATGTACGGTTGATCTTTAGTATCTCTACATCTCTCACATTTAAATCACATAAATCCTAATTCATTAGACAAATCTATGTTAAATATCTCTTCGATTAATTACCGAGAGATCAAAGTCAAATTAACATATAGCAAAACACCTTGTGGGCATTAGCAGTACTGCATATGTTGTAATGTATCTTGCGACTATTAGTGCACAGTAAGTATTGATTAGATCTGATCGATTAAGATGATGAACAACTAGTTGATTACTTGACCATTGAGGATACTAACCATTGGGTACGAGTTGGGAAAATTGATTATTGAGGAAAGAGAAGGAGTAAATTAGTGTGAGAGATTAATTGAAATTGTAAATTGATTACTGAGCAATGCACATAATAGTAGAGTTTGTTTTGCTCTTACTTACACAATACATTGTCGATAAGATCTTTCATCTTAGTTACTCATAGTATTTACTTTCTACTATGCACAAAATGCAAAGAGGAGAAAATGTGTTGTAAATTATCATTTTGTGCACTAAGTCTTGAGGATTAAGAGCAATTTGCTCAGGTGTCAATTAAATTAAAGCTCAATGAGAAAGAGAAAATGTTTTTTGCATTAACAAATTGATCAACTCATTTAGTTACGCAATTGATTGATTATTACTGATTAAAGGAAAGATTGCGCAAATATTATTTCATATTCATAAAAAATATGTTTTTTGGATACCGAAACTTCGAAACTAGTCAGGACAAAAGTGGAGATAAAACACGTTTTGACCTTGATATTTTTGATCCGATTTGATTGAATGGTAAAGACTATTTAATTTTGTTATTTCTCATATTTTCAAAGTTTAAACAGAAACTATGCTTTTTTAATGATTTAAGAAAATGAAAGAAACGAACGAATTCACGGTAATAAATGGTCAAAGAAATTGTGTTTTAGCATTTATGTAATGTTGCAAATGTAGCAGATGGTACACTAATCTCAGTCCTACTCCTGATTTATTAATAATGAAACCCTTTTCATTTTATCTCTTTAGAAAAATTAAATAAATTTTATTCAAAATATTATATTTTTGTCTTATCATTGAGTTCGGAAATACTGATATTTAAAAGGTAATTTGATTTTTTATCTATCTGAGTCAATCTTTTTGTTAGAAATTTTGTTTCTTGCATTATAATCATGCATCATGAATATTTTCTCATCAATAATCATAATACACATCCTACGCCATTTTGTCTTAGAGTTACGAATACTTTAAATATAACTTGAAAACTAGTTTTTAAAAGATTTTTAGAAAAGATCAAAAGGGCAACCGAAGTAACATCCTCGACATGTGACACTCGTCAGTGAATGTCCTTAGTCAACCTGAGTGTCTGACATTAAATTTCTTTTTTAATAAATAAAACACAAACTTGTAAGTGACTTTCATTACATCATCTGCCGACGCAATTTTATTTTTATATAAAAAAAATTTTTTCTATGTCCAAACTTTAAATAGAAAGGTAACCCAACTTATCATATCTAGACGAGGAAAATACATAAAATTATCTAGATTAAAATGCCTGAGTCAATATGCTAATATACCAAGGTGTGCATTTTTTCTCACCTCAATTCATAGCTACTATCTTGTTTTCATGTTTGTTTAGTATTCAAGTCATGTTTTTGTGAAGGATTTGGTCACTACTTTGTAAGACTTTTCAGAAACTATGTTGAACTTAATTGGATCACGTAGAGTGTATTAGTAACAAAGTTGGGCTACTTTAAAGAACTGAAAGTAAATAAATGAATTTTTAGTTATCGAGAGCATTCTTAGAATCGATAAAGATTTGGGTTTTTCCAATTTTTTTTGTAAACCATGACGCCCATTATTATGGAGGAAGTTAAGTCTCAGAAAAGTATTTTGAGAATAGCCCTGATTTTATTCAAAAATTTAAATTGTTTGATGTTTTTATTTATTTATATTTCTTAGTTTTACGAATATATACTTTATTTGTAAGCAAACGAAAAACAAAATCCTACAAACTTGTTTTGGGACTTAACTAGATCGTATATTCTTCTTAGAAAAGCACAAACTTGTACAAAAGCGTCACTTGATTTACGACATTAATCTCTTCCTTTCTATTCTATTTGTCCAATTCTTCCCTTATTTCTAGTTGGTGGACTTAAGATCTTATTTCCAACTTATTTTTTATATAAATAAATGTTCTTTGCATTATCTTGACTAGACAGAAAGAACAGGGTTTGGGTGTTTTGAAATTTAAAATTATTTTGTTTAATTTGGTGTTAACATAAATTTATTTGAATCACCTTGTTTTTATTTCAATTTTATTCTATTGTGCTGTCTTTCTGGTTTATATTTATCTGAACGAACGGAACGAACGGAACGAAGGAGCGAGCGTCAGCGAGCGACTGAGTGGAGTGAGTGGAGTGAGTGAAGATTTTGGCCATAGCTCGAATGCTCTTTGTACAGTGAACGTTAGAGAATTTCGTACATAGAAATGAGTTACAAGTACAGTTACCAAACTATCTCAAGAACAGGACTAGCTACAGTGTTCAAATAAACCTCTATTGACCAAGTATGTGCTAGGCCAGAAACCTATCGAAGGACTTTAAAATCCATCAATAATTAGACAGGTAAAAATTTGTCAGTTTTTAAGTTATTTAAAAAAAGTGCAATTTTGAGTTGAACAAGTCGATTTACACTCGATCATAGTTGCCAAAAAGAGTGTTCAATAAATTTGCAGAAACAGAAAGCATTTGTGCCAAAGGATACTGCTGATTGTATTGTTTGAGCATTGCTATGAATGACACATCGATATTATTCTATTGAAATGTATATTATTATCAAATCGATTATCTATGTATTCAAAACATTTCACATTGTTTTAAATGCATTCAATATGACCAATGTTTTAGTAAATAAAGTCCATTTTGCCGTTCTCGAATGTAACGTAATATTATACTTTTAATTGCCTCACTCTCCGGGACTGTGTGCAGACTGCGCTGTTGAGTTCATTGAAGAACAGGAGCGGGGGAGACTGTTGCCCTATAGACGGTACATAAATCAACTCCCCGCGCACATGAAAAGACAGAGTCTGACAGACAGAAAACTCAAAGAAGAAAAGTGTGCTGGCGATAAGAAATAAGAACTACATTTATCGAGAGAGATCAATGCGGAGTCGTTGTAGGTACTTATTTACATGTACTATGGACATGTCACTGTGAGCCGAATTACACACATACTTCACTTGAATTAATCACAATCAATCATAGAATTTTGTTATTTTTTAAGTGCAAAAATGAAATTTGAATGTGAAACAGTTAATTGATTTAAACAATTGATAAATACAATTGGCTGTGATCATCGTGCAGACAGTAGGACATGTCGTGCCTACTTGAAAATGTACCAAATTGTCGAGAATCAATTCGATTGTGGATGAGTATTAGTTACATCATAATATTTACATTGATTTTGTGAACTCATTAGAATCTATGTCTCTAACTTTGATCATTGTAACATTTTATCTTTTTTATAACTACACCTTTGTATATCTTCATTGGATAAAGGTTAAAAATTAAACTATTTAAAAAAATTGATTTAAACAGCATTTGTGCCATTGGCTACTGCTAATGGAATTGCTTGATCAATTCTATAAAACTCTGATATTATTCTATGAAAAATCAAATTGATTATCTGTTTGGTCAAAATTTTATTTTTTAAGAACTTGAGAGTGGACGTACAAAGCAATAATTACGTGTAAAACAATATTTTTATTGCTCTTGGTTTTACTGTTCATTCTCACTTTGTAGTGAGAAGACGCGGTATCTGACGTCAGACAGGTCGTAAATTACGCCAGTTGAGGGTCGCAACTTGGGACTCGCTAAAGAACTGTTTTGTCTCCTATGCAAAATGTGACTCCAAGGCAAAACTCCGATCAGAAGAGGATAGGTTGAGAGGGGAAATTGCATTAAAAAATAATTATTCCGTACAATGTAAAATTTCAATAAATTTTAATTTTTTTTATAAAAAAAATAAAAAAATTCATCTGATCTCAAAAATTTGTCGTTCAGATATGCACTGCTTGCAGTAATCTAGTTATTAGGGAAATACATGTGCGTATGAGAATATTCATTTATATAAGAAGTGTCGTAGGTGTCAGGTTTAATTTCTATTGTGTTTATGCAGAGAAGTGTATTAGTTCTATCTTTTGAGTAAAATCTTAATAAAACAGAGTGGTTTTGAATAATATAATAATGCATCAAAGAAAATTTCTTGTTAAGTTACTCAAACAATAGATTTTTTTTAAATTGTTTTTTGAATAGTTCACTTTTTTTTAAATAAGCAAAACAAGTTAAAAATTTTCTCAAGTAAAAAGTAATTGATTAGAATGGTAGATAAGATGTTCTTGAAATGTCAACATTCTCCAGTGTTTAATTAATTGATCTATTAGTTATTATCATTCTGAAGTGAGACAAGTTTGTATTGACCTAATGTATGACATTTAGACTAGTCTAAATGTCTTCCATGAAGATTAATTACTCTAATTTTTCAAAAAAATATATATTTAGACAAATAAAAAAGATACTATTACCTAGAAGTGTTTTCCCATCGATATATTTAAACAAGCTAACTTGAACGAATGTATATGGTCTAAACAAAAGTTTCTATACCATTGAAGGTATCTAATGCAATTCAATTCAGAGAAACTTTTTGAATTTCCAAACTATATAAAAGTTGACATAGAAGCTGAGTTTTGTCTCATTTCTTGTGTTTGTCTCTGCGTCGTTTTTTATCTCATTAATTACCAGGTAAACTAATATTAATTAATCATCTATGACAGATTGGGAGAGAGATATTCGACAAAATGATAGACAAAATTAATGTCGAGGAGTTCAATAAATGTCTGTGATTTAAACTTTTCATTTACTAGTTCAACTTCTTGAAAAAGTTTTGTGTTACTTATTAAAGTTTTAATTGAATTATTTTCCCTGACGGAAATTAATCAAATAATGAATTTGGAAAATTTTGGTAACAGGGGAACTTTTACATGGAATATTTGTTGTTTAATATAAAATGACGGAATTTAATTAAACTAGACATACTAATTTTGTTTTTATATTATTCTTTGTAGGTTTCTACTAATTCGACTCCAAAAGTGCTCAGACCTGCTCCACCTCCGCCGAATTCATCTCCGCCTACGCAAACTAGAACAACATCGAAGGATATTCCTAATTTAACTTCCGGAATTACAGTCAAAAGGATAAAGTCATCTGTGAGCGGTAGTATTGATGCAGTTCCAGAATCCAAAATATCCGAGTCAATGTTGGAAAAACTGAATGAGCTTGAAAATGAAATTGATAAATCTGAGGTGACGCATCTTCGCTTTCTACAAGAGGGCACCGTTGATGATGATGAAGAAGAGGAGCAGGAGGATGGAGAAAATGTTCTAAGATCATTCACAGAAGACGTACTACAAAAAGTAACCAAAATCTCGAATAAAAAGCCAGAAAATCTAAATGAAAGTGGCGATTCTAGTAGTGAAGATTTGTTAGAATCTCATGATGATGAAGAGGAAGAAGAAGGGGAGGGGGAGGAGATTGTTGAGGATAGTTCCTTTGTAAATACGTTTGATACTGCACATGCCCACAAAAACTGTGCTCCTCCAGTGCCAGCAGAGAAAAGCCCATATCTCGAGGAACGTCTCCAATTGAGTCAACCCATTTGGTATCTTCCCAACATAAATCGGACAACTGTCGTTCATTATCTCCAGGGAAAGAATGTTGGAGTTTTTATTGTAAGTTTTCATTAATCCTCGATTAACCCACGAGCAGTACTAATTTATTCATCTTTCTTAAACAGATTCGTCAATCGAGCAAGCCCCAAACCCAGGCCATATCAGTTCGTCTACTTCACAGTCGCGGGCCTCATGTGGAGCACTATCTTATCGAGAAGCGTAATACCACAATGTGCAATTGCTTCTACCGACTAGAAGGGTCGTAACACTATTTCACCACAATCCTGAACCTAGTGGTGCACTACTCGAATTGTTGTGATGAACTTCCGGTTCGGTTGGCACTGCCACCTGTACTACGAACTTCGACCTCAGGTCGCAATCAGTTGACCTCTCTCGCACTGCTTGGACAGGAATTTTGGCAGTCGAAATTTGTTCAACTCAAACAGTTGCCAAGAAATTCGCTCAACACCGAAACACTTGCATTAGTCAGTAGTAGTCATGTTGCTGAACCAAAAGTATCCGACGAACCAAAACCCATCCTTCCACCTCGTCGACACAATTCCAATAGTTCCTCCAACACTTCACTTTCCAGCAGTTCTGCACAGTCACACTCATCTGCTAGTCCAGTTTTGATTCCTAGAAAAAAGTTGGAAATTGAACAACAACCAGAAGTGATAACCAGAAATCGATCTCCAATAATCAAATCGTCACCTCCATCACCACTTCCACCTAAGAATCTCGAATCAGTAAGTCCTTGTTCAGAATTGTCCCGAATGGTCGAATCTCCAGAAAAGATTATCGAAGAATCAGTAGTTGTAACAGAAAGTACTCCAAAGCTTCCTCCTCGTCGAATTGAACTTCCACCTCCAATTCCACCCAGAACTAAAGAGAATGGTTTTAAAGAATCTGACTCCAAAACCTCACCTCCACCACGACCAACAGCTAACAAACGTTCTTCACCCTCGAGTCAAGTTGTACAACTGAACGATCTACTCAGTCCAATGTCAATGACCGAATCGGAAATTGATGAAATATTGAACAAACAACAAATGAACGCACTTACAAGAATACCCATACAGAAAAATACTTGCTAATTTCTTGCTACAGACTTGCTAAAAACAGGTCCCTTTTATTTGCTAAAAATGTGCTATAAACATATGGTTTTTAGCACATTCAATGCATATTTTAGCAAATTTTTGAATTAGCTATAGATTTGCTATATATTGCTAATGATATCCAAATTTTTTGGCTGGTTCTTTAGGATCCCTAACCAGAATATACAATCCATAATTGAATACTAATAAATGATATGTTTTATTATAATACTATAGTCATCAAAACATAATAATTATCACAAAAATAGGAAATCAGAAAATAATACAGTTGGCTAACTAGAAGAATCAAAATAATGATACATTATATAAATGTTTAAATAATAAAGATCGCAACCAGTTTAATCTTCAGTTTTATCTATCTTCGGCTTACTGTTAGATAACTTTTTACCGAATCGTTCGTGCAAACGTTTTTTTCGTGCTGCGAAAGGCAAAGTTGATTCGTCAATTTCCTCGCGATTTCGTTTCTTTGGTTGCGCTTCTTCTCCCAATTCTGCACGTTTAGTTGCTCGAGCTCTCTTCTTTGGTAAAGGCATCATAGGTTTAGGATTTGATATTTCGTGCTCAATCTTCTTCTCCAAAAATCGGCTCATGAGATCTTCTAATTTAGCTCGATCAACTTTGTCCAACAGTCTCCAAGTTTTACCAGCAACGTCCTTGTCTTCAACGTTAAAGTTCAAAGCTAGTTGAGCCAGTAAAGTAAACCCTTTGAGATCGGTGCTTTCCTCAATGGCAGAATCCAGGTCGTGTTTGTTGACAACTGTAAGATGTCTACCGACAGTTATTGCATTCTAAAAATAAGATCGATTTTTAGAAAGATATTACAATAAATTTTAAATAAATATACATTGGGATTCTGGGGACAGAAAATCGTTTTCAAATATCGCAATTCAGCCTCCAATTGATCAATACGTTTCTTCTGTTGAGCCAATTCGGATTTCATTTCTTTCGCTTGAGATTTAACAGCCTCAAGTTCATCCAACAGAGATATTGACGATTGTATATTTACATTTGAGTTTTTCAACAAATCATACTCAAATTCTGCATCTGAATAGCCTAAAAAACAATCGTAAATATAATTGTATTATGAGTAAATAAATAATTACATCCTATAAATTTCACGATGCCTTTCCTGAGCATCGAAGTATCGTTGTCGTGAAATTCGATATCGTGAGTAGGCCATTTTGATTTATCCGAACTACGCCAGCCGAATTCAACTTTGTCAATATTGTACAAATTGGTCAAAACAAAAGAACCGTCACAAGCATCAATGACAGTGAAATATTCTTGTGCTTGAAGTGATAAAAAGTAAAATAATAATTAGTTTATTTTAATCGACAATTAAGTGTTGGCAAGCATACATACCCATCAGAAAAGTATGTAATGAGATTCTGTAGCCTAAATTCAAGTGGTACAGTTCTGGAACAGTGCTGGAACGTCGTTCACAAAAAACAAATTTCACAAATATATTTGCAAACACACGAGGCTGCAGTCGCTAAGTGAAAAGGAAGGACAGACAGACTCCAGTCACACAACGTGGGACACGTTCACAGATGACGTATCGCCACAGTTTGTTTTGATTTGTCGTGTTCAAGTTCGAACAGTTCAACACGTGCTACGTTCTGTTATTGTGCTCATCTACACAATCGTCGTTTTGTCAAAACATGAATCGTAAGATAATTCAAAAGCGAACAAACAATCTTAAAAAATCGTTTAAAAAGAAAAAAGAGTAAGTAATTCATTGTCAACAATCTTGTCAGCAGTTTTGTAATGAACATTTTCCCCACAGGAAGCTTGTCCTTAATGATAATGTAGTTAATTTGTTACGTCTTGGTTCACAACTTCCAACAAGCCCATCTCAATCTATTTCTTCGTGTACATATGCAGAAAATTTCAATGGTGATAACATCGATGAATCAATTCAAATTGGAACTCGTGATATTTCTTCTGGTGTGGCCATTGAACAATCTGCCAATTCAAACTACGGCAATATTCTTAGCAATGACATTTCAACGATGAGTCTAAATTGTGAACAAATTTCAAATATTCAATCTGCAGAAAAGTATTTGGTATTATTTCTAAATCAAGTAAGGCATAACTGGACCAATGTAGCTGTTGTTGATAGCGCTCTTGGTACTAATTTTGTTTCGAAGAAAACTTATTGCCGTAGTTATAAGACAATGTTGAAGCGGGCAAATGTTTTTAGTCCTCTGGTATATAAATATTTTTACTCGAAATGTGGACTAATCGGGCCTGTAAAGCCAAATGAAGTCAAACAGGAATTCGTATGTAACAAAGAATGTAACTGTTCAATTCGGCCTATTTTGAAAATGAAGAAACGAGCGAACTACTTTTGTTACATTAAATTGAAAGATTATCTTCAATTTGTAATTCCAAGAATATTCGATTATCTTCAACTTAACAAACCGCGATCAACTACTGACCTGAGTGACATCACCGATGGAAGCGATTATCTGAGGTTGGCCGGGGAAGACACTTTGGTGATTTACTTCGGTTTTGATGGTGTTTCATATATTAAAAGTGGACTGAAAAGTATGTGGCCACTGGTTGTCTACATTTGTGAACTGCCATTTGACCTCCGTATGAAATTCGCATTCCCAATCGCTGTACATTCAAGTTCAGCTCAACCCAGTTGCATCATGCTTGAGCCATTCATTGACGAGCTATGTAGTTACATGAATGAGCCTATTTCTTTCGAAATCCCAGACGGAGATAAAACTGTTACTAAGAAGCTTAAAGTAAAGTTACTTATGGGCATCTGCGATGCACCTGCACGCGCCAAAGTTGTCAATATGCTGCAACACAATGGCAAATGTCCTTGTAGCATGTGCAAGGTTACCGCGAAACATTCCTCGAACCTGGGCTGCATGGTATTTCCGTTGGACCAAACATTCGAACCAAGATCAGATGATGAATGGAGATCGACTGCAGCAAAAGCAGATTTGATCAATGCTAAGAAAAAGGACAATAATAAGGACGAAAATATTGAGGGAATCAAGGGTACAACTTTGTTTTCTATCACACCAACTCTATTTTAATCTTAATTATGATTTTATTATTTCACAACAGGTTCGACTCCATTGATGAAGCTTCCTTATATCAACATGCCATCGATTCTACCCCCAGAATATATGCACAGCCAATTCTTGGGCACCGTTAAATTGATGGTCGATAATTGGCTTGGCCTCCGAAAAAGTAAACGACTTGACTCAATTGACTTACTCAACCAAAGGCTGTCTATGATCAAGTTTCCCACAAGAATCCTTCGACAAATGCCCGAATTGTCTGGCAAATTGAAATCGATCGAGTTGGAAAATATTCTTTACTACGGAATTGTTACTTGGGAAGATATTCTCCCTGAAAATGAGTTTGATACATTCAAAATTTTGTCATTCGTTATTGCAACTTTGAGTGGACGAAATATATCACTCGAAAAAATTGAAACTTGTGAAAAATTAATCAAAATGTTTATCGAAAAATATATTTCTATTTACAATAATGACATGTTCAAATACAATATTCACATGTTAACTCATCTACCTGAAGTTGTCCGTAGATACGGGCCGCTGATTACAAATTCTGCTTACCAGGTGGAAGATTTGATAGGCAAAGTTGCGAAGAGTGTCAAATCGGCAAGAAAAGTATCCGAACAAGTCCTCAACAAATCGGTTATGTCTGCTTCAATTGTGACAATGTTTACCACTAATTATGACTACCACACTGAAGAATTCAAAGAGTTTTTGTGGAAATATTATTCATCACTGAAAAGTCGAAAACAATCTATTACACTGTCCAGAATATCCCAAAATTACCAATTGACTGAAACTGAACTTGCTTTGCTCAATTCTAATTTGGACACGCCAATTCAACCCGAATCGACAGACGTTCAAAAGGTTGAGAAGATCTTCATTAGTAACTATTTTATATGTTCAAATACCTACAGTAACAGTCACAATACTTACACAAACAATCAATACGTCAAATCAATTTCAGGAAATTATTATGTAATCGATAACATTATTCAAATAAGTAATATTGTATATTTGTTTTGTTTTGAATATTTGAATTTGAAAAAGTACAAAGTCATAGATGACTACGAATTCGAACATATCAAATACACTCATCCACAAGATTTATCGATTGATTTGCGACTAATTAAGCTATCAGACATTGATTGTCCTTTTTCTGTATTATATTTAAACAATAAGCACTTTGTATTCGATATATTTAATCGCCACATTTAGGCTAATTATCATTGTAAACTTATTACTAATTTGATTTTGTTTAAATAAATAAATATTTGAATCGAAGTTATTTTGAATTTTATTTATCTGATTTAGCAGTATTTAGCAAAAATTTAGCTAAAAAAAGTTGAATTCATAAAAGTTGCTATTTAATTGCTAATTTTTGCAAATAGCGAAAATTAGCAAATTTTTAGCGGGCAATTTCTATATGGGTACCATCCCCTAGAGGTCTAGCAGCAGCTAAAACCAACTATTATAATCACATGGCATCGTCAGATTCCGGGAAATTATCTCCACCTCAACCTAAACCATTACAACAACCGACTTCAATACTTTCTTCTAGTCAAATAAAAAATTCTTCACCAGAATTGACATCATCAAAGGAAGGCTGCGATGTTTACACTCAAACGGAAGTACCAAAGCACCCACCACCACCTAAACCCAGAGAGACTCCTCCTGCACGACCAAATTCCAACTTGTCCGATTCGAGCTATTACATGGATCCAATCGACGCGCTTGTAGTGATCAATGGTGTCAGAAATTCTCTAGCACTAGAACCAAATAGAGTGCTTCTACAAAAACGCAACTATTCAGATCCTGAATTGGCGAGTCAAAAGGAACTTCAAGATACCTATTCTGGATTTGCTGGTTCAAAACACAACAGCAGTCATGGACACTCCCTTGAAAGTCTGCTTGAATCCTTCAGGAATCGCTATCCAACTGCAAGTACAATTAGTAAGAGGGACAGACTGAACGGTTCATCACAAAATGAAAAAACCATTTCCACAATTGAGGAAGTACCCGAAAATGATGCCTGTGGAAGAATTCGGTTATCAATCAAACCAGATGCAGGATTTTCTACTGTTGACTCCATGTGGCAATGGCACGACTGTAATAGAAGAAGCTCTGATGGAGTCTGCGCAGAACGTTGTAAACAACAAAAACAACAACCAGATGTTCCTAGTGTTAACAACAAGCGTGCAAGCATAGCAGTTTCAATTCAAAGTGACGTAACAACAGTGGAAGATATGATGAGCATACATGCGCCTGAATTGGTTGTTCCCAAAATGACACTAGTTTCAGATAGTGAAATTTCACAATCACTTACCAATGGAAATGGAACAGGAATGTACGACAACTTGAGCAAAGAATTGAAAAAGTTGAATGGAGGATCTTTTAGGTCTACCCGAACAGATGGAACTGACTTCTCAGAACCATGGAATATGGACATGGTGGAATCGAGGATTCTGTCCGAGTTTGGCAGTGCAGCAGCAGCAGGATCAGGATCGTCCCTTGATGAGTACGAACTTGAGTCATTTGATTCGGTGTCCCTCGATGCAACAGCACAGTTACTCAACAATGATCTCATCCACTTCAACTCGTACCTTCTCGACAAAGAATCCGACAAGCCATCACATTACAGTCTAGACCAGGATTATGACAATGTGGCTGAGGATGAGGACTACGATGAGTATCATCCAATGAATAGCACTGGCCAGCACAATTATCCAATGAAACGAGACGATTCAGAAGTGACACTCACGAATGTTGATGTCAATGGAAACAATTCTACTGATGATGCAAACTCGCCACAGAACATTATGTTGGACATTGTGAACAATATTAGTTCGTATGTGTTTGAGTTGGCAGAGAGGAAGGACAACACTTTTGCCAAGTCGATTCACAATTTTATCGAGTGCACCAAGGAGGGCACTGAGACTAGTCCCACTGTGTAAGTATTGGGTGATTGCTTATATCCATTAACCATTAAAATAACCAATCCCCATCTCTAACCCACAGAGTCCTCGGCTACATTCGTCAGTTCATGAACGGCATGAAGAACTATCTGATCAAGCACGGCGAAGGCGAATTCCTGTGCATAGTGAAACGCGAACGTTCCCGCCTCAAACCTCACCAATTCCTCAACATTGACTCCATACTCGAGTGTGCCCTCCAGAAGTTGATCATCGCGCCACTGAAGAATTACATTTACGAAATATGCATTCGAGCGTACAACTCGAGCGGGGCACTCAAAATACTGTCACACAACATTAAGCTTGCACAGAAGGCGAGTCCAGAGGAGTTGGGAATCAAGGTGGAGATGTTGCCTATTGAGGCGACAGTGATGGCTGAGATTCAACACAATTTGAGGAGACTGCAACAGTCGTACTCACCAATCAAGAAGTTGGAACATCTGCTACGTGTCATGGGCATAATAAGACAACATATGAGCCAAAAGTCGAAACAAAACAGAGGACAATCCACAAAGCCTGTATACTCGAGATCCTTTAGTGGCGAGGACATGGTGGCCATGCTTCTGTACACGATCGTGCAGTGCGGACTCGTTTCGGTGCAAATCGAAATGGAGTACATGCTGGGCCTGTTGCACTCGTCCATCCTCAACACAGGTGATGCCACTTACTATTTGAATGTGGCCAGTTGGGCAATTCAACAACTACTCACCAACATGTACGATGGTGGGAGTACGGTGCTGGAGCATGTGCACAGTACTAGCACTGCATCTGTGAACGGTTGTGTCATGTCAGCAAGTCTGGTGCTCAGCATTCTCATACCGAACGAGCTTACCTCCTCGATTGGGTGCAAGCAAGTTCCGGTGAGGCCGAACATGAGTGCCAAGGAGGTGTGTCGCATGATTGCTCACACGCATAGGATCACCAATCCTGAGCATTATGCCTTGTATCGAATCAAGGACCTGCAGGATCATGCACTCGCCGATGCAGACTTGCCCCAGATGATCAAGCACCAGATGATGCAGCGAGGCGAGCCCATGCCCATCTTTGCCTACAAACGATGTGATGCCAACTTTATATGGCCAAATGTGTTGCCAGGAACCGAAATGCAGGTGTCTAAAATATGAAATCTACCAGAATAACTCAACAAGACTGTACACATTTGGAAATCTATAAATTGTAATGCTGAACGAACTTACCTCATCTGTTTCGCGTTTACGCCTCTAGTCTTTGTAAATTTATTTTTAAAACTTTGTATTAGCAAAAAATAAAGGCATTAAAAAGGTTTCTTTCTAAACATTTTTTAAAATCATTTAATTCAATTTTTATTTTTGTGTTAAGATTGAGACAAGAAATAGGTCTCGAGTCCAAATATATTTTTTCCCAGTACTCTACGGTAGATTTGTTTTCACTTTCTCTTTTTGTCTTCTTTTGTACTAAAAATTTAATCATATAAATTTTTAATGATTCTTGAACTCTGGTTGTTTGGAGATACGATCTTACTCGTAATCGAGTAATAAAGGTAAAATAGAAATTTAAGTAATACAGGAAAGCTAACATTTTTAAAATATAATTTTGCTATTTAGAAGATATTGTTTTGATTACATTTTTCCAATGAATTTTAATAGGTAACAATACATTGTGAATGTACATTGTACAATTTCAGTTAACTCATATTTCGTATTGGTTAGTTAGGGTTTTACCAGATTTAACAATTGCAACATAAATTTTTGTTTTGACTGATTGAATAAAAAAATTTAAAAGCAGCAATACCAGCATTTTTTGATTGCCACATTGTATACTATTTTTAATTCATTTTTTTTAATTCAAACAGAATTTATCAAAAGGTTAAAATGCTTGCACTACATTACACATGTACAATCTATTAACCCCCTTTATATCTAATTTCTTATTGGTCTGCGCAATTAGAATTTTTAATAATTTTTATATTTAAATGAGAAAGTTATTTTCATATAATTGAATGCTTCCTTGTTGGTCCAAAACATACCAATTTCAATTGAAACTTGCAAACACGATCTTGTGTTGCTCTTCTTTTTTATATTTTTTTTTAAATTTTTAAATTGTAAAAGCTGAAATACATACTTCCAACAATGGTGCAAAAAACAGAATTTTTCGATATCTGCTGATGACGTAACAGAACTTTATCTCGTCGTCGTCGAATTTTTTCTAAATGAAATAACATTTATTTGCTTTTATTGAATAATATAATAAAATACTAGTACTTACAAAACAAAATTTTTGTTATTTTTACAGTAAGCATTACATACTTGCAATATTACTTTTTTCATTGAAAAGAATATATTGCATGTGAATGGGAAATTCTGGAGAACAGTAATTCAGTATACTTCTTATTTTTTATTTTAAAAAAATATTTTTAAATTATCTAGGTTGGATCCAAGTTTTGACTTTTGTAAAATAGGTTAACAATTTATTTGAAATTCAACGTTTCGATTTTTTATTTACATTTTGTATAACAATTTTAGAGTATTTTTAGCTTAGTTTAAAATATTCATTTTTATTAAATAATTTATTAATTATTATTTGCAAAAACCGCAATATCCCAATAAAAATAGTTAGAAACAACTTGGAATTTTGTTGGTTTTTACATCTGATTTTTAAAATGGTCAAACGAACAATAAAGAACTAAAGTTTTCAATAATAGATAATTGAGAAATTTTATTTCCTTTCAAAATATTTTAGTATGCTTACCAGAGAGACATGTCTGGCCACAATGTGGCATATCAAACGCCACTTGTCTCGTAGTGGTCAATGTCAATGAGTGAGTCAGTGGCAGTAGCACAGTGAAGCATGTGCGTGAGACTGAGAGTGAGAACAGACTCATTGACACAGTCACTCACACAGTTCGTTCCCCTCATGATGCAGTGCTTGCTACAGTAGTGCTACTTGGTTTAGTGTGAGTCGACTGCAGTCTCCACTCTCGGTTCAGTTCTCGATTGGCCACCGTTCTGTGCACATTACCCCGTGTGTGTTTTCGTTTTTTTCCTTCATGACAGTGTACCCTTGTGTGTTCTCCCTCACCACTACTCGGTAAAAGCCGGTACCGTTAACCGTCAGCCTGTACTCTACTTCTACTAATAATAACCGTCTGTACCTCTCATCTCGGGTAAAAATGTGACCGTCGAGCTTTATCGCTTTTAAAATGTTCTACTCGGGTGTGTGTTTCCTTGTGTGTTTTTTCACCCAATCAGTGCCCAGTGACTCACCATCAGTGAATCTCAACACTCAAGTGTGACAAAGTTGGTGTTTGTTTCAAGTGAGTGTTCAAGTCTAAATTGCTTTTAGTTTACTAACAACAACAACCAGCAAGTCAACACACCAACGTCGATTCAACGACAAAACAAATCTGATTTTGATTGAATCTAGTGCAACTTGAGTTTAATTCATATGCAAAATGACAAGTTTTTTTAATTGAATAATAATCCACTGTCAACAACCTAGAATAATAAATTGTCAAATAATTTAAAATATAGTTGACAACATATTCAACGAGTTGACAATTTAGTTGCCACTGACATGACATTGTCAAACACATTCGTATTATGCGTAACTTGTTTTGTCCATTATCGTGTCCTAAAGCTTACGTACTTGATAGTTTTATTCTGTAATGACACAGTTGACAAATGAGTCTCGCTTGTGTCCGTGTCATCACACTTCACTGTCAACCTGTTCTTTCTGCCTTATACATTCTAGTAATTTCAAAATGTCAAATGATCCATCAATTTGGTCTAAATTGAGTGTTCAGGTTGACACATGGCTAAACTAGTTGACAATTCTCAACCTTATCCAATACTCAATGAGTAGTACTCAACATAACCTTAATTTATTTTTGTAAGATTTGAGTATTTCCGTCCGTTAGAGTCAATCACATAAACAACAAAGTGCTTCCGTTCTAGTCGAGTGTTGACTGTCGTGTTTGTCTCTACTCCCTCAAGTTCACGCATGTCACGTCACATTAGTTCACTCTACCCTGTTAGTTCATGTTGTCCGTTTAGTTGGTAGAATAGTGCTCATTGCATTTTGCCTAATTGATGAATATGGCCATGTTGAAGTAATTCTCATACACTCATCGGACACACATTTGCACATACAATGTAATTGGCCATTTCCGTTCACTCTCGCTCTTTATGTACTCGAATTAATAGTTATAACCTATAGGTGTGTTTATGAGGGCAATCTAATGGTTTTCGGTTGTTATTCTAGTTTAGGCGTCAAAGAATGTAAATTACTAGAATTAGGCGTTGGGTGCCACTATTTTTATTCTTAAAAGTTCAATGACTTGCCATATTGAAACTTCAAATGTTTGAATTCGTTTAAAAGGTTAAAATTTTAAATTATGGATTTTATATTTTATTTGTTAAATTAATTTTCTTAAACTCGATTTCCCGTTGCTTAGCATGAACGCTTTTTTCCGGATGACTAAATTCATTTATATTTAATAAAAACAACAAAAATAGTAGCATAAAAGATTTATTTTTTAAATATTTTTTTTAAATGAGAGTAGGAGTATCATTCTTATAAAAACTATATTATTTAATCATAATTAATTTTTTATTCAACTTTTTATTTAGAAATCCAATTCATTTTTTAATAGATCTTAATTTGTGTCAATTTAACCCTCAACTCATGATGCTCGTTGTGTTTTGGTCAGTGTCACCATGAGCAGCATCGGATCGTCACTGTCCTCCCAAGTCCGTCCAATGAATGCACCCCACGCACGTCTTCGTCACCAACCTGCCTCGCTCGATCACCACTTTGGTCTGTCCTCCTCTGACAGTGACACAGATCACGTGACCACCAATTCATGTGTTTCTGTGAGTAAAAGTCGTTCTTACCAGCCTAGACGTCGTCGTCAACGACTTCGTCGAAACAATCGAGGACACTACGAGGTCAACCCGATTGTGAATGATTTGTCTAGTATCCCATTGCAACACTTTGCTTTACCTCGCGAGCCATCAACCACCTCAACCTCTTCCTCGTCCACTTCGTCACCTTCAGAAGCGTCGTTTGATCTCGTGACAGATCTAATCGAACATAGTCAAAGTAGTGAGGTCCGTGACCTTGGACCTAATCGTGCAGTGCTCAGACTTGCTTTACCACCTAAAGGTAAACAAGACACCGACGAGGACCACCGCGAGCAACCAATCCAACCACCGGTCAACTGTCACAGACTGCAACAACCACGAAATTCTTCTGCCTTCTGGGATGTAAGTTCACTTTATCTCTAACCTTATCACTGTTGTCTATATTAGTCAAGAGGGCCCTAGGCAGTACGGAACCCTACCATGGGTGCCAAACTAGGTCTTAATTACACTCAGGAATTTGTCAATTTTTGCGTTAAGTCCCGCTGTTTACTTTGAACTTTTTTTTGTTATTCCCACTGTGTGATATGAGCAGAGAAATGTTCGTAAAATGACGACTCTAATTAAATCGTCAACCTCTTGCCCCTATGACTTGGACCACACGCACCGCTCATGGTGGTCCTCGTGATTAGTTGACTAATATAGCGAGGGTGACTCATCACAACTCAGTCAGAGACAAACAGGACTCTTAACTCGTTTGAAGGAATGTTTTGTCAAACCACGAGACACTGTGGGCCATAAATAACTCTGCCTAATGATCACCATTTGTAAGGCAGCTGTGTCCTGAGGTCTAAATTTGGACTTAGGGTCTAGTCAATAAGTTCCAAAACATCTGTCTAACCCAACACGTGTTTGATGGTTTAATCCTTCTGAGAATGAGCCTCATTAATCGTTTCTCGTTGATTTGACGACAGTTTCTTTTCTTAAAATAACCTTAAGATTAGTTTTGATATTTGTGACCGCATTGTACCCCATTTGTACCTCTCTCTCTCTCTCTCTCTCTCTACTACTACTAACCGAGTGTGATCGATGCGGTAGGCAATTTGTGGACTTTAACCTCGTGTGTGTGCTTTGTGGGACATATGCCGACCACCGCGCATGTGTCCAATTAAGAGTCTAATCTTTTTCTTTTGGTGTTCGCGAATGCAGACTTCGTTTACTGTGGTTGAGGTCATGTGGATTCCCACTTCTATTAAAATTCTGTTGTCTGTATGTGTGTGTGTCACGCTGTTTGTTGCGTTCAACAATGCAAATATGAAATCGAATAATGGGAACAACAATTGAAATTTCTCTTTGACAAGTTATATGGGTGTGGTTAGGCATTAAATGGGATTTGTTTGGTGTGTGTGTGTTCGGGTGGTTAGGTGGGATGTGGGCGTAGTTTTTTTAATGTGGGCGTCGTTAGGTGTAGGTTTAGGTTGGGTTAGGTGGTTGAGTGGGGGGATGGGCGTCGGTTAGGATAGGTTTAGGTTAGGTTAGGTGGTTTGGTGGGTGTTGGGCGTCTTTAGGAGTAGGTTTAGGTTAGGTTAGGTGGTTTGGTGGGTGTTGGGCGTCGGTTAGGATAGGGTTAGGTTAGGTTAGGTGGTTTGGTGGGTGTTGGGCGTCTTTAGGAGTAGGTTTTGGTTAGGTTAGGTGGTTTGGTGGGTGTCTTTAAGAGTTGGTTTAGGTTAGGTTAGGTGGTTTGGTGGGTGTTGGGCGTCTTTAGGAGTAGGTTTAGGTTAGGTTAGGTGGTTTGGTGGGTGTTGGGCGTCGTTAGGTGTAGGTTTAGGTTGGGTTAGGTGGTTAGGTGGGATGTGGGCGTCGTTAGGTGTAGGTTTAGGTTAGGTTAGGTGGTTGGGTGGGATGTGGGCGTCGTTAGGTGTAGGTTTAGGTTAGGTTAGGTGGTTGGGTGGGTGTTGGGCGTCGTTAGGTGTAGGTTTAGGTTAGGTTAGGTGGTTGAGTGGGGGATATGCGTGTTTAGGTGTAGGTTTAGGTTAGGTGGTTTTTTTTTTTTTTTTTTTTTTTTAAATTTGAAAATTGTTTTTATTTGGTTGCATTTTAAAGTTTGATTTTACAAGATCGATTTCAATAGTTTGCTCATAGGCAAAAAGGAGACAGTGTCTAATGCCTGCTCCTGAAATGTGTGTTACAATTGAGAGTATTAGAGATTGTCTGTTGAGAATGTATATTCTGAGGATCACAAAAGTTCTTGATGAATGAATGATTCTTGATTGCACTAACCCTGCGATTGCTAATGTCCCTGTCATGATGCATGAAATATTTACAAATGTGTTTTTTTGGGCTTTTGTTGTTTTTCTTCTTTTTTGTGTTTTTGTGTTATAAATGATCATAATAATTAGTATTTACAATAATAATAATAACCTAATGAATTCTGCTTCTTACTCGATGTCTTCCCATGCGAAGAGTTCGTCATCGAAATGTTGTTCCGCAAAGAGATCGTCCATGTCAATGGGAGGTGTTTCGTCTTGACTTTCTGGGTACGAATCGTTGAGGTTGTTAAAGTTTAGTCTGTCGACCAGTTCCACTAGTTCGTCCTCTAAGTTGTCATTGAGCAGGTCTTCGATTACTCGGTCTTCGTCCGATTCGTTCGATCCATTGTCCACCTTTAGCATTTCGTGGATTTTCTCTGCCACCTCACAAAACACTTTGAAAGCTTGAGGCAGTTCCACCAACTGCATCAAGCATTGCCATGGCAAATCAGCCTGTTCAAATGCTTGCTTAGTGACCTCCGAGTACTTGGGACATTTTAATAAGACATGTTCAACTGTCTGGCTGGGTGGTTGGTTGTTTGTCCGGTCACAAATGCACGATCCATCTCGAATCACCTTGAATCGCGCTAAATATTCGCGGAAGCAACCATGGCCTGTGAAGAACTGAGTCAAAACATAGTTAGTCTTGAAATGCTTTGGCTTGTGGTTTGCATCTCCGAAAAACTTTTGGATAGTTTTTCCTCTGGTCTTCACTTTGTATATTTCGGCAAATTTGCTCTTTGCCCACTTGTTCGCTTCATTCCTGACAAATCGTTTGTTATAGAAAAAGTAGACAGGTCTTGATGTATTGAGACACATTTCAGCCGCTTGATCCCTAACTTCCGAGTAATTTTTGTCACCCTTGAGCTTTCTGCGGATGATGAGGTTGCAGTTGAGCTCACTCAGTATTTGGACCAACTTGTGCTCTTGTGGGTTCACCGTCAATCTCCTTTCTTCTATAAAGCGGGCACATTCCAATTCATCTGTTATGATGGTGATTGTTGTTGGGGCACTAAATTCCATCAGACATTCTAGTGCTTGTATGAGTGCATATTGAGTCGCTTGGCAGCGATCAACAAATCCAAAGAATTTGTATTTTCCTACGTACACCTTTCTCGGTGTAAAGATTCGAAAAGCACTGCCGGTCTTGAATTCGTCAGGCAAAACCGCCGAGTTAGTTTTCTTTCTCTTTGCTGAGATGTACAAGTGAAAGTGTTCATCTGAAATTGGTTGTAGAGGAGGCGAATAGTTGACAGCGGGACGATTTGTGTTGTCATTTCGTGTGGATGGTCGAGTTGAAGCCGATTGTGATGATGATGATGGAGATGATGATGATTGTAGTGGTTGATTGGTGGAAGATGAGGGTGATAGTTGAGGTATTGTGGTTGATGGGAGATTATTCGCGGCTAATGTCACTGCAGCTCTGATTCTTCTCAATTGTTGTACGATTTGATCAGACACTGATGAACTAGTCGATATTTGTGATGATGATTGAGGTGATGATGGCGATGGCGGTGATGGGTTAGTTTGTACAGTATGGTTTGGTGTTTGTGTGTTTGTGTTTGTTGATGGTTGACGTTTCGGTCTCAGAACTTGGGTTCTTCCACCCAAGTTGGCCATTTCAGCTGGTGACTCATAGCAATCTTTTTCTGGGTCTGGTCGATGTATGCCTGCAGGTCGAAAAGGGACACTCAATGGGTTGTCCTCTGTGGGTCTGGCTTGTTTGGCTTCAAACTCCCATTTCTTCTTTTGAACAAACAATTGGACTGGAAGAACCTCAGAGAGCATTTGAGCGGCTTCAGTGGAAATGGTTCTATAACCGCAAACCGAGAATCGGAGGCAGTTGTGCTGAAAACTTGCCAACTTTTTCCAAATGGTTTGGGGTAATAGAGTCCGCCCAAATTTCACAGCCATAAGAGAGAACAGCTCGGACAACTTGTTCGTAAATCATAACACGTTTCTTGCAGTTGATGCCAAAAGTGTTGCGACAAAATTTCATTAGTCCCCCACACAGAGGCGTCAGCTTGTTGATCAAATCGGTGATGTGCTGAGTGTAGCGCATAGATCGATCAAAAGTCACTCCAAGAATTTTGACTTTTGTGTCTAATTTGATTCGTTGACCATCAACCTCGAGATTACCTCGTGCGCGCAAATCTACCCTAGCCAGGGGGCATTATGACACATTTGTTGAGACTAAGCTGTAGACCGACACTTTTACACCAATTGTGAACTTTTGACACGAGGATTTCGATGTTGCTTTTTTAGTTCGGTTACGGTGTCTCCCCAGACAACAGCAGAAGTGTCATCCGCATAACCAGACACTACTCTTCCAAAGGCACTCCTTCCTGTTGTCAACTCTTGCAGTAGCAGGTCAAGGGTCAAGTTCCATAGTGTCGGTGACAGTACTGAGCCTTGCGGACAGCCTCTTGTGAGGTTCTTGGCTATCCTGACTCCACCGAATGTGCACTCCACGCTTCTATCGGTGAAATAGCTTTGGAGAAGATGGATCATATCCATTGGATAGTTTCGTTCGTGCATAACCCTCATGATGTTTGGCCACCAGCAATAGTCAAAGGCGCCTTTAATGTCAAATGAGACCAGTGCCACTTTCTTTCCAAGCGATTTTTGTCGTTTCATTTCCTTGGTCAGAGCAGAGAGGGCAGTGATGGTTGATCCTCCCCTGTGGAAGCCATGCTGGTGTGGAGAGTTTAGGTTGTTACGTGAAGCAAAACTCTCGAGGCGATCTTTGATTACTCGCTCGAGAATTTTGCCCAAATTTGACAGGAGACTGATCGGCCGATAAGCTTCAACTTCCATGTAATTGGACTTGTTGGGCTTGGGAATGAAAATTGCCGCCGCATTTTTCCATTCTTTCGGAAAGTGTTTGAACTTGATGCATGAGTTCAGAATGTTGAGAATAATTTCTTTTGTAAAGCCAAAGGTCTCAACAATCATTCGGTTACTTACACCATCCAGTCCAGGTGTAATTTTGAAGTCAAGTTTTTTGATAATCAGTTCCAACTCTTCCATTGTGACCGGATCAATTTGGTCTGTGTTGGTTGAGTAGATGCGTTGTGGGGGTGGTGGTGCTGTCATTGAGCGGGTTATACGTTGTGTTGATGATTGAGAGAGAAAGGTGTGTGCTGGTTGAGTGGGGATGGTTGGTTGTGATGAGAAATGTACAGAAGATGATAATGCTGATGGTGCACTTGTTGATGAGGGTGTTGATGAATGTGGTGATGCTGTGGTGTGGTTGAACTTGTACAGTTCGCGGATTCTTCTCATTTCGATTGTGTCGGCAATAGGATGGTCGTTTGGAAACTTTGCATTCATCATTGTGCTCAAAGTTTTCTTAAGATCTTTACTATTTTCGAGAAGAGGGGTTAGAATAGGATTCTCCTGTACAGATTTGAGAAATAGAAAGAATCTGCCCCACGGATCAGTTCGATTGTCGTCTGTAACAAAGTCCTTCCAGTTGTCTTCGATGGCTGCTTCGACCAATTCGTAGAGTTCGGTATTGGCTTTGTCGTAGACCCTCTGCATTTCATTGCGAGCAACAGGGTCATGGGCCAACTCGATTTGTTCAGAGATTTCTTCAATCATTTCAACAATCTCTTTCACCTCTTGAGTATACCATGGAAGGGGGTCGATCAACTGTGGCTGGTTTCTTGCCTTTGTTACGCGGGAGATAGGAAACTGCCCCATCGATGTACAGATGAACAAGTTTCTCTAGGCATTGTTCAATCATTTCAATGTTTGAGATGGTCCTTGACATTGTTTGAAGCTCTTCAAGTCGGGCGCCATTGCATCGAAAGTACTCGGTGTAACCGCCAAAGTCAACTCCCTTGTGGTCTTTGAATTGTTTTGTTCGTTTGTAGTCTCTCAAATGACGAGGTGCACGATAGCCCACCTTGAAACGAATCAGTGCATGATACGAGTTGGTGTGCTTCCAGTCTCGTTTCCAATCAGACACCAAAGAGGCAGCGGCTGGGTTGGCTAGTGTGAGATCGATGACACTTTTACCTCCGTTTCTGCGAAAAGTGTGATGATTGGGGCCCGGGTTTGTTCGATTGACAATGGTCAGCTGGTGTCCGAGGATGAGTTCCCCAAGTTTCTCCACTTTGGCGCTTCTGTCATCGCGAGTGTCGTGCCACATGCTGCTGCGGGCGTTCATGTCACCGGCAATGATGATTGGCAGATTGGCAAAGTCGCTGTCCGATAGCAGGTCTTCGAACATTTGTATGTCGGAAAGGATGGTCGACTCTTCCAGGCTGGGACGAAAATAGACATTGACCAAAATGATACGACCTTCGCTGCACTCCACATCAACAGAGGTAATGTGGTTGTTGGAGTATTCTCGAATGAGTTTTGAATGGAGGCCACGATTTCGAATGATTGTCACCGCATCTAAGCCGGTGGAGTGGCTAAACTGTCCTTGAATAAGACCATTTTGCACGTCTACATGATGAATAGTGACTTTGCTGCCGAATTTGAGGATTTTACCATCCGTGGTCTTGTAGACATCTTGAGCAAGCACAATGTCCGCTGTGTTTAGGTTGTTATTGAGTTTGTTTGAGTTGTGTACTTCGAGCATGTCTATTACACTTTTATTGTTGTCACAATTTAGTTGAACGATTGAGACAGCCATTTCTTACTTTATCTTGATAGTTGGGTTTTTAATTTTTTTAGGTGCTCAATTGAGTTGGTCCTCAAAGTAAACGATGGATCGTTTCAATATGTTGAGCTTTTCCAGATACTTAGGACAGTCCGGAGTGTTGGCTCTGTGGCAGGTCGATTCGGACTTGCCATTCTTTTCGTTGTTGTTCACACACGTGACACAGCTTATTGGTCCGCATCTGTGTGTGGTGTTCATGAGGTATGTTTTACTGCACACTGGACACACGCACTGTTGCTGTGAGCACTCCTTCTTGCCGTGGCAGTATTTCATGCACTTCTGGCACTGTCTTATGAAGAAGGATTCAAAGACGTTGGTTCTTCCATAACCATAGTCTATAACAAAGTCAGCTTGTGTGAGCTTTTGCCAGAGACTAGGCTTGACACGGAGGAAGATGGATTGGTGTGTTTGACTGATGACCGATGCTCGCTTCCAGGTAATGGCTTCCGACATACCTTCAAACTGTTTTCCTTTCCCGGTGAGCAATTCGACCATTTCAGTAGCGCTTACACTTTTGGGAACCATTTGAATTTCAATGGTAGGAAACATTGGAAAAGCATTTTGGATATTGCATTTATCCTTGAGATTACTAGTTCGAGCCAGTTGGCAAAACTTTGCTCGGTCTTCTTTGTAGCGAAAGTCAATTGCAATTCCTGCGCTTGTTTGTCTGCGTCCCTCCCAAGAAATACCGGTTACATTAACACCAAGTGCAACGTCGACGGCGGTGACAACATTTTTGGGCGCGAATGTAGAGGGGTCTTTGGTGGTAATCATTAGAGTAAACAACTTTTTCTTATATTTTGAGGGAATCTCAGAATTGGCAGGATTGTGTTTGCCAGGGCGCCGTATTTGTGTTTGGGTTTGATTGTTGATTGAGCCAGTCTCCACAGGGTCGATTGTCGTGGTCAAAGGCATAGTTTCGCGATGATTACTGCTTCGTTCATGTCTCCTAACTGCAGTACTTACAGTAGCCATTTCAGCGTATGTGGAATTGCTTGTCTTATTGAGTGCTGCCACACCTTCCTTGACAATCTTTAAATCAGATGCCATTGACCGGATTTGGTTGGATAAAACAACTAAATCGTTGGTGATGAGCGATTCATGGTTAGGGGCCGATTGTTTGGGAGTTGAAGGGACAGCCGCAAAAATGTTCTGTTCTCTTTGGATAATATTCACAGAATCGAGGACCTCACCAAGAGTAGTGCTTAGCGGTTGGAGCTTCCTTGTGGCCCTGGGATGAGATTCATGAGAGGTGATATCCATCAAAACATATGCAATTTGTGACTGTAGGTCAAGCGCTTGGCGGACAAGGTCAACGTGCTTGTCCTCGATTTTCTTGACTGCCCTACCATAGACATTGGTTAATCCGAGATTGAGCTTAATATATTCCAAGTTGGAATAATGGGCTTTATAAAGAGCTTTCTTGGCTTTTGAGACAACTTCGCCAGAGTTTTTAACATTTTTGATGGCATCAAGAAGAAAATCCACGTTTGGTGGAGGATCCGTGTCACAGGTTGGAGTCGAGCGACTAAATTCTTCCTCGAGCTTTAGGAGATATTCATATCGGTCCTTTGGCACCGTCACAAATTCGCCATTTCCGGAAGATTCGTTAGATTTGCTTCCACTTGGTACTTCAGATTGAATCTTTAGAGAGCCATTGTCGTTATCAACGATATGTTTAGGATCCACGAGTTGATCTTTCAATGTGACTGTGAGGGCATCTCCTGTTTTGACGATAGAGCGGCTGTCTTTAGGTTCCAGTTCCTCGTCGATGTCGGTGTCATCACCTCCATTGTAGATAACCGTACCATCTACAGCGACATTTTCGACAGGATCAGTTGGGTTGTTGTGGACACCTTTAGGAGTTGTGCTGGGGGTGGTTCCAAGAACAGGATCGTTGAGAACTACTTGAGTTTCTTTGATTGATGGGCGTTTGGGTGATTGTTTGGAAAGGTCGTCTGACACCTTTCCAATTTGGCTTTTTATTTGAGAAAGTTTTGCCTGGTGTTTCTCGTGTGAATTTGAAGGTTTGGGATTCTTTTGAGAGGATCGGGTGATGTACCGCTTTCCAAGATTAGCTGGTGTCTCAGTTACAGACTTCATGTTTGGATTAATAGAGACTGAAGAGGATATGTTGAATTGAGGTGGTTGTTAGACGGTTGTTTGAGTGGAGAGAGGGTTCACTGTTTCCACTTTTACGGTCGTTCACAGTGTTGTCATTGAGGGAGGAGGAAGGTTGTTGCGTGTTTGAGTGCATAAACACCTTCACATGACCAGAGTAGCAGACAGAAGTGATGAGATAGAGATGAGTCATATCGGTTGTTGCGCTTGATGAAGACAGTTGTGTGTATGTATGTCAGCTGTGATGACTCATATTTTCTTTCTTGACAAAGACGACGGTCGTGTCTGGTGAAGTGCGTACTGCGCTTGCCCAAACTGATAGGTGGTGTACGAGGCCGAAGGCCGAGTTGGGGATGGTGGTGGGGGCAAGGGGGTCGAGGTGAGCGGATGCGAACCGAGAGCAAAGGCGTCACTCTGGTCGATTCATGAACGGACACACTAAGTTGAGGGTATCAAACGGTACAGAAAAATGTTTGGCGTTGATTGGTGGGAAATACAGGTGATTGACACTGCTGGATCCACGTGAGAATGGATCTTTCAGTTTTGGTACGGTCACAAAGGAGGAAAAAAAACAAGGTTTGGAAGGTACAGTGGAGAATGCACGTTTAGGGGGTGGAAAAAGTCACTTCTGTATTCAGTTGGCACTTGTCACTTTACTCGAGGGTACATTCGATTGATCCAGGGTGCTGGATCACAACAGTAGAGGATATTTCTAGTAGAAAACACGGACAGACAGACGGAAAACAGACACACACACAAAACAAAAACAAAGCCGGCGGTGGGTGATGATGATGAGTGTAGCGCTGTCAGTGGACGACTGAAAAGACACACTCCACTTGACAATACCGAACGGGCTGCGCGTTCAAGTGCATGCAGACACACACACACACACTCACACATACCGACAGTGCGCGATGGTTGGAGAGAAAGTTAAAGAAGAAGAAAGAAGACCGTTTTGTTTTGACTGTTTGAATGTTTGTGCCATCGACACTGATTGGCTGGTTGAGTGGGGTACGGAGGGGGCATAGGATGATGCAATGACCACTGAAGTGCATGCGGTGTTAGCATATGTTTCCAATTTAAATGTTTAGCTCGTAAGATCGTCGATAGGAATTTGTGAACACACAGTGATCGTAACAGCCCAACAGTCTAACTTGTTTTTGTGCATTGAAGGTCCCAGTAGTCAACTGGCCACTATTGAGCGATAGGGCCAATGCACTTGATAGGTTAATGAAACACAATTTCCAACCTTGATGATTGCAAGCGAATAGGTGAGTACACTATCAATTGGAGGAGGAGATCAATGTGCCCTTTGTGGCGTGTTATTGTTCGTTTGCCAAACGTGCCAATATAGATTCGTTTAGTGGATTTTGTCGGAGCGTGCGTTTTATCGGAATGTCGGTAATGATATCTAACCTCATTTGGTTACTTTATGCACGGCCCAATAGACAGTGGAGACAGAACAGGACAAAATTATTTTGTCTATGCACACAAATGTGAGCGCGCGCACTTTTAAAATAGAAAGGACATATGGGGTACCCTGTGCACTGTCACTTAGTAATAGGGCAGGGGACAGCTTACAAGTTGAAGGACAGACAGAATGACGATTTGAGGACAAAGACAATAATGGCGCCGGATGATTTAAACAGAGAAGACTCAACCCAAACACAAATAAAAAACTATCTCCTCGCAGTGGGTCACTAATTAATGTACAGGTGTTCAGGTGAGGGGGTCGAGGTGAGCGGATGCGAACCGAGATGCAGGGCGTCACTCTGGTGGATTCAGGAGGTGACACACTAAGTTGAGGGTATCAAACGGTACAGAAGAATGTTTGGCATTGATTGGTGTGATATACAGGTGATTGACACTGCTGGATTCACGTGAGAATGGATCTTTCAGTTTTGGTACAGTCACAAAGGGGGAAAAATGGTTTGGAAGGTACGGTGGAGGATGCACGTTTTGGAGGTGGAAAAAAAATCACTTCTGTATTCAGTTGGCACTTGTCACTTTACTCGAGGGTACATTCGATTGATCCAGGGTGCTGGATCACAACAGTAGAGGATATTTGTAGTAGAAAACACGGACAGACAGACGGAAAAACAGACAAAAAACAAAAACAAAGCAAGCGGTGGATGATGATGATGAGTGTAGCGCGGTCAGTGGTCGACTGAAAAGACACACTCCACTTGACAATACCGAACGGGCTGCGCGTTCAAGTTCATGCAGACACTCACACACACACTCACACATACCGACAGTGCGCGATGGTTGGAGAGAAAGTTAAAGAAGAAGAAAGAAGACCGTTTTGTTTTGACTGTTTGAATGTTTGTGCCATCGACACTGATTGGCTGGTTGAGTGGGGTACGGAGGGGGGCATAGGATGATGCAATGACCACTGAAGTGCATGCGGTGTTAGCATATGTTTCCAATTTAAATGTTTAGCTCGTAAGATCGTCGATAGGAATTTGTGAACACACAGTGATCGTAACAGCCCAACAGTCTAACTTGTTTTTGTGCATTGAAGGTCCCAGTAGTCAACTGGCCACTATTGAGCGATAGGGCCAATGCACTTGATAGGTTAATGAAACACAATTTCCAACCTTGATGATTGCAAGCGAATAGGTGAGTACACTATCAATTGGAGGAGGAGATCAATGTGCCCTTTGTGGCGTGTTATTGTTCGTTTGCCAAACGTGCCAATATAGATTCGTTTAGTGGATTTTGTCGGAGCGTGCGTTTTATCGGAATGTCGGTAATGATAACTAACCTCATTTGGTTACTTTATGCACGGCCCAATAGACAGTGGAGACAGAACAGGACAAAATTATTTTGTCTATGCACACAAATGTGAGCGCGCGCACTTTTAAAATAGAAAGGACATATGGGGTACCCTGTGCACTGTCACTTAGTAATAGGGCAGGGGACAGCTTACAAGTTGGAGGACAGACAGAATGACGATTTGAGGACAAAGACAATAATGGCGCCGGATGATTTAAACAGAGAAGACTCAACCCAAACACAAATAAAAAACTATCTCCTCGCAGTGGGTCACTAATTAATGTACAGGTGTTCAGGTGAGGGGGTCGAGGTGAGCGGATGCGAACCGAGATGCAGGGCGTCACTCTGGTGGATTCAGGAGGTGACACACTAAGTTGAGGGTATCAAACGGTACAGAAGAATGTTTGGCATTGATTGGTGTGATATACAGGTGATTGACACTGCTGGATTCACGTGAGAATGGATCTTTCAGTTTTGGTACAGTCACAAAGGGGGGAAAAAATGGTTTGGAAGGTACGGTGGAGGATGCACGTTTTGGAGGTGGAAAAAAAAATCACTTCTGTATTCAGTTGGCACTTGTCACTTTACTCGAGGGTACATTCGATTGATCCAGGGTGCTGGATCACAACAGTAGAGGATATTTGTAGTAGAAAACACGGACAGACAGACGGAAAAACAGACAAAAAACAAAAACAAAGCAAGCGGTGGATGATGATGATGAGTGTAGCGCGGTCAGTGGTCGACTCACTCAGGTTAGGTGGTTGGGTGGGTGGTTGGCGTCGTTAGGAGTAGGTTTAGGTTAGGTTAGGTGGTTGGGTGGGTTGTGGGCGTCGTTAGGAGTAGGTTTAGGTTAGGTTAGGTGGTTGGGTGGGTGGTTGGCGTCGTTAGGAGTAGGTTTAGGTTAGGTTAGGTGGTTGGGTGGGTTGTGGGCGTCGTTAGGAGTAGGTTTAGGTTAGGTTAGGTGGTTGGGTGGGTTGTGGGCGTCGTTAGGAGTAGGTTTAGGTTAGGTTAGGTGGTTGGGTGGGTTGTGGGCGTCGTTAGGAGTAGGTTTAGGTTAGGTTAGGTGGTGTGATGGGTGTTGGGCGTCGTTAGGTGTAGGTTTAGGTTAGGTTAGGTGGTTGGGTGGGTTGTGGGCGTCGTTAGGAGTAGGTTTAGGTTAGGTTAGGTGGTTGGGTGGGTGGTTGGCGTCGTTAGGAGTAGGTTTAGGTTAGGTTAGGTGGTTGGGTGGGTGGTTGGCGTCGTTAGGAGTAGGTTTAGGTTAGGTTAGGTGGTTGAGTGAGGGATGGGCGTCGGTTAGGATAGGGTTAGGTTAGGTGGTTGGGTGGGTGGTTGGCGTCGTTAGGAGTAGGTTTAGGTTAGGTTAGGTGGTTGGGTGGGTGGTGGGCGTCGTTAGGAGTAGGTTAGGTTAGGTTAGGTGGTTGGGTGGGTTTTTGAAAAGGTTTTATTGCGTTTAAAAATAATTTACAATAAATAATTCGATTTAAAAATTGATTTACAGAATTTGTGCAAGCACAGCGAGGCATATGTCAGATACATAGCCAAATTAATGTTGTAAGATAGTGTTATAATAATAGAGTGAAGACAATGCGCAAATACAAATAGAGTTAAGACAATTCGGTTTATACAATTCAGTTTAAAGAATGGACAAGACAAATTAATGTTATTAAATAAAGAAAGTTCTAAGTTTGCGATTAAACATTTGTGAAAAACAAAAACAATAAAAAAGATATCTAAAGAAAAATAATTAGTTATTCATCGTCGTCCAAGTCCTTTAGCTGGTCCGGATGATAGATGATCTGCTTCTTCAGGTACTCGTGCTTGCGACGGTACTTTGGGCAATCGAGTGAATCCGGGCGGTGGGAGGTGACGATTGATCTTTTGGTTTTGAATGCGTACTTGGCGCACACATAGCAGCATAGGTTTGCTAGGCATTGGTGTGGAGTGTTGCGCTTGAAGTCGGCGGCACATTCGAGACAGAGGGCAGTTTGGCTTGGACATTCTCGTTTGTTGTGGCCATAGTTAATGCAAACGGTGCAGAACTTAACCAGAACAACTTCTTTGGCTTGAGTTGCTCCATAACCAAAGTCCACTTTAAAGTTGAGTTTAATAAGGTGCTGCCACAGTACTGGTGTTACTCCAACGAACATCTTCTTGCGGGCACCGAGATGCAAATGTCGATTAGGATTGTTTTCCAAAGGGTCGTTAACCCAGGAAATCTCGCTGCGAAACCCAGCCAATGAACCTTTCTCTCCTGTCAGTGAGTCGAGAAGAGCTTCCTTGGTCATCGTGAGGGGGATGTTCTTCACTTCGAGGGTTGGGTAAACTGGATTTGTGTTACGAATTTTGCACAAACCCGTGATGACCCATTGGGAGAGCTGATCGTCTAGTGCCAGGTGTTGCTTGATCTTCTTTCTGGCAGTTTTTGTTGTGTAGTCGAGGGCAACGCCTTTGCTGATGCTGCGAATTTCGAGGGGTTTCAAGGGACCATCTCTTAATTCACTATTGCCCTTAACGGCCTCCATGATCACTTTTGAAGATAGTTTAGAAACATCTGCAGAGACGATTACTGCAGTGAAGATCTTTGGTGATGTTGAAGAGTCGGAATTGGTGATGTGTTGCTGTTCTGTAGAGTTTGATTTGTTGATTGAAGAACGAAGTACCTCAGCAAATGTGCGGGAAGTGTCTTTTTGTATCTGACCGACCTTGTGCCGCATATCACCCTGTACGGTGTCAAGGTTGTCTACTTTACCGCAGATGTGGGCGAGCTGCTGCTGCATCTGAGTGAGCACTGAAAACACGCCGCTTCCCGTAGCCTGGGACAGGTTGAGGGCTGGTTGAGGGCGAGGTTGAGTGCTGGTGTAGGTTTTGTGGGAGGCAGTTGAGGTGGATGCGGTTGAAGTGGAAGGAACAGGGACTTCAAATTGGGATGCGAATTGAGGTTGAGAGCTTGTGCTGAATTCTTTGAAGTTCCTGCGGTTGAGGTTGTTGGGTTTATCAGGGACTTGACGCTCAGCACCTCCAAATGGCAGTGTGGTCAGTTCGTAGATCACATTGGCCATGTCCCTAAGAATGTCACGAACATCGTCCCTCCCTTTGAATTGGAGTCCAGTCGGGCTGACCATGCCGTATGCCTTATTGTAGCCCAGCTTGTATTCGCCAAGTGTGACAAGGTGTTCGGTGAGCCAGTGCAGTTCACCCAAACGTTCAGCAGTGGTTGGGAGGATTAGCTTCTCATGAGATGAGCCCACCTGCGACTTGTGGAAGTTGCTGAGGTTGGTTACGACTTGGGTGTCTGTTGCAGCATCGATGGAGATCTCCTGTTGCTCAATGGCTTTGGAGCGTCGGGTGTTATTTTGAGTGGTGAGATCAGGGATAGGCGTGGGGATAGAGCTTCCTTTCTTATGCTTCGCCATGGTTGTGTTGTTGTTGTTGATTACAGCTGTCGATTGGGTTGGAGGAGTAGCATGTCGAGTGTAGAGCACAGTCACAGATCTAGTGACAAAGCACAGACGAGAATGTAAACAAACACTTGTGAGAGGTAGTAGTAGCAGTGGAGGAGGACGACCGCATGGCTGTGCTCTCATTCAAACACTCAAGAGGGAAGTGGTGGCGGTGGGGGGTGGGCGGGTGGGGGGCTCGGGTCGCGGTGGGGAAGGTCGATGGTGTGAGGAGATGAGAAGGCGTCAGGGCGTTGCAGGTGGATTCATGACGCCGATTACTCACTTCTGGGATCGAAGGTCACTCAGTGACGAGCACGCAAACACACGTGAACATCGAGCTAAGAGAACCTAACCGAGTGAGACCCAAACTGCGAATCGGAAACGAGAAAGTTAGGTGAAGGTTTAGGTTAGGTTAGGTGGTTAGGTGGGTGTTGGGCGTGGTTAGGAGTAGGTTTAGGTTAGGTTAGGTGGTTAAGTGGGTGTTGGGCGTCGTTAGGAGTAGGTTTAGGTTAGGTTAGGTGGTTAGGTGTGGGTTAGGCGTCGTTAGGTTTAGGTTCAGGTTCAGGTTTAGGTTTATGTTTAGGTTAGGTTAGGTGGTTCGGTGGGTGGTTGGTTGTCGTTGTTCCTAAGGTGATGAGATGGTGAGTTGAGTGAGATGAGGGGGTGCCGTTGGCAGCTTGCTGCCAACGGTTTCGTACAAGTCCCAGAGGCAAAACGTCAGTTTTGCGGGACTTGTACGAAATTTCATTTGATTTTGCCCTCTTTTCTCTCAACAAGTTAATTTATTGTGCACTCTACGAGGCAGACTGAATAATGACCTTCCTTTTACTGTTTTTGATGCTTACAATTTTGTTTTTGCCAATTTCCTATTGCTCAAATTATTATAGTAGTTTAAAAGTTTTCCTGGTTTATTTAAAAATTGTATTTTATATACTATAAATTAAATGACAATGTTTTTTTGAAAATATGTATTTTAATTTAATATTTTTTTAATCAAAATCATCATTATTATCTTCAATCGAATGTCTTATTGAAAGGTTTCGAATTATAAAACTGAAATCCAATTTTTGATTGTTTTTCAGTTATTTTTAATATTAGAAATAACTTGTTTGTTTAAATATTAAATAAGTTTTAATTAAATTTTACAAATTTGTAGTTTATTTAATTATTTTTTTATATTTTTCGTTTTGTATTTTACAATAATTATTATATCCTACTTATCTTAAAATTGTGATGTTGGTGCGTCTGTCAACAATGCAAAGTCAAAGATACAGAAAGTGATTGTTGAAATTACAAGAATGGAAATGAGTTTGATTGTTGAAATAAATTTTCTTTCTGATTTTGCTTATGTTTAGCTATTAGGTGGGCCTTGGCCCCGCTTAGGATTAGGTTAGGTGCCGTGTTGGGATGGGTTTTAGGTTATGTGTTTTGTAGGTTAGGTGCCGTGTTGGGTTTGGTTTTGGGTAAGGTTAGGTTAGGTGATTAGGATGGGTTTTGGGCGTGGTTAGAAGTAGGTTTAGGTTAGGTTAGGTGGTTAGGTGGGTGATGGGCGTCGTTAGGAGTAGGGTTAGGTTAGGTTAGGTCGTTAGGTGGGTGATGGGCGTCGTTAGGAGTAGGGTTAGGTTAGGTTAGGTCGTTAGGTGGGTGATGGGCGTCGTTAGGAGTAGGGTTAGGTTAGGTTAGGTCGTTAGGTGGGTGATGGGCGTCGTTAGGAGTAGGGTTAGGTTAGGTTAGGTCGTTAGGTGGGTGATGGGCGTCGTTAGGAGTAGGGTTAGGTTAGGTTAGGTCGTTAGGTGGATGATGGGCGTCGTTAGGAGTAGGGTTAGGTTAGGTTAGGTCGTTAGGTGTGTGTGTTGGGCGTCGTTAAGAGTAGGTTTAAGTTATGTAGTTTTTAATTTCTTTGCTTCAATTTTCTTGTTAGGAGCTGGGGCCCGCTGGCAGCTTGCTGCCAGCGGCTTCGTACAAGTCCCAGAGGCAAAACGTTAGTTTTGCGGGACTTGTACGAAGTAATCTTTAATGTTTCCTGTTTGCGTAATAATAATTCTCTCTGATCTATGGAACATTAAACTAGGTTGGAATTAATGCTTTTCTTCAATGAAATAAAAACACTAAACAAAGTTAACCGGAAAGATGCTGTTCGTGTATGACGTAAATTCTGGTGTGCCACTCTCACTGTTGGATATACGTGAGTTGGTTATTTACTATGTTGTATCATATTTACGCATTGTTGTGTGGGTTTTTATATTGTTTCAGTGGTAATGTGCTTATTGTGACTGGAGAGTCCTGAACTTGCCATAGTCGAGATCTTTTCATGGTTTCATTTCTATTTGGTTTCTTTTAAATCATATTTCTTTAAGAAATGTTTTTCTTCTGTCATTTAGGTCATCTGGGTTCAAGGAAGCACCCTGATGGGGTCAATGGCACTAGCACTCTCCCTCTCCCACCATCTCATCGCAGTAGTAAATCTTGTTTTGCAGACATAGACGCGATTTATGATATACAGAATGTGATATAAATAGATTAGGGCAAGAGGGTAAAAATATTTTGAAAAAACAAAGAACGAGATGGTGTGGGGACACGAGACTCGATAAGAGATATGTGTGACACGGATTGTAATAGAGAATCTAGTGAATCTCTTAAGGGAGTATTTTTTACTTTGAAGTCGAAGTTTATTTCAAGGAGTTTATTGTTTAGCAATTTTTGGGATGTGTCAAGACGGGAAGGTTATTTGAAAGGTTTCATTAATAAATTCGCTTAATTTTAGCGCACTTTCAAAAAATGCTCTTTATTCAGTGACAAAACAATTATTCTTACACTTTTCTTATAATTCTACTGTCCTGAAATTTTCCTCTTAAATTTAAGTCATTTATTAAGATTTATTGAACAAAGTGTTATTCTAGTTATTCCTAGAAAAATAGTAGGTTTTTGTTGGTATAATGTTATACGGTTTCTTTTATCATTCTCGTTCGTAGTTATTTAATTTAATTTATTAAGTTTATTTACCGTTTTTGTGCAATTCAATGCGTGGCGGTTTTAAGGCAATTCCAAAAGTTACCTTTGTATCCTGGATTGCATATAAATGGTTAAAACATTCAAACTTTAGAGCTCACATCTAACTCTCGACTTTGTTTATTTACTTTGGGTCTGTCTTGCTCTCTCAGTTTGTCATGTAAATTTTATTTATTAAATTACTGATTTATATTTATTTTTTCTTTTATTTACATTCAATGTCAATGTGGGTTCTCTGGGTTGTTTCAATCGATCCTCTCTTCTTTTTACAGGTTTTTAAAAATTTATTGAATTTTTGTGTACTTCATTTAGTGGTCGATTTCTTTTTTTCTTTTTTTGTTGATTTAAAAAATTGTAGCGTGATCAACAGAAGCAGTTTAAATGGTTAAAACAGTCAAACTTTTGAGTTCACCTAGTTTAAGCTTAAACTCCCACTTTGTTTATTTACTTTGAGTCAGTCTCGCACTCTCAGTTTGTCACTTTCATCTTGAATTACTGTTTTATGTTTATATTCTGCTTTATTTACTTTCAATGTCAAGATCTCTCGCTTGTGTTTATTTGCAGATTTTTGTCGAGCGTGAGCGAAGACTTTAAGTGACAAGAAATCCGATTTGGTTTCCAGTGAACTCCTCCTCCATTTCTTAACCGATTTGCATCAAACTTGGCCAAAGTGCTTAGAATACTATGCGATTGTGCAGTTCAACCTTGGTTTTTGCGAAAAATGTTTTTTAGGTATAGCTGCCAGTCAAATCTCACCTAGGTCAAATCTCTGTTTGAGTGTTCATTGTTGGGTCTGATGTCCAACAATGTGTTCAACAATGGCAATGGGAAATTTGGCTACAGTGTGACTTCAAACTAAGGTTAGGCAGGTGTTGGGGTCGGTTAGGATTGGGTTAGGTTAGATTTAGGTGGTTAGGCAGGTGTGGGTGTCGTTTAGGATTGGGTTAGGTTAGATTTAGGTGGTTAGGCAGGTGTGGGTGTCGTTTAGGATTGGGTTAGGTTAGATTTAGGTGGTTAGGCAGGTGTGGGTGTCGTTTAGGATTGGGTTAGGTTAGATTTAGGTGGTTAGGCAGGTGTTGGGGGTCGGTTAGGATTGGGTTAGGTTAGATTTAGGTGGTTAGGCAGGTGTGGGTGTCGTTTAGGATTGGGTTAGGTTAGATTTAGGTGGTTAGGCAGGTGTGGGTGTCGTTTAGGATTGGGTTAGGTTAGATTTAGGTGGTTAGGCAGGTGTGGGTGTCGTTTAGGATTGGGTTAGGTTAGATTTAGGTGGTTAGGCAGGTGTTGGGGTCGGTTAGGATTGGGTTAGGTTAGATTTAGGTGGTTAGGCAGGTGTGGGTGTCGTTTAGGATTGGGTTAGGTTAGATTTAGGTGGTTAGGCAGGTGTGGGTGTCGTTTAGGATTGGGTTAGGGTTAGATTTAGGTGGTTAGGCAGGTGTTGGGGTCGGTTAGGATTGGGTTAGGTTAGATTTAGGTGGTTAGGCAGGTGTGGGTTTCGTTTAGGATTGGGTTAGGTTAGATTTAGGTGGTTAGGCAGGTGTGGGTGTCGTTTAGGATTGCGTTAGGTTAGGTTTAGGTAGTTAGGCATGCGTGGGCGTAGGTTAGGTTAGGTTTACGTGGTTAGGCAGATGTGGGCGTAAGTTAGGTTAGGATTAGGTTAGGTTTAGGTGGTTAGGCAGATGTGGGATTCGCTTATTATCGCTTACGCTCGACTATTCCCCATAATCTCAAATTTTGGGGACATTATTGATGCTAACAAAATGTAATGCTTCAAATTTAGCACCCGCAGGGCCCACTAGTATTTGTTTTTGGAAAAAAGGAAAATCAAAAATTGTTTAATCTTAATTCTGCTACAAACTATCTCGATCCCTCTTAATGCTATATATAACGGTTATATTAATTTTATAATTTTTAACGTTCATACTAGTCTTAATATTTTTTAATTTTTGAGTTTTTCACTTTGTTAACTTTACATGTTTCCCAGTAACGTTATATATGAACAACTCGAGTGCACTTCCCCACCCTTCACTAAGCACTAACTCGAATGTATACGAATCTAATTTTATCTCCAAACCAAACATTAACCAAATGTGTTCATTCACACCAACAGTGCAACATGAACAAATTATTACTATTTGGACTTTCAATTCTTCAAGCCTAATATTAACTGGTTATAGAATATATTCTGCTCGACCAAGCAGATTGTGTACATTCAAATTCGAAACACTTTCTCGACTCAAAATGAACCCAAATTGGCACTGGAGAGTGAGACCAATTTGATTTGAGACCAATTTGAGTGTACATTCCAACTATTTCACTGCATTTGACAGGAGGATGTTGACTGAACCAGATAAATCGCACCATCATTTGCATATATCTTCTCTATTGCACATTTAGAATACACTCTAATCGGAATTTGGGTTGTTCGTAGATAGAGTTACAAAGCACTACCACTAGTAGGATATTATAAATTTCCTGTCCTTATTTATACATTGCTTTTTATTTAAAAACAAATTTCAAATCGCAAAGCACGATAAACAAATTGATACTTTAAATAATCTCTTTATCATTTTTGAATACAAATTTATTTCTTTTGATCAATATTTAGAGTATACAAATGATTTCCCTACTTAGTAACTCTATCTATGAATATCCAAACTACATCAAATTTTTACATGACCTAATATACACTTACTTACATAGTAATCACTTGTGCGTAAATAGGAGATCATTATTCTATGAGGGATTTTGAAGAAAGATTGACTCAATTTGAATCTATATTTTATTTTTTCTTTAAAATCTATAATTCTGGAAATTGATTTTTGAATTCTATTAGATCAAAACTTATTTAGTTAGTTTATGAAAAGGAATATCGAATTAAAAGGTCAATTCACATAAATAATGACCACCATCGGTCATCAGTCTAATCACAGTCATGTCACAACCTCAATGATCATTTAAATGTATAACATGTTCAAAAGATGTTTTGCCTCACTCTCTTCAATTGAATATTTTTGTCATTACGCCACGATGATGATGATGGCGCCCAAGCCTTGTTTGATGATCTCATCAACATGATGTACATCATCAAGTGGACAGTACAAATCTATTTGTCTGATCACTCACAGGGGGACTCGTGTCTGTGTGTTGGGAGTGGGTTGCATAATATACTAAGGGGAGAATTGAAATTGAGATTCAATTGGGAATGAATTCAGAGTGGAAATTGGCACAAGGGAGCCATTCAAAGATTATTATTCGTTATGTAAGTTGTTCAATCGTTCAATTTAAAATGGTATACAATTTCAATTTCTCATTACACAATAGATTTGTGTTTTGTGATTTAACTTAAGAACATTCGCCGTTGGCGGTATCCAGACTGGCGCCTTGTTTGTATGTTTCCATCTGTGTCTGACATCTGGAGGGCGCCATTTTGTACGATTCGATGCAGACAATTATATCTTCGAGTTGTATATACTCAACATGACCCTCTATTTCGACCATTTCGTTACAGCCAATCATTACTTTGATTTATCTCTACAGTCTTTTATCAAATGGTCTTCTTTTGTGCCCTTCCTATCTCATTCATTTGAGATCACTCTAAAAGTAAACATTTCCTCAACATATTTATTATCTTTTATCGATCTTTCAAATTGCAGTAAGTTGTGTAAGGTCTATTCATTATGAAATGATTTCTCTTGAGAATAGTTCAATTCAACCATGACATCTGTACAACAATTAAGTTCTCATTAAATGGAAGAAAATGGAATTTGAAATTTTTAGGATATAAACAATTGTTCTTCAAATTTTTACAATTTTGCGGTTTATTTCGTTTCGTTCGTTTTCTTTTATTTTCTGCAATTTTGATACAACAGGTCAAACCACAAACATTAAAAGTCTTAGGTAATACAAGTGTGTTCCGTGACTGTAGTGATTCTAATGAAGGAATATTTCTCAGAGTTTTTACATAAAAACCATTTGTACATGATATAATGCAATTCTCTCTGTAATAACTTTTCGTATGATTCATTGCCTTTCAAGAGTTCATAGGTGAGAGTTGAGAGAGGGTGAAACTAATCGATCATTTGTTTTTAGATTGACAGAAGACAAAAAGATAACAAACTTAAATTTTTCTGATTTTCCATTGTTCATAAATAGTTAAAAATTTACGCAATTTAGTTTCTTCAGGAAAATATAATCACGATATAACTAGTATTTTCCTGTGTTTTTGGTAGATTTTTCTGATTCGTTTTAAAATGGTAAAACTATTTTACTTTTAAAAATTACAATGAAATATTTTTAGTCTTATGAATCAATCAATCACCAGTAGCACAGAGGGTTTTCCGATTATACTCTACCAACAAAATTCTAAAATAATCAATCAATTATGAATTATTGAATGCGAGCAATGTCGATGAACTAACATCAAGACTAACTGTTTAAATCATGTTCGAGTTGATCGATTAGGATTTACGGACATCGAAATCCACATATCTAAACATGAGACCAATCATAGAAAACTATACTAGAAATAACATACGAGAACCCTAGACCGAGTTTATTCTTATCGATTTTTTAGATAGAGAGGATGGTCATTCTAAAGGATTTATTTTTCAGAAAAATTACATACATAAATGAAACACCCTGTAGTCTTGGATATTCGTGGATATTGATAAATCAATAATATGTTAGAATGCCAAAATTCTGCCAAAGAAAGAAAATTCTGTACTCTTAAATATATATTATCGTATATGAATTATTCCTAACTTTCCGACTTTATCCTTCTATAAATATTTTCACTTAGTATTCATCACTTTGCATAACAATCAATAGACATCCTCAATGTTAACTTCCGTATTCGTGTTAGACAAAATCCAGACACTCTATTCTCACTTTCTTTCTTTATTTTCAAATTTTCCTTTTTGAAATGTGGAATCCTGTTAACCTAAATTCGTGAACAATAGCAATGCAGATTTCAAAATTTATTTTTATTTTACGATTTTCTTACTTTTGTCAACATGCTTTTAGATCCGATTCTTAATGTATGTAATGGGATTAGAAAATTTACATTTCCTTGATAACGTATCTTGATTCTTATAAAAGGTTGCAAAATTAAGCAATGACAAACGCTTTCATCCAATGTATAATTTTCACAAACATATTAAAAAAAATATGAAATTGGAATACCTCCAAAAATAATTTAGCGAATTTTGAAAAATTTTTTGAAGTTTTTCCTATTATTTCAAGTTTTTGACTTGAGTAGAATTTGTCCAAGTCATTGTCTTTTGTATTTATTGATGAATGATGACTAAATGAATGAAAGCTTAAACTTATTTTCAATTTGGAATTTTCCCCAATTTGTCCTACTAGTCTCAAATTCGTTTTACAATATTTTGAGAATCGACAGAAAGCACTTTGAAATTTTTCTATTTCTTAGTTTTGTCTAGACTTAATTATTTTTTTTGTTTTGATTAGGAAGTTCACGATTACAAATATTTAAAAGGTTAACCCATAAGTTTCTATTTACTAGTAAATTTTGATTTCATTACAACAGACATTGAAATTTTTGATTTTACCTAATAAATTACAAAAATTCTTGTGTTCAGTCTAGTGTAGAATGAGTCTTAGGAAAAATCTTCATCAACCTAAGCCTAGTCAATTTCCGTTTGTCGTAAATAACCTTTCGCACGCGATATTAATCTCCATCTTACTTACTTCTACTGTATTCTGTGAATGTTTGCATCGTTGCGCAAGTTTCGTGCGACAAATGACCAAACCGTCTTGTCTTTTGTCCCCTCTAGTGAACCTGACCTTTGCTATATTCATGTCATTATCGTATTTTGATTGTTCGTCTGCAGATGATTATCACTCATGTTTATTTCTTCACTGTGAGAGAGGGTCCGCAGGCACACACGCTGCGCAGCAGGTTTAGATGCGGGCGGTTAATTGCCTGTGTAATATGTGCGCAGCACGGGGAACCCTCGTTATATAAGACAGAGAGACAATAAAACTTGTGTGCTACCTAACCGAACAAAAAAGCTAATTGAAATGCTTTCATAAGTTCAATAAGTTTGTCCATTTATTACTGAATGCATTCAATTGATCACTTATCTTGGAATGTGTGGAATGTGAATTATGCAGCTTGCGGAGGAAGGAAATGGCATTATGACCTTTGTGTGCATCACATTGAATCAATTGCAATTGGACAAAAAGGCGCTAAATCACTTTTGTCTACCAAATCAATCATCGAACGTGTTTTTCCTTTTTGTGTCAAAATTGGCAAGTTTTTATCTTTTCCCTCACCAAGGAATACTAATACGATGATAATGATCTGTGAATGTGGATGGTGAGTGAGCAATAGATGCATGAATGGACACACGAATGAATTACTCAACGTGCACAGGTGGGCTATGACTCAGTACTCTACACCAGGGATGCGGAAACCGTGGAACGCGTTCCACTTGTGGACTACGAGGGTTTCTGGAGGTCCACCAAGTGGACTACCAAAAAATACCATACCTTTTGACAAAACAAATCAATTTAATATTTCACAATTTTCTCTCGTACGTATAAACAAAATTCCATTTAATGAGTTAGTCCTTCATTTATTCATTGTCTAAATCAAGAGGTACAAGGTCGAAAATGTCATCTCGAACGATCGGGTGCGGATCAAGTCTGACATTGCGATTACCACTGATAACCGAATTGAACACAACAAACCCGACCTTATGATCCACGACCTCAAAACCAATGAGATCACGCTCATCGAGGTGGGTATAACCAACAAGCGAATCCTGCCCACAACTGAAGCAACCAAGTCTCACAAATACGAGTACCTTGCCAACAAATTGAAAATGATGTTTCGTGGCGCCAAAGTGAATCAAATACCTCTAGTCATCACTTGGGATGGTCTGGTTACACGCTACTTTCGAAACTACATGAAGCATCTGGGCGTTTCTGAGAAACTTCAAGCATATATCCAAACAATTGTGATTAAAAGCGCCTGTGAGAGCATTGTCGCCGATGCAAAAAAGATTTTTATTACCAAACAAATGACGACGAATTTGATAATATCTTTAATTAAACCGACTCTATGTATATAATTTTCCTTCACTAATGAAGTTTATCAATTCATTGTCTATCTAAGCAACCACTATTTTAAGTTAACGTGTTCTTGCCCCGAGTGGAAACTTACAGACCAGATTGTCTTATTCTTTTGCTTACACAAGTCTTTCGGGTCACGTAGAGCATAAGCAACGAGAGAGGATAAGCAAAAAGCTGAAGATCCAAATCTATCTTAAATGAGATTCTCCTCGTTAAACCAGGATTAATTATTGCCATGTAACGGGTATACACCTGTTTGTGTATAACAATAGATAATTATTGGCAGAACTCCAGGAATCAAAGTTGCTGTTTAAAGAAGAGACATTTGACGCCACCGTCAGTTTCACTGTAGTTGGCTCACAGAGATACCCAAATGTTTGTTCCTCGAATGAAGGATCGCGATAATTATCCCTACAAGTGACCTAATCGACAAAATTAGGAAATATTTCTAACCAACCAATTTTAGGATTTTTTTTGGAGAGAATCTTTATTAACCCCTAGGATGTAAGCATATAAAGAGGTGTAAATTGGTACATGATGATGAGTTAGTTACATTTTTGTGTAATACATAAGAAATATTATGCTAATAAAGAAAATAATTAGAATGAGAGATAAAAAATTTTAGGATAAATTTTACTATTTTGAAAATCAAAGAAAATATATAAGGGTACCCCCTGCTAAAAAAATTTGGGGGCAAAAAATCAATGGTGGACTACCAATGGTCTTGGGATCCACTCGAGTGGAACTCGGTCCGAAAAGTTTCCTCATCTCTGCTCTACACTTTCAACTAACGTACTGACCCTCAGGCAACATACTCGAGGATATGACAGACTGACGGATGGAGATGTGTGCTGGGTGATGTTGAGATGTGATGGTTAGAACTGTGGCAAATAACTATCGATGAGTAACTTTATTTGTGAATGGTCGATTAATGCGCACTATTTCTCAATGATAATTCTAGGAATATATATGCTGACATAAAACTTAGAGCAAAATTTGAAATAAGGTTCATTCAAATGTTTCTGTATTTATAGCTAATTTTGATATGCTGACATTAAAGCATGAACTTGAGTGTTCTCCTAATAAACTTAAAGTGATTGCACTCTTGTGAGTAGTGAAAGTGAGGGAGGTAATTAAACTTGGCATTTTGGCTAATTTTGCATTTTGAGTTCTGAGAATCGTGTGTACTTTCCCTTTGTTGTTTGTGTCTGGGATGTTAGTATAATTTGCATTTCGCATGAATAAAAGGACATTAGAGTGCACTTTTTACATAAGTTCTTTTGCGTCATTAAAATAAAAGGTCATACAAGAAATAATTTATATTGTCTAATCTCGTTTGGTCATAATGTTATGGTGTAACTTGTGTGCTGACCTAATATAGTTTGTTGTCTTTTTATTTAATTGTGGCTATGCAATGGTGAATTTGAAATCGAGTTAGAGGAGTCTGTTTGTGCATTTGGGTAAATTGTGAGGATATGATTGGGGAAAGTAGATGGTGGAGATGTGTGGAGATTTAAGGTAAATTGTAAATTATTTGTATTAGTATTTTGGGTGCATAAATCCAGCATTGCTTTAAAGGTTTTTTTTCATTATTGTGTAATATTTACACTATTTAATTTTTTAAAATAGTAATAAATATTTTCTGGTCAAAATGTAACGTATTCAAATATAAATCTGTTGACCAAAACCTCCAAACCAGTCTTCCTTTACAATTCGAACTACTTTTGACCTAATTTTGTCAGTACTTTCCCCACATTGCACCAAAGCAACCAATTTATTGATTTATTAATGCATTTACTATTTGGTTGACTAGCCCAAAAGTTTTCATAACATAATGTACACTTTTACTGTTAAATAACGACAAATACAGAAACTTTTGTGTTTTACCCAATTAAAAGGAAATGGAGACACAACCATTGACACAATGTGCATGTCATGAACGACACAAATCAAATGTCGTTTATTGACAGTCATAAATGACAATTGGAGATTATATCAAATTAGATTGATTCAGTATCTTTGCTCATATATAAAAGGTCAACTCAAAAGTTTATGTTTAAACCAAACTTTAGATTATTTTCATACGAACTTATGTCTTTCCCTAATTCACCAAACGTGTCATCGTACTCGACCTCCGTCAATGCCATTTCCAGGAATTGGTTTAATTTAATTCCATCTATCTATTATTATCATTATCTGCATTGCTTGGTGTGTATGTGTTTATTTGCGCTTGACTGGCACAATAGGTTGCAACTGCAGGATGCAATCCATTTTATTTGGCTAAACTCACTCCGTAGATAAAAAAAAAGTTTGAACTCGAATGGAGAACAACAACAATAAGGGGTAGATATGATCGTGGACAGGATAATGATGACACATAGACCGGTTATGGCAGATATTGTTGCAGATTTACTCGGTTACTGTTGGTAGTGCTTTTAATCTAGTTACACTTTTTTACATGCCACAAACACACGCTCCGCCACTATCTCTAGTGAGATATCGGTAACAACCCTACACGCACTCATTTTGGCCCTAATTAACTAAACTAGATGAACTAATCCACATATAATCGAATGCATTGGAATTTGGAGGGCATTTCTGGATTGATCGAGTTAATACCATAAACCAGTTAGTATACTTTTGAAGGTTCATTAATTTTAAAGCGAAAATTATTATATCTATTATAATTTTTAGTAGAATGTTGTTCATTTTTTAAAATGGTATTTTTAAATTTTTAATCGAATCAAAGTCAAAATATTTTTTATCGATTTGTTCTTTTTGTATTCTTTTGATCACACAAATAATATATTTTCTTAATTGATTCTGTGAACATCAATATAATCAATAGCATTGCATTAGTCTAGACAAATGTTGATCGAATCACATCAAATGGACACTTTCAATCACAAGTCAACTTTTCAATAATAACTTTTCCATTTCTTTATTTGTTTTTGTCTATTTCGTCTCTTTTCATCCCTACCCCTAACTAATGATCATTTTATGGTTTTATCAGTTTTGTGTTTTTTCTTCGAATAGTTTCAAATATATTTCTCTTTTGCAATGCTAATGTTTGTGTTTGTTGTTGTTTGACTCATTAATCTTGTCAATGTCCTTTGGTGTCTCCAATGGAATGTTTTCAAGTTCTGTCCAACTGCTATATGTCTTATCAACCACGCCTCGATCATCTTTGTATTTGTTATGTATCTCCACACATGTAATGAGTCATCTAGTAGGCATCGTATTGACATAATCGATGAGTGTTTGAATACTGTGCCAGTGGTGATAGTCTGCGGTGGTGTGGTAACAAGTGAGTCATGAGCGATGTAATCACCCTCTCTCATACAAAACTAGTTTGAACTGAAGGATACTCACTAGATTGCATCGAAGAAGTACTGTTTACTTGAAGAAAAGTACACTTTTTGGCAACACCTCGGAAATTGTTGCTATTTTCTAATCTTTTAGACTTTTTTAATTATACAACAACAAAGTTCCATTATTTAACAATATTACTCAATTTCTAATTGATTTTACTCAATGTTCTGATGTCAAACATTTTATATTAAATACGGACCACACACATCTATAGACACATTAAGTATTTCGGACACAAATCTTAAAAGGTTGCAACTTTTTATCTGGCTTCTGGTGTGCCAGTCTTGTGCAGAGCTTGTTAAAATAGTTGCTCATTAGTAAGCGAATTTCACATCTTTTGATTTATGAAAACAAGGGACACTTTTCGTTAATTATTTCGTAATTTCATATGAAAAAGAGCGAGTGACGCACGCAACTTTATTTCTTGACTCCTTTCGTGTGGCTTTCTTCTCCTCAGTTATTACCACAAACCTCGTTATCTTTGGTGTCGTCTGTTGATTAATCAATTTGGCAGTGTCTGCACTTGGCTCGATGTGTCTGTTTGTGGACTATGATAATTAGCAGTGAAAAAAGAAGGAGAAATATAAGATATTTTGTGAGTGAGTAATTGGATATTTTGTTTTTATGATACCGATGAGTCAGATACCTCTCATGTGATTTTCTGGTGACAGTTTCGAAGAGATGAATTAACTTGATTTTAAGAAAGGTCAAAGCACAAGTCTTTTATTTTTATTTCATTTTTATATAGACGATTTTAAATAAAACAAATTTTTTTGTTTTCTTTTTATATTGACAGTGGTCACTTGACAATAAAAGATTGAACTCAACTGGTTGGTCAATTGTGAGGTCTCCTTGTCAGTGCTCATTTCCAATGACATTTGTATTCAACAATTAGACGCAGTTTGGTGTCAAATGACGCGTCAAACAGAAAGAGATCAATTTCGTTGATAAATAATGCGAGGAGAAGGTGGGTGCCTATTTTAAGTTGTGCATTGACTTGGGTCATATTGCACTACTCACTAACGCATTAAGTAGGTCAACGTTGGGTCCCTATAAGGTCAAGTAAGATTAGACAAGACCCTAGACGAAATAGAATGGAATGTGCTTTTTTGATAGACCCTAGGGTCGTTGACACGCGTAACTTGCACTCAACATGTTGACTGTGCTCAGCACATGCCAAGTGAGAAGAAGAACAGTTCGGTTGGAGTGTTTCTTTGTTGGTGTCCTGCTGTGGTGTGAAGAATGTTTCACTCTCACTCGTGTTGTGCTTGGTGCACTGTTCAAGGTACTAATTGAGGCTATTTGTTACACAGACACACACAACTTTGGGGCCATACTTTAATCACGTGATCAAGAAAATTGACTTTTTGGACTCCCCCTCCCCCCCCATGTGATCAAGTCGTGATCAATGGACAGACCCCCCCCTAGACATACACTTTTTAATCAAACCGTATTTATACCCAACTGGCTAAGCCTACCCAACTGTTTGTGTACTATTTACACAAATGTTACATACACTCTGGAAAGCTGTGGTTGGCACATTGAATCAATTGAAAATAATACAATTGTCTTAAAATATCATCTGAATTTTATCAGACCTCCCCCTCATTTTTCCGTGATCAATGTGTGATCATTTGTCAAACCCCCCTCCCCCAACCCTTGATCACGTGATTAAAGTATGACCCCTTTGGGATTGCATTTCGCGGTCGCATTAGCAAAAGATGTGAAAAGGTCGGTCACGGCTGAATCGTCCTCTTTCTTGTTAATCGGATAAAAGAAAAATTGTGCAGATGATGAAAACGATGCTCGCATATGTGATCTTTTTATCTTCATTACTATAGTTGAATTTCTTTAGGTAATTTAGTAAAAGTAATAGTAAAAGGTAATTTTCAACATTTAAAAAATGTTATAATTTGTCATTATATATTACTGATTACTAAAAATTCTCTTTATAAAATTAAATACTATCCACAAAACAATATTAATCATAAATTATATTATAAATTTGAAATTCCACAAATTTTCTCGTTGGTTGAGCAAAATGTAGTCGTTGACAGAATTATGAATTATTCCTCTCTCGAGTGTTCTGTCATTAACTAAACACACATTGAATTTTCCCTGAGTTGCAAATATATTAATAACGTCAAGCGTTAAAAAGTTTTTCAGTTAATTTTCAGAGTTTAACTAAAAATGTGCTACGTTTGACAGTGCTTTATTACTTTGCTTAGCTTTCTTGATGTATGACAAATTATATTATAATTCCCAGAGTGTTCTCTGATTTGACACAAACGAGGCGTTGGTGTAGTTGGTCTGAATTTAGTATTCTAGTATGCTGATTTTACTTTTAATAATAAAATTGAATTCAAAATTTACATATTAAAATATTTTGAAAACTCAAATTTAAATCAGAGTTAATATTTACTCAATTTATCAAAGTTTCTATTTAAAATAATAAATTGAAGACTATTTTGCCTCTTTCAATTTCGATTTAATGTTTACTTGAGAATTGCAAATTGATTGATTTGAACTTTTCTCTGTGTGTTTGTCTTAGCGCAAAACAAACGCAAATAAATCACTTTCCCTTTCTCCCCTTCTCATTCGAATTTGTTTGAAATTCAAAAACGTGCAAAAGCGTAAACAGAAACGAAACAAACGTGAAATCACACAAATTACCTTCAATTTTTAGTTTGCTCTGATCGCACCCTGGTTTCAATAAATCAAAGGTTTAATTTTTTGAATAATTTTTCAATTATTTTAATAATAAAAATCATAATTCTCAGACAAAAACAATTTTTGATTTCCCAAGTTAAAAAGGAAAAGTTTTCGAGTTGGGAGGTTTTCAGTGATTTATTGCAATTAAATTTTTATTAAATTAAAACGAATTTAGAGCAATGAATTTCTTATTTCTTAAATTGGATGATAAATAGACAAATACAATAATAATGGTTTTTATATTCAATATCAGTTTCCTACTTTCAAGAAACAATTGGTTAATCGTAAACAGTTCAATGATTTAAAAAATACAAAATTGAAAAGAAATTGTATTCAGATATCACATTCCAGATCTATTTAATTGTATCTACACAGTATCTATATATTTATTTTTGGTAGCTTTCCTAGACATGTTAATGGCCGGCCCCATAAATGTTTCTAAATATTCATAATGATAAGTATGTACTAAACTAAAATCCCTAAGATATCTAGAAAATTATCCCCTTGAGGTATAATACTTTTTATGTTGTACTGAGTGTACTCAAATTCAATAATATCAATCTTTCATATTTAGTGGAACACTCTGTAGATATTCTATAAATAACTTAGTATATTTTTGGCTTATTCTGAATTCCGAATAACAGAATTTGTCAAACAAACAAATATAAATTCGACTTTGATTATTTTATTTATTAATATTAATACAGAAAGTTCAATGAAAGTTTTTAGCGTTATATTAAAGGTAAAATAAAATTATTTTGACAATCACACATCATTAATTATTAATAGAAAAGTACACAGAAAGCACGAATGATGTTTTTATATCTAAAGAGAATATTCAGATTTGCGTGGAATATATTTTGGAATTGGGGATTTTTTAATGGAAATGAAAAGAATTTGCTGATGAATTATTGATTGATTGAGTGAAGAAAAAGAAGTAGGATGTTTCCAATTGAACGACTTTACTACATTCTGATTGGTCGGTTATTAGTGGCACCCATTTATATATTGATTTGTGTATTTATTATCTCAACCATTTCATTTCATCATTTGAGTGTGATCAATCAATTTGATGTGTCATCGTGTTGTGTTGTGTGTGTTACTTGTTCCTTTGAAAAATGTTGATCAAATCGGTCACAGCAACCGTGTGTTGAGTCATCGATTCAGTGCAACTCACAACTCAAACATGGGCCATGTCTTCATGACAGACAAACAAACAAACGAGTTCACCAAATTATTTATTATTTATTTTAGTTTCTCCCATACATAAACTCCCACACAAAAATATTAAACCAACAGACAGACAATCATAAATTATCACAATAAAATGTGTGGATGCATGTAGATGATATTGATGATGCAATCTATGAACAGATAGACCACTAAGCAAACATAAGAACAAAAACAAATAGATCAAACTGCCATTAGAGTTGGAATAGAACAAACCAATTGACAGGTAAGATCCGGCATAACTCGCAGGATTAGCTTACGTTCAGAAGTGTGAGAGTGGAGTCAATGTAAAAAGCATTGTCAACAGTAGAAAACAAATTTCGAAAAAACTAACTTGCTACCATTACTAATACATTTTTGTTAAGTTACGCTCTGACTTTTTAGCGAGACTCTTTTAGAGTCGTAAGCTTATGCTATTGCCATCGTGTCCGTCTGTCTGTCTGTCTGTCTGTTAACCTTTGACCATATCCTGAGAGAACCATTGACCCTAGAATTGCTATATTTAGCACACATATACTTGTCAGCATATATAATCGATTAGTACGACCAAAACTGGGCGCCATGGATCATGACGCCCATTTTGGTGACAAATGTATTCTTAAAGAACCATAGAACCTAAAATTATCAAATTTGGCATACATACACTAGGGAGTATATGTAATCGACTAGTCAAACCAAAACTGGGCGCCATGGATCATGACGCCCATTTTGGTGACAAATGTATTCTTAAAGAACCATAGAACCTAAAATTATCAAATTTGGCATACATACACTAGGGAGTATATGTAATCGACTAGTCAAACCAAAACTGGGCGCCATAGAACATTACGCCCAATTCTGGTGGCGCCAAGTTTAAAAATGATTTTTCGGGGTCACTACGTGGAAAATTATGAACAAATGTTTTGCACATTTTAAATAAAAATATTGGTTCCAATACACCTCTTTAGTGATCCAAATGGATCAAATAAAGTCGTTTTAAAAGTTTCTCAGTTGATAGTTCAAGTTTCTATTTTTTAAGAGTCTCGCACTTTGCCTGGCTTGCCAGACAATCTTATTTTTTGTATAATTTTTCATCTACTTTAATATCTTTCTTATGATTCAAATGCATCACATTTAACTTCTTTTCTTTGATTTTAGTGTTTATAATCTGTGAAAATATTCAAAGAATATTCGATTGAAAATTTCTTAATAGGTAAATAAATACAAATCCAAGGCTTGAATTTTTGCTTCCATTATTTATTGGCTTTTTACAAAAGATCGCTTGATTTAATTTTGCATTATCCAAAAATTGAAATCCTTTATCAGCCATGACAAAAGATAAATTCATTTAAAAAACAGTTTCTTATTTCTAAAAGTTGCAAATCTTACATCGATTTTCAAAAAAAATGATTTCAACTTTTAATTTTTCCTGATTATATTTATCATATTGAATAGGCTTAAATAAACGTTCACTTCCTTGAGATTATCTAACACATTTGAATAATTTGAACATTTAATTTTGATTTTTGTTTACATTTGATGTTAATTAGATTCATGAATAGTAGGCTAATCAATTAGATTTAACTTTTTTTAAATCTAATTGTAACTGAAACACAGAAAAAATCAAAACTATGTAAGGATTAATTGGGATAAACTGGGCAATTGATTAAACAAATTGACTATTCAAATAAATGTAAAAGAATGTACATGATATTCATATTTTGATTTTTTTCTTGAAATTCATTTAGAGGTTGAAATCAAAATTTATTACGTTTATGAATGTAGCATTTACAAAATTGTACTGTCAAATGCTACATATTTTATAATAAACAATTTTTTATAATTCAAATTTTTTTTAAATTTACTTATGACACATTAGTTACATAAATCATAAGAAACGCTTAGTATCATTCCTTAGAGAGATTAACGGTGTAAAAAGTTTCTGTGTTTACTATTTCATGCAATTCTGGTCGTATATAAACATATCATAAAAGTCATTCAAAAGGCAAAGACATCCCATTATCTACATAGTCATTCACTAAGTATCTTTTACGGCTCCAACTTATGATCTCATGTGAACATGGAGGAATCAGTTGGTTCATCTTGAAATATGACTATAATGTCATCATTAGCATTGAACTCTAACGGTTTACTATGTAAGTCAACAAACTCGTAGTATAACAGGCCGCCTGTTGTGTGATCGTTAATCTACAAAACGGTCTTATCTTCTTCATTCCTTAATCTAAGTTATCATAGTTATGATTTGTTCTTATGGTAGTTGAACACAATCATGTGATTGATCTGAATGCCTCAGTTATATGTTCAATTCGGTTTGTTATGAATTAAACATCAAATTGTCTCCAGCAACACGTACGATCGATCGAGCATTCAATCTCACATGGTCATTTCATGTGATGTTTGTTGAATTGATTTGATTTGTCAGATTGATGGCAACGAGCAATACAACAAACAGACTCAACAGACACACAAGCACACATGTCCTCACTCAATCTGTCAAAAGAGTGCGATCTCGTGCAGACTTGACCAGTCTCTCCCCGTATGCGGTCTCACTTTCACGCTCTGATCCTAATTAACGCGTTCAAGACGTTCTATTTAGACAAATGCAAAGACACATTAGTTGGACTCCAAATGTATTATGTCAATCTTGAAAAAGGCCAATTGACTCGAATTTGTGTCTGTTTGGAACAAGCCAATAAACACAGAGTGACACTAGTGAGACAAGCAGGCACAGACTCGTGTGTTTGATTTCGATTTGTCTCGAGACTAATCACCAAGGACGATAACTAGGACCTGATCAATTGGCTTGAGGCATTCTCTTTCAGTTGTACTTGATGATCACCAAATGGTCCTCAAACAGAACACAACACCACTTTAGTCATTAGTAGAGACATTAGACACAGACAAATCACTTAAAGACACATTTAGCGATGGTCGAGTCGAGTCGACACACAAACAGACAGACAGTTTTCAAACATTGAGCACTAATGAGAATTGAACTTGAGAGTTTGAAGTTGAAACACTGAGAGCTAATTGGACTACTTGTTAGTTTACTAAATTGTGAATTTGATATAATTTTAAGTTTTTGATTGATGAACACTCATTGTGTACTTGTATGTTTGCACAACTTTCCTTGTTTCTTTATATTTTCATTTGTAATTATATATGACAAATGATAAGATTAACAATATCAAATGCATAAAATTGTTTTCCTATTTCAATAGACCTAATATTGCTTCATTTTTGATTAGGTTAGTCAAAAGGTAATCAATGGTCTAAAGTAATATTTTTATACACTTCGCTTATCGTAAATAAAAAATGATTTAACCCCAGTTTTATGGTTATACACTCAATTTTTATTTGTTCATTTTGGTAATACCCATTTCGTTGATAAACATCGACAGTGAACCTTTTTTAGACCCACAATCTAACCCGCCAAAAGAGTAAAATCGATCCCAACCCATTCCCTCTTTATTTGCAGAACATAAAAATAAATGCCCATAAGGAAGAGTCAGTTTTGTGTCATGTTGTGTATCAAAGTCATATCACATCACTCAGCCTTAGTCGTATTTATTTAGTTTACTTTCATAAAGAACGGCTAACTGCGCTAGCTCTTAATCAATAAATGAACCCACCATATTCCTACTGTTGCTGTTTTGTTGCCACCAAAGCAGTGCTCAGTCGTGTCTGGCTTTGATAGTAAATGTACACATACACTCATATACCAACACAACACTAATATAAAGGGCAATCAGCTGAAATGGGGGAAATGCATTTGAAGTGTACGAACGTAAAGAGGATGACTAACACAACCACGGTGTCGGTTTGACGAGAAGAGGTGGTGGACGAGTGGAGAGAGAAAGAGAGAGAGAAGATATCGTGAAATGGAGAGAACAGAGGCTGACGATCAGTTTGAGTGCTGTGCAGACTGTGCCTGGTGCTGTGTGTGGCAGACTGACGAGGACTGTCACTGAACACATGAACACTGACGAAAAGTGTGGTGAGATGAAGTTGGTGATTTGTTGCACATTTCGAGTTCAAAGTCCATTCGAGTACTACGCACAAGTAGCTTGCATTTTGTTACATTTTTCAATGTGTGACTAATTTTTTTGAAAAATGAACATTTTCGACACGCTTGTTCAATTCTTTCCGCTTCTTTTCGTGTGTCAACTGTCAATAAACAATGTTTGTTCATCGCCTTCTTATTCTCAATTTTGTTTTAATGAATTTTCTTCTGATTTTACAAAATAATTTAATTAAAGTTATGTTTGCTTTCTTAACTCACTTGTCCAGTCTGTCTTAGAAAATGCGACAGCACACAGTCTCAGTTTTCCATTAGTGTCCATTAACACGTCAATTAACCAACCAACTGACCACCACTGACCACCCAGTTGACCATTTCATGTGTTCTCTAAATAGATCTGCCAATGTCCTCAATGTGTCTATTAGTCTCTAATGTGTCGACCAATATCTTCTCACCACAAATGAATTGTCCAATCTATTTCTATTTGTCATCTAATTTGGACAGTCTAAATGAAATTGTGATGGTGTACTACTAGTGATGTGCAATTAAATTTTGGACTTTGGGTTTGGTTTGGAACTGTGATTTTGGACAGTTTTCGTGTTATTGTGTAAATAATGTGATAATTTTGTGTCAATTTATAATATTTATGTGAAAAATTATCGAATTCAAATGCCAATGATTACTAAAAGGTTTTATTAAATTTTATTCTATTTCTATTGTGTAAAACACTTTACAGTACATATTTACATACTTTAAAAGCATCCTATGCATACAGACATGTGTGTTTACTTTAGTGAAAGTCTTTGGTATGTTATACTTTGAAATTCAAAGTTTGAATATTGTTGGTTATATGAAATGTCTGGGAATTACCCGTTTGTATTTTAGTCTACTTTGCTATACAAAGGATAACTTGAGTTCATTCACATTGCATTGCTTTCTCCCACAAACACACTTTTACACATGTCACTGAACATACAAAGTAGATGAATGCATTCTATACTTGGGACATGTAATTACACTTTTAATTACTGTTGACACATGAACATATTTTGGTCACATGCAAATTACTTTAATACATCAACTTTTCCATCAAATGTTTTAAATGCTAAAATATTTTTAAGGCTAATTTTTAATTTAAATATATTTTTATACCAATCATTTCATTGAAATTAGTTTGAATAATAAAAATGTTGTTAATTTTTAAATATTTTTTCTCTTACTTAACTTACATTGATATAATTCTTAGATCATAACAAAGTATTTTAATTTAAATTAGTAAATAGTTTCAATTTTTTTATTTAATTTACATGGATTAAGTCTAATTTAAAGGTTAAGTTAATTTTTTAATATTACATGTTACCATGTTATCATTTCAATTTATTAATTTTCTACATCAAACCCATTCACTTTAAATAGATCACATATAAACAAACTCATAGTTAAAATCATTCATCCAGATCTTCGTAACGGTCCAAAGATAATGCTACTCCTATTGTATTTCTCTTTATTCTAAATTTTATGGAAATTAGTTCACCTCCCAGCCTATTGTTATTGACCGTATAAATATACAGATCATATTTGAGTGTGTCATCAATACCTAACCTGTTGTTGAGTTGAGTGCAAATCAAGTGGCATTTGTCATAAATAGAAAGATAACGTTATCTATGGTTAGCCATTTGTTCCGTATAAGTGATCTCGGTGTCGCGGTTCATTAAGTTCAAAGTCTCATCGCAAGGTTTCAATTTGTTTATTACTTTTTTTTCTAATCAGTTAATGTTTTTTTCATTGATAACTGACTAAAACATTTACTTCTCAATAATTTATTGATTATTTATAGATATATAAAAATATTTAAGGAATCAAGGAAGAGAGTGAGATGTAAATAACGCAAAACAGGAATTTAATCACGAAGACGCCCTTACTGCACTGCAATTTGTGCCTAGCGAATCGAATTTCATATGATATGAGTCATGTCTTTCTGCGAATATATTCGATTTCTCATATCTTCAATAGAAATATGACAACTATTGTCTCGGTGCACGGTAAATTGTTGCTCAGGGAAGCAAAGTTAAGCATAGGATCGGTTATTGTTTCTGTCTCACCATACCAACCAAATAGCACGCTATAAATCAATCCCACACTGCACTGCACTACACAATGTATTGTTTGTCTTTGCTAGTGTTATGTGTGATTGCATAACATTTCAATATGACAATACACAAAACCAGGACAATTGTGATGATAGTGATGCTAATATTGGCATGAAGAGATATGAGTGAATAAATGAATCTGGGATTTGGGTAAGGGTTGGATTACATTACAATTTAAGTGTGGATCAAAAAGGTAGTTTCATAAAGGTAACAAAGTTTTATGTTTATAACTAAAGTTTCTCTTAATTCAAAACTTTATAATTGTTTTCTGAGTAAATTTTTACTTGGTAAAAAAATATTTGATCTATTAAACTTTCAGATAATTACTTTCCCAGAGATGATTTAATTTGAATTAATTTATTAATAAATATAAAATTGTGAACACAACAATTTCACAGGAAGAGTGAAATTTCAATAGTTTCATTGTTCATTGAACATCACAGAGTGAAATTGTGTGTGCAACTTGTCATTTCCCATGAATGCGCAATTGTGTTGATTGAGTGATTTAATTGAGACATTTTATGAAACTAATTGTTTGTTCTTGTGGGAACAGGAGTGGGATATTATTAGAATTTATTTATTGTTAAACAAATTGTACAATGTACATTTCAATTTACTAGTTCATTAAAATTGTATTACCATCGAATAATGTTAGTTAACAGGTTTAAACAATATGCAAATCCTGACAATTTTTCCATTGTTCTTTTTTTAAATTTTAATTAATGTTCTAATTTCTGTTGAATTGTTTTCAGCTGATCACGGATGTGGCCAAGGATCTCGAGCTGAGCCTGCATGACCTTTTGCCTGATGTCTCAATATTAGGTTTGGATCTGTCCGGTGGGGTGAATGATTTGATATGTGCACGTGACAATGTCGCAAATAGTGTGCCATCAGGTGAGCCCGTGCACGGTGCCTCTGCACCATCACCAGCAGCACCATCACCAACTCCATCACCACTCACACAGCAACAACTCAAGCCAACACTCAAGCCCAGCCCCAGTGGCGCCCCCACCACCCAAGCCGAGTCGTATTCGTACGAATGCTTCCTATCTTCGAGCAACTGTCCAACAACCTCAAATCTTCACGCCCAACCATCATCTCCAACAAGTGATCATCACCACTACCACCATGAGCACACTCACTCGCACCATTGCCCATGCAGAGGCAGAGTGCAAGCAAATGCACAGTCCCAATCGAAAAAGGCATCAAACCTCATCAAGTCCAATCAAGTCCAGTCAAGGAACCGAGCAAGGAGAGGATCCCAACAACAACAACCACGACCACCACGACTCAGTCACCAAAGTTCACTCGACTTCTATGTGCCCAGCAGAGTCAAACATCACTTCGGCCCCAACAAGTCAAAACAGTCAGACTTTGGCCTCTTCGCGAACACATTTCAATGTGTTGAATGTAAGTTCACTGATTTTTTAAAATCCAAATTAGGGAATACGTCCTTCTGTTTATAAAAGGTTTTATTTAAAAATTTTTGGTTTTAGTTTTTATTTTTCAAAATTTTATTATTTATGAATCTTCAGCGTATTTTATTTTATACATTATTTATTCATTTAGTCTATAGAACTTTAAATTACGTTTATCCCTTTTTCATATTTATTTTCGATTTGCCTTTAATTTCTCAAATCTAACTCTAATCTGATCACTAACCAAATCACCTTAATTTCCCCCACTCTAACCTCCACAGCCAATGCCAACTCATTCCCCACTCCACTCCTCTCCCCCCACTCCTCCACTTCATCATCACCAGCCTTAACATCTCCTCTCTTGAACAGTAGTCAACTGCGATCATCCAATCCTGATGATGTGATGCTTGTTAGTCGTGATGATTCTCAGTCCTCACTCGACCTAATTCCGTCATCGAATTCTCTGTTTGAGCGTCACTTGATTAGTCAGATTAGATCGAGTGTGAGCAAAGTGAACAATCAGCACAAACACAAACAAAGTTCGAGTCCAAGCAGAATTCCTGTTCGAGTTCACAATTCTTCTCTCAACTTGAGTAGTGCAGCGAATAGTAAATTCGAACGTAGTCAATCGATTAAATCCAAACCAATGGTCCAAACCGGGTCCAAAGTGTATCCAAGTCTTTCATCAACCAATCAGTCTTTATCCAAATCTCCCAACAGTAAAACATTAGACCAACCAAACGAGCTTTCCCACCAATCCTCAATCCCACGACTCAATTCCGTGGGCAACAGTAGCAACAGTAACAGTCCTGGAAGATCTGCTTCCTCAGCTGCCAACTCCAACTCTTCCAATTCTTCCAAAACCAAACTAAAATCTTTTTCCAATTCTACATCTTTTACTTTCACTTCATTCACTACTAACCATAAAACGAATGTAAGTTTTCTACTTTCTTTCCAATTCTTTTAAATTAGATTCTTAATTATCTTCCTTTGCTCAAAAAATTTGTTTCAAAATTATACAATTTGAAATTGTTTCCTTGTGTCCGTCGACTTGCGCTTAATTAAAGGTCTTATTTAAGTTAGTTGTTTTATCTTATTAATTCCCAAACGATTTCTATAACTCCATCAAATTATTAATAATTCTTATGAAGAAGCCAAAAAGTTTCATTAATCATTTAAATTGGAATTTTATATGATATGTTTTTATTACAAATTAATAAGACGAGAGTACAGAGTGATTGATTTAATATTTAGTAAAAGGTTAATTCAAGAATATACTTTTAGAAAATCATTTTTCTACAACCACTCTATAATTTCACTTTAAAATCCATAAATAAAGTACCTACGCAGTAGAAGTAAGCTATCATACAAGTAATATATCATCTCCCGTTATTAATAAAATAGAAATACTTCTTAATTCTTATTCTTTTAAAAATCCAATAATATTTAGTAAAGTGCTGACAATGAAATATTTATATTCTACAACCATCGTGTATCAAATAAACTAAAATTTCAATTGCTTGAAAGTATGGAAAATTCCGAAATTTTATTTTCTCAATAATTTATATGAAAATTATGGAAATGGTTTTATATTTGAAATTATTATAATAGATTAAGTAAATTGAATATTTTATTTTATAATTCTTACAAATTTTGCGATTTAATTTCCTAAATATTTTAGCACATCATTTGCATTTATTGTAGAATCAAGATAATCATATAAATTTCCTTTGGAGATTTATCACGTGTTTGAGTGATTGAACTAATAGAATGGTTTGACTGCAGTTGTGGGAGGATGGATGAAGTATTACTTTGGGTTTGGTCATTTTCGCTATTTGACAGAAAAAGTAGATTATTGTTATTAAGTCAGCACAACAACTACAGGGCAAATAATGACGTTAGAATTATATTTTTAGTTTTTATTCAAATTATTGGTATGATCTCATCTGTTTTCTTTCATTAAAAGTTTAATCATTCTTACAACTTTATTTTCCATACTAACATGTCTTAATTATCCCAAGTTTAAATTAAATATCTTGAAATCCTGTAAGACTCATCTTATGTACGATTGATCCTTAGTATCATTATATCTCTCACATTTAAATCACTTAAATCCTAATTCATTATACAAATCTATGTTAAATATCTCTTCGATTGATTAGCGTGAGATCAAAGCCAACTTAGCATATAGCAAAACACCTTGTGGGCATTTGCAGTACTGCATATGTTGTAATGTATCTCGCGACTATTAGTGCACAGTAAGTATTGATTAGATCTGATCGATTAAGATGATGAACAACTAGTTGATTACTTGACCATTGAGGATACTAACAATTGGGTACGAGTTGGGAAAATTGATTATTGAGGAAAGAGAAGGAGTAAATTAGTGTGAGAGATTAATTGAAATTGTAAATTGATTACTGAGCAATAGGGGGTAGGTGAACTTTTCATTTTTGAGAAACATGAATCGGCGAGCCATAGAAAACCTGTCACTATGGGCCAATATCAAAACCTGAAAGTTTGGTCCGAATCGGTGAAGGTCTTGATGCGCTCAAAGGGTCCAAAATGCTGGAACAGTCCATTTTTGTCAGTTCCAATACTAACATTGGGCTGCACTGCACGCTTCCGGATCAAAATGGCCGATTTTTATTACCAATTCTTTTAAAGCATGTCTTAGGCTTTCCAAAACACTATGATATGTTAAATTTGGTCAACTGAGTCAAAAGTTATAGCCAAAAAACCAATTTTCCAGCCTTAAATACGATATCTCAATGCTTTACCCTTACTACATTGGACAAATATTCAGATAGTTTGTTTGGGGTATTTGGAAGTAAAATCTTTAGCTTTCTTATATGGAAACGGTTAACTTGACTTCCAAGAGTATCTCATTATTTGTTTCAAAGCTTACGGGTGAATCATTAGCGTTCCAGCACATTCGGAAACGGTCCAAAATCCACTAATTTGATTAAAAAATGCATTTTAAGCAAAAGTTTGAGTTTACCATAAAACTTCAAGAACATTTTTAAGTTTGAATAATTTTGAGCTTATGAATCTAATGGATTCTAATCCCCAATTGGTGGTCCGAGAGGATTTCCCAAATGAGTTGATGAATTCTATCTCCCAATTGGTGGTCCGAGAGGATTTCCCAAATGAGCAGATGGATTCTATCTCCCAATTGGTGAACGAGGAGGATTTCCTATGAATCTCATATGGTAGTTCGTGATTAAACCCGAAATGGTTATTTGGGCTAATATCCCGAATGGAGACCTCGGCTCATACCCCAAATGACTCATAAGTTGAATATTTTTAAGCTGGCTATTTGCAATTCTTATCAAGCAATAGGGCGGCTGGATTTTATCTCAAGTTACTTAACTGAAATGATTTTAAATTTGAATTTATTTATTTCAAATTAATTTCAATATAGTCACTTGTCTAAAGAGGTAGAAAAATTAAGCGGTTTAATAAAATGAATAATTGAGTGAATCCAACAACACAATTGAAGATTCTGTTGACCAATCAATTGGTGGAAAAGATCCAATGGCCTAACTACTAACTGGGAGATAAGAATCAACAGCATAATTGCGGTTCGGTCATAACTTCTTACTGTATCTTAAGCGTCAGAAAACAAGCCTCGACTAAAGCGAGAACCAAGAACCACTACTCAACAAGCTCAAGAAAGCAAACCAAACTAGAAGCGCTACATGCTTCGTTATCGCGTGATACTTTATAAAGTTCCTCCATCGATTGACAAATGAGGACTTCACTGTTACAATACTTAAAGACCTTGATCTTGCCGTAAAGAATTGTGCCAAGGATTTCCTCCACTTGCCGAATGCAGTTGCCAGTAGCTGGTTCCATCTCTCGATTCAGAATGGAAGACTTGGGCTGAAAGAACTCGGTTTTGAAGTTCTTGCATTGGCCTTCAAGAGACTATCTCGACTGAAACTGTCCGAATCCTGGATAATCAAGAATGATGCGAAAGATTTGATTTTCAATATCAAATAAAGTGTTTGTATACTTAACATGTGAGTAAACTATCTCGCGATCATTTAGGTTGCGTGACAAGGTTCATCAACCCGTTTAAGGTTACGATCTAACAGCCTATTGCGGATATAAATTTGAACCGCCAAATTGAGATCATCCCCGAAAGACCATTTTATATATGAACTCGAGCGACCATTTAGGGAATAATTCCGAACCAACCATTTTGGGTTTAATCACGAACTACTATTTGAGATTGAAATTATTTATAAATCTCTCCGAACCACCAACTGGGGATAGAACCCAACATGACCAATAGGATCATATGATAGTTTTCCAAGACCGGAAAATTGTGAGCCAAAATTCACATACTGATTTGAGGATATTCTCGGTTTGGGTCTTTATGGACCACCAATTGGAGTGAAAGAATCCGTTTTCCCAGTTGGAAAATCTTACGGTTCCACCAATTGAGGGATAGAATCTATTAGAATCTTAAGCTCTGAATTATTCAAACTTAAAATTTCTTGAAGTTTTATGGTAAACTCAAACTTTTGCTTAAAATGCATTTTTTTATCAAATTCGTGGATTTTGGACCGTTTCTGAATCTGCTGGAACGCTAAGAACTCACCCATAAGTTGTGAAAAAATAATGAGATACTCTTGTAAGTCAATTTAACCACATCCATGTCAGAAACCCTAAGACTTTACTTCAAAACACGCCAAACAAACAATATGAATATTTGCCCAATGTCGTTAGGGGAAAGCATTGAGATTTCGTATCCAATGTTGGAAAATTGTTTTTTTGGCTATAACTTTTGACTCAGTTGACCAAATTTGACATATCATAGTGTCTTGGAAAGCCTAAGACATGCTTTAAAAGGATTGGTCATAAAAATCGGACATTTTGACCCGAAAGCATGCAGTGAAGCCCAGTGTTAGTATTGGAACTGACAAAAATGGCCTGTTCCAGCACTCTGGACCCCCTGGGCGCATCAAGACCTTCACCGATCAGCACCAAACTTTCAGGTTTTGATATTGGCCCATAGTGACAGGTTTTCTATGGCTCGCCGATTCTTATATCTCAAAAATGAAAAGTTTACCTATCCCTACTGAGCAATGCACATAATAGTAGAGTGCGTTTGGCTCTTACTTCACAATACATTGTCGATAAGATCTTTCATCTTAGTAACTCATAGTATTTACTTTCTACTATCCACCACATGCAAAGAGGAGAAAATGTGTTAAAAATTAACATTTTGTGAATAAGTCTTGAGGGATTAAGAGCAATTTGCTCATGTGTTAATTAAATTAAACCATCTAAAAAAGAGAAAATGATTTGTGCATTAACAAATTTATCAACTCATTTAGTTACGCAATTGATTGATTATTACTGTTTGAAAAAAAGATTGCGCAAATATTATTTCATATTCATAAAAATATGTTTTTTGGATGCTGAATCTGAGTCAGGACAAAAGTGGATATAAAACACGTTTTGACCAAATATCCGACTTCATTGAATGGTAAATACCATTTAAATGAGTTAATCTCATGTTTTTTAGATTTTTAAGAGATACTAACAAGCTAAGCTTTTTAACCTCTTCATGGTGTCATTTTGAGCAGGTTGCCCAGAACGAACCACAATAGGTAGAGGTCTGAAAATTTAGGAGGATACTCCTCTATAATACCGCTACTGCGGAAAATAGTCAAAAGTTCCAATTGGATCGATTTCCGGGAACCCATTTCCGGTGTGGATTTTTCGAGTGGAATTATGTTTTTGGACTATTCTAAGACTTTTGGCACTAAAATAAATTTTATTGGATCACCGGAAGTTGGAGTTCCAAAATGGAACTTCCGGTTCTCTATCCAAATTCACATTTTTGAGTTCGGAATCGGATTCTCCATAATTTTTCATGAAAGATAGCATATTTGAACATTAAAATTCATCAAATGTAAAATAAGTAAATGGATATCAAACTTTGCCTAAATTAGGCGGAAATTGACAATTGGATAAAACAAACATGTAATTTTCAAATTGAGTTTATGTCACTTATAATTTACTGATTTTAGTGTTCTTATATGCTATCTTTCATGAAAAAAGAAGGAGAATTCGATTCTGATATGAAAATAAAATTTTGGAACGATAACCGGAAGTTGGATTCTGGAAGTTCTACTTCCGGTGAATAAAAAGAATTTTAGTTAGTCTTATTCGATTCTTTGTGTTGTATTTAGTAGGAATAGCATTTTAGAACAGTAAAATCCATCCACTACCAGTAATATAATTAAAGTTTCAAAATCACTAAACAGTGTCAGTCCACTTTCCGGCCTTGGTTTTTTGGTCAAAATTATAAGTATTTAAATTTAAATTTACTTTCCTTAGACATGGAGGATTTCATTATTCAAATATGCTATCTTTAATGAAAAAGGATGGAGAATTCGATTCTGAGTTCAAAAATGTGAATTTGGATAGGGAACCGGAAGTTCCATTTTGGAACTCCAACTTCCGGTGATCCAATAAAATTTATTTTAGTGCCAAAAGTCTTAGAATAGTCCAAAAACATAATTCCACTCAAAAAATCCACACCGGAAATGGGTTCCCGGAAATCGATCCAATTGGAACTTTTGACAATTTTCCGCAGTAGCGGTATTATAGGGGAGTAACCTCATAAATTTTCAGACCTCTACCTATTGTGGTTCGTTCTGGGCAACCTGCTCAAAATGACACCATGAAGAGGTTAATGATTGAATTTTTTAAATGTATTTTAATTTTAATTTTCATGAATAAAATTAAGTAGTTTTACGTGGCATTTAGAAAAGGTTTGAAATAAATAATTTATCATAATAATTCTCCAATAAAGTTTTTTACAAACAATGTGTTTCTTATATTCTTTCTTATCCAATTTTCTGATGCAGTGGCAATTGGACACTGTCCAATGTGTGTGGGTTTATTTGACTGATCGTTAGATTTTATTGTTTATTTGGAATGTGTGTAGGTGGGTAATAGAAACAATTTGTGGTTTCTTGTGATTAAGAAAACGAAAAAAATTCACGGTAATATAAGATCAAAGAAATTGTGTTTTAGCATTTTTTGTAATGTTGCAAATGTAACAAATTGACCTCAGTCCTACTCCCCATTTATTAATAAAGCAACCAATCTCATTTTATTTGTAGTTTCAATAAATTCTTTATAAAATGCATTAAAAATAGAAAGAAATTAAATATAAACTTGGTATCTCATGCACATGCGGGAATTCAAAAGGTTACTCAACACAGTTATTATCGCGCTAAATCTGTGAGAAATAAAAATTAAAAAGCACAATTTCGTTTATTGTTAATCGAATATTTTGGAATCTTTACAAAATTTCATTAATTTTAATTGCAAAAAAACTAATTTTTTGTTTGCGAGATATAACTTGTACCAAAATTTTATTATCTATGATATTTTAATTTGGAAGGACCATCAGTTATTTTGGAAATTCAGTAAAAGTAGTATCTGTGTAAAATCTTTTTAGAAAAATTAACTTATTTTATATTATGCTACATTCAGAAGCCTGTATTCAGATACCTGATTTTTAAAAAGGTAATTTGATTTTTATTCTATCTGAGTCAATTTTTTTTTCTAAAATTTGTTTTTAATCATGCATCATGCTTATTTTCTTGTCAATATTCATAAAAATCATCCTACGCCATTTTTGCCTTGTTAGAGTTACGAATACTCTAAATATAACTTGAAAACAAGTTTTAAAAGATTTTTTTAAATCCAAAAAGGACAATCGAAGTAACATACTCGACATGTGACACTCGCCAGTGAATGTCCTTAGTCAACCTGAGTGTCTGACATTAAATGTCTTTTTTAATAAATAAAACACAAACTTGTGAAATTTTCATTGCATCATCTTCCAATGCAGTTTTATTTTTTTAATAAATTTTTTCTATGTCCAAACTTCAAATAGAAAGGTAACCTAACTTATCATATCTAGACGAGGAAAATGCAAAAAATTATCTAGATTAAAATGCCACAGTCAATATGCTAATGTACCAAGGTGTGCAACTTTTCTCACCACAATTCAAAGCTACTATCTTGTTTGTATATTTGTTTAGTATTCAAGTCATGTTTTTGTGAAGGATTTGGTCACTACTTTGTAAGACCTTTTCAGGAACAAAGTTGAACTTAATTGGATCACGTAGAGTGTATTAGTTACAAAGTTGGACTAAGTTGAACTACTAAAAGTAAGTAAATAATAGAATTTTTAGTTAGCGAGAGCATTCTTTGAATTGATAAAGATTTTGGGTTTCTTTTATTTTTAAAAGTATTCTCCATTTTTTTTATAAACCATGACGCCCATTATTCTAGATGAAGTTAAGCCTCAGAAATGTTTTTTTGAGAATAGCCCTGAATTTATTCACGAATTTAAATTGTGTAATCTTTTTATTTATTTATTTATTTTTCTTAATATATTTTTTTGTAAGCAAACGAACGACAAAATCCAAAAAAACTTGGTTTGTGTCTTAACTAGATCCTAAATTTAGTTCTTAGAAAAGCACAAACAAAAGCGTCACTTGATTTACGACATTTCTCTCTTCTTTTCTATTCTATTTGTACCATTCTTCTCTTATTTCTAGTTGGCTTAAGATCTTATTTTAAAACTATTTTTTAAACAAATAAAAAAATTTACGTTATTTAGACTAGACAATAAGAGCAAGGTTTGGGTGTTTTAAAATTTAAAATTCTTTTGTTTAATTTAGCGTTTATTTGAATCGTCTTGTTTTTATTTAAATTTTATCTTTTTGTGCTGTCATGATTGCGTATTATATATGTACGTATGAGAATATTCATTTATATGAGAAGTGTCGTAGGTGTCAGATTTAATTTTTATTTTGTTTATGCATAGAAATGTATTTGCTCTATTTTTTGAGTTAAATCTTAATAACACAGAGTGTTTTCGAATATGCACCATAAAAAATTTACGCTTTTTAAATAGTTATTATTAATTACTGTTACAGAGGGAAAGGGAGAGAGAGAGAGAAAGTGACCGTTTCTTTTTAGTAGTAGGAGATTATTTTTAATAAAAAATGTTTATAATTGTTTAAAATAGTTTGATTTTATAAAGGTTACAATCATTTTTCATTAATAATTACATTTGTGAATTAATAAGAATTTTATTGCTAAGTTAATCAAAAGGTAGATTTTTATTTTATGCGATTGTTTTTTGAATAGTTCACTTATTTTAAAAAGGTAAAACAAGATAAAAATTTCTCTAGTAAAAATGACAAATTTGAATTGAGATAAAATGTCCTTGAAATGCCAACTTTTTCCTGATCTTAATTAATCAATCTATTAGTTATTTTCATGATGAAGAGAGAAAAATTTGTATTGTCCTAATGTATGACATTTAGACTAACCTAAATGCCTTCCATGATGATTAATTACTCTAATTTTTCAAAAATATATATTTAGACAAATAAAGCAAAGATACTATTACCTAAAAGCGCTTCCCTGTCGATATATTTAAACATGCTAACTAGAACGAATATCTATGGTCTAAACAAAGATTTCTATATCCAATGCAATTCAAAATCAATTCATAATTCAAAAAAACTTTTTAAATAAACAAACCAAATAAAAATTGACATAAAAAGCTAAGTTTTGTCTCATGTATTATGTCTGTATTTGAGTCCTCTTTGTTCTTTGTTAATTGCCAGGTAAACTAATATTAATTAATCATATCTGAGAAATTGGCATAGATAAATTTAACTAAATGATAAACAATATTTATTTATTTATTGCATGATTCATTGAATCATGCGGGTCATTATTTATTTTAAAGTATTAGTGTTTGAACAAGAGTGTTTAAAAATGAGTGAGTAAGCACTAGACGACCAACTAAACAGCCTCGAGTGTGAGCCCGGGCTGGATAGGTACATGTCAATGCACCGAAGAGTTTGAAGTGAGTGTTTAAAGTGAGTGTTTAAGATTAGTGTATTAAAGTGTTTAAAATTAGTGTTTGAAATTAGAGTTTGAATTGAGTGTAAAATGTGTTGAAAATTGTCATAGTTTTAAAAAAAACCTTTGATAGGTTTAAGTTTCAAATAAATTAACAATATGATATCTTCAATAATATGACAAAATAATGTCTTTAGAAGAAACAAACATATGTTTGCACGCTCATGAAGTTGTTGTAGGTGATTCAGTCTTATGCCTCTGTTGTATATTCTTGAGATGATTGACGATTCTTGAAGTGATGCTTAAATTGTTGATACGTGTGGCTTGCCTTCAAATAACATTTGTGGTGAAAATAAGTGAGTTAAATTGGTAATGATGAGTGGGTAGGGAGAGGGAAAATACATCTGGAAAATGGCAGTTATGACTATGATAACAAGCCCATAAAATCAAGTCCAATCGAATAATCGAAATGATAAACAATATAAATGTTGAAGAGTTCAATAAATTTCTGTTATTTAAATATTTCATTTACCAGTTCAACTTCTCGAATATGTTTCGTGTTAATCATAAAAATTTAATTATTTTCACTGACGGAAATTAATCAAAAAATGAATTTGGAAAATTTTGGTAACAGGGAAATTTTTATATGGAATTTTTGTTGTTTAATATAATATGACCGAATTTAATTAAACTAGACATACTAATTTTGTTGCTATTTTATTCTTGGTAGGTTTCAACTAATTCAACACCAAAAGTGCTCAGACCAGCTCCACCTCCGCCGAATTCATCTCCGCCTACGCAAACCACGACAACATCTAGGGATATTCCTAATTCAACTTCCGGAACTTCAGTCAAAAGGATAACGTCATCTTTGAACGGTAGTGTTGTTGCAGTTCCAAATTTCAGAATACCAGAGTCAAAATTGGAAAACCTGAATGAGCTTCAGAATGAGACTGATGAACTTGAGGTGACGCATCTTCAATTTCTACTAGAGGGTACAGTTGATAATGATGACGAAGAAGAGGAACAGGAGGACGGAGAAAATGATCAAAGTTCATCAACAGAGGATGTACGGCCAAAAGTAACACGAATCTCAACTGCAAAGCCAGAAATTCGTAATGAAGGTGGGGATTCAAGCACTGAAGATTTGTTAGAATCTCAGGATGATGAAGAGGATGAAGAGGAAAACGAAAACAAAGAGAATTTTGTTGGAGATAGTTCTATTGTAGATACGTTTGATAGTGTGCTTGCACACAAAGATGACGCACCTCCGGTTCCGACAGAAAAAGGCCCAGATCTCGAGGAACGTCTCCGACTGAGTCAACCCATTTGGTACCTTCCTCACATAAACCGAGCAACTGTCGTTCATTATCTCCAGGGCAAGAACGTTGGAGTCTTTATCGTAAGTCATATCTGATTTATATTGACTCATTCTCGGTCCTAATTTTTATAATCCCAAAACAGATTCGTCAATCGAGCAAGCCCCAAACCCTGGCCATATCCGTACGTCTACCTCACGGTCGCGGACCTCATGTGGAGCACTATCTGATCGAGAAGCGTAATACCTCAAAGTGCAGTTGCCTCTACCGACTCGAAGGGTCCGAACACTATTTCACCACAATCCTGAACCTAGTGGTGCACTACTCGAATTGTTGTGATGAACTTCCGGTTCGGTTGGCACTGCCACCTGTACTACGAACTTCGACCTCAGGTCGCAATCAGTTGACCTCTCTCGCACTGCTTGGACAAGAATTTTGGCAGTCCAAATTTGTTCAACTCAAACAGTTGCCTAGAAATTCGTTGAACAACGAAACACTTGCATTAGTCAGTAGTAGTCAGAATGTTGATGAACTGAAACTTGGACAGAATGATTGCGCAGAACCAAAACCACTCCTTCCACCACGACGACACAATTCCAATTGTTCTTCCAATACTTCACTATCCAGCAGTTCTGCGCATTCACACTCAACTGCTAGTCCAGTTTTGATACCTAGGAAAAAATTGGGAATTGAACAACAACCAGATGTGATAACCAGAAATCGATCTCCAATAACCAAATCGTCACCTCCACCACCACTTCCACCAAAAAATCCCAATTCTGTAAGTCCTTGTTCAGAATTGTCCAGAATTCTAGAATCTCCACCAAAAACTCTCGGGGAATCAGATGTGAAATTCGAGATTCCAAAACTTCCTCCACGTCAAATAGAACTTCCACCTCCAATTCCACCTCGAACCAAAGACAATGGTTTGAAAGATCCTAATAACAAAACTTCACCTCCACAACGACCAACAGCTAACAAACGTTCTTCACCCTCATGTCAAGTCGTCCAACTGAACGATCTGCTAAGTCCAATGTCAATGACCGAGTCGGAGATTGATGAAATATTGAACAAACAACAAATACCAGAACTTGTTAGATTTCCTTCTCCAAATGGTGTAGATGCAGTTAAAGCCAACTATTACAATCACATGGTATCATCAGGTTCCTCAAATTCTGGAAAAGTATCTCCACCTCAGCCTCAATATCAACAAAAACAAAAACCAACCTCAATCATTTCATCTAGTCTATTAAAAACATCCTCACCAGAATTAACCTCATCATTTGCGACTGGGCTGATTCAAAGAGGAGATTGCGATGTTTACACTCAAACGGAAGTCCCAAAGCATCCACTACTACCTAAACCCAGAGAGACTTCTCCTGCACGACCAAATTCCAACTTGTCTGATTCCAGCTATTACATGGATCCAATCGACGCGCTTGTAGTGATCAATGGTGTGAGAAATTCTCTAGCAGTAGAATCTAACCATAACTTCCAACAAAAACGTAACAATTCAGATCCTGAATTGGCGAGTCAAAAGGTACTTCAAGATACCTACACTGGATTTGCTGGTTCAAACTACAACAGCAGTCTTGGACACTCCCTTGAAAGTCTACTTGAATCCTTCAAGAATCGTTATCCTACTGCTAGTACAATTAGTGATAATAAAAGAGACAAACAAAATGATTCGTCCCAAAATGAAAAACCTATTTCCAGAATAGAGGAAGTACCAGAAAATGATGGCTGTGGTAGAAATCGGTTATCAATTAAACCTGATGCCGGATTTTCTACTGTTGATTCCATGTGGCAATGGCACGACTGTAATAGAAAAGGCTCTGATGGAGTTTGTGCAGAACGTTGTATTCAACAGAAACTACAATCTGATGTTCTTATTCACAACAAACGTGCAAGCATTGCAGTTTCAATTCAAAGTGACGTAACAACAGTGGAAGATATGATGAGCATACATGCGCCTGAATTTGTTGTTCCCAAAATGACACTAGTTTCAGATAGTGAAATTTCACAACCACTTACCAATGGAAATGAAACAGAAATGTACGATAACTTGAGCAAAGAAGAATTGACAAAGTTGAATGGAGGATCTTTTAGGTCTACCCGAACAGATGGAACTGACTTCTCAGAACCATGGAATATGGAAAGGGTGGAATCGAGGATTCTGTCCGAGTTTGGCAACGCAACAACAGGATCCTCGCTTGAGGAGTACGAACTTGAGTCACTAGATTCTGTGTCCCTCGATGCAACAGCACAGTTACTCAACAATGATCTCATCCACTTCAACTCGTACCTTCTCGACAAAGAATCCGACAAGCCATCACATTACAGTCTAGACCAGGATTATGACAATGTAGCTGAGGATGAGGACTACGATGAGTATCATCCAATGAATGGCACTGGCCAGCACAATTATCCAATGAAACGAGACGATTCAGAAGTGACACTCACAAATGTTGATGTCAATGGAAACAATTCTACTGATGATGCAAACTCGCCACAGAACATTATGTTGGACATTGTGAACAATATTAGTTCGTATGTGTTTGAGTTGGCAGAGAGGAAGGACAACACTTTTGCCAAGTCGATTCACAATTTCATCGAGTGCACCAAGGAGGGCACGGAGACTAGTCCCACTGTGTAAGTATTGGGTGATAGCCATTAACCATTAAAATATCTTTGAATGACTAATCCCTAATTTCCCATATCAGTGTTCTCGGCTACATTCGTCAGTTCATGAACGGCATGAAGAACTATCTGATCAAGCACGGCGAAGGCGAATTCCTGTGCATAGTGAAACGCGAACGTTCCCGCCTCAAACCTCACCAATTCCTCAACATTGACTCCATACTCGAGTGTGCCCTCCAGAAGTTGATCATCGCGCCACTGAAGAATTACATTTACGAAATATGCATTCGAGCGTACAACTCGAGCGGGGCACTCAAAATACTGTCACACAACATTAAGCTTGCACAGAAGGCGAGTCCAGAGGAGTTGGGAATCAAGGTGGAGATGTTGCCTATTGAGGCGACAGTGATGGCTGAGATTCAACACAATTTGAGGAGACTGCAACAGTCGTACTCACCCATCAAGAAGTTGGAACATCTGCTACGTGTCTTTGGCTTAATAAGACAGCATTTGAGCCAAAAGTCGAAACAAAACGGAGGACCATCCACAAAGCCTGTATACTCACGATCCTTTAGTGGAGAGGACATGGCGGCCATGCTTCTGTACACGATCGTGCAGTGCGGACTCGTTTCGGTGCAAATCGAAATGGAGTACATGCTGGGCCTGTTGCACTCGTCCATCCTCAACACAGGTGATGCCACTTACTATTTGAATGTGGCCAGTTCGGCAATTCAACAACTACTCACCAACATGTACGATGGTGGGAGTACGGTGCTGGAGCATGTGCACAGTACTAGCACTGCATCTGTGAACGGTTGTGTCATGTCAGCAAGTCTGGTGCTCAGCATTCTCATACCGAACGAGCTTACCTCCTCGATTGGGTGCAAGCAAGTTCCGGTGAGGCCGAACATGAGTGCCAAGGAGGTGTGTCGCATGATTGCTCACACGCATAGGATCACCAATCCTGAGCATTATGCCTTGTATCGAATCAAGGACCTGCAGGATCATGCACTCGCCGATGCAGACTTGCCCCAGATGATCAAGCACCAGATGATGCAGCGAGGCGAGCCCATGCCCATCTTTGCCTACAAACGATCTGATGCCAACTTTATATGGCCCGATCAGTTACCAGGAACTGAAATATAGAATCGACAAATATGAATTCTTCCGGAATTACTAAAAAAAACTGTGCGCATTTGGAAATCTCTAGATTTTTATGCTGTTCGAACTTACCTCATCGTGTTTATGCCTCTAGTCTATGCAAATTTATTTCATCAATAAAAGCTTTTAAAAAGATTCTTTCTAAACAATAACCTGAATTTATATTATATTATAATGTTTCTCTTTGGTTTCAGGAATAAATTGAAATGAATTTGATTTTCATCATTTAATTCAATTGTTTATATATTTGTTTGTTTCACTTAAAAGTAAATTTTATTTTTAATCAACAATATTTATATTTTTTGCGTATGGTGAAAATTCTAAACTGTATATTTAATACACTTTATGTTGGATAGCTTGATAAATATCACAAAACATTACAGAAAAACCAACATTTTAAAGCATTTTTCTCAATATATTTGATTTAATCCTCTTTTAACAAAATTGTTAATTTTTGTTGTTACATAAAGATTGGCATTGAAAAGAAATGCACCATGTCCATTAATTAATAATTATTTACGTGTGAGAATATGATTTTTTTAAATGGTACTTTAAATTCCCATTTCAGGTATTTACAAAAGTATCTATATACATAAAATTGAAAGTTTGTTCTTTATGGATTCGGATACTACTGGACCGATCTGGATGAAATTTTTCCAGAATACCCTTATCACCCACCGTCAGATGATAGGCTATATCCCGGATCATAATATCCAATGGATCCAAAGATATTTGTATTCTTAGGATTTTAATGCATTGTGGCTATGGCACGCGTGCAATAATGACAAGTATGAGTAATAACAAAGCTATGGATGCAAAATATATGTTCTGTAATCGAGAAATCTATGGAAATTTCTAGAAATGATCTTTCCTTGCAGGTCACAAATATAGATATATCCATGGAATGTTCTAGAAACTTTTATAAAGTACTTCCCTGTGATGGATATATCCATAGAATGTTCTAGAAACTTCTAGAAAGTACTTCCCTGTAAGGGATATATCCATGGAATGTTCTAGAAACTTCTATAAAGTACTTCCCTGTGATGGATATATTCATGGAATGTTCTAGAAACTTCTAGAAAGTACTTCTCTGTAAGGGATATATCCATAAAATGTTCTAGAAACTTCTAGAAAGTACTTCCCTGTAAGGGATATATCCATGGAATGTTCTAGAAACTTCTAGAATGTCCGGAGCGAAGCCCGGGTAGCTCATCTGGTCTTGGAAATAAATAAATTTTTATAATAGCTTGAGTTTTTATTTTAAAAACTAATTAATGTTTTCAGGATTTATTATTATTATTATTTATAGAGTATATTTACAGCAAAACACATCATCTAAATTATTTCAGGACTAGAAACCAAGCTTTGTAAAGGTTTTATTTTTAACTTATAAAATTATTTTATTTTCAAATGTTCAAAAGCATTCCTTTGTTTGAATGAAGTTCTTAACTTAAAATAATATGGTAAATGTAAGCAGACGCTAATTAAAGTTTTTATGTTACATAACTTTACTTTCATTGTCAGACACTATTGTTTTTACGTATTTCTACTCCCTATATTTTTATTATTAATTATCAAGTAAAAATAATTAATTGAAAATTTTATCTTTGTTTATAAATCTTCCTAATTGTTAGGGAGCGGACAATCGAGGAAAATTCGTACTCGTTCACTATCGATAGTTATCATGTGACATCTAATCGTACATCACTCAGATTTAAATTATCGTTGACAAAATAGAAAGTTGAATTACTTTATGTTTGAATTTAATTTATTTATACAAATTAAGGAAATCATTTTTAACAAAATTAATAATTAATTTTTAAACAATTTAGAAATATAATAAACAATTGTTTTTAAAAATACTAAAACTCCGTTCAACGTCCGCTTGGTTGATAAGAACTTGTAAAATTTAACAAACTCAATGTGTGAATACATTTCTGGACGATTAACATTAGAATATAATAGATCAAAATCAGGATTTGATGATATTGCAGAATCGATCTTTTCGTAAAACACTTGATCCCAGTGATCATCGTAATAATATGTCTGAATTAATGCGGCCACTTTGAAGACTCGGTTGATCTGTTTTATGGCCTCTTCACTGTTAGATTCAAACTCGACAATCGTTGCAGATAAATACGAATAGCGAGACCTGAAGTTAGTGCCTTCTTGATGTCATCTCGAGCAATTAAATCCTGAGTAATTCGAATGCATTCAGCATCAGTTGAATTGAATTGGCTCAAACCAAATCGAACCAAGTTTATGTTGTCGGCCAAGTAAAGGACATAAAACAACCAGGTGCCCCAACGGGTCACGGTTCGGGCATTATTGACAATCCAGTGGCAGAGGTAAACAGCTTCTTCCGAGAAAGCGAATTGACAAAGATGAGTTTGATGTTTGCCACCAGTTTGTTGACATCATCGAATTCGTCTCGAATAACCTCGGCTACGTGGTGAAGATGATGTGCAAAACAGCGAATGTGTAACATTCGAGGGAACTGTCTCTTCAGGAGGCGCCCAGCACCAAGCATGTACGGGGCCGAGTCGGATAGAAAATGAAGCACTTTGTCGTAGTTGATTGGATCTGGGTAAAGCTTCTCAAGGGCCGAGTAGGACAACAGCAAAGTGGTGAATGAATTGCATGGCTTGAGAGAAGCAACTTCAAGGAGAAACATCTATCAGGGCTTGTCTTCATGCATTGCACCCACCATGAAATTCGTTATCTTTCGTCCATTGACACACAAATGAAACTGTCGCCAATTTCCTCTCTAATTCGCTCCAGATAGCGATCATATACTTGTTTGATGTAATATTTGCGGACAGTGCTAACATCTGACATGCTGATGACCAAACTTTTCAAGAAAAGGTTTCATTCCTGCTAATTTGTTAGGATGAATATCGTTCGGTCGACTGTTGATTGATTTATCATTAATGTTTAATGATGAAGTGTTTTCGATTGAACAAAGTGGCCGTTTCAAATTCGCCATAATTAAAATTCTGCGATTAGGATTGATTCGTTTTGAAACACAATAACAAACAGACGAACATAGTCAGCTGTCAATTGACAGTGTGCCAGTGAGAAGAGTAACATTCGTTCGGTATCGAATAGATCCATCTACTATCGATAGTCGGCGTTCATCTATTTTATTGGAATCGATACCATCGAATGCACGATTCTCCTCGATTGTCCGCACCCTACTAATTGTGCTCTACTTGGTATTTTTCATTGCGCTTGTAAATTGCACAAATGATTAGCTAAACTTTCACTGTGATAACAATTTGAGAAACTTGATGAACACCTATTTTCCACTATTTGCATTCAAAACAAAAAGAGACATATGGCCACAATGTGGCATATCAACCTGCGCGCCACCTTCCACTTCTCTAGTAGTGGTCAATGTCAATGAGTGAGTCAGTGGCAGTAGCACAGTGAAGTGCATGAGACTAAGAGTGAGAACAGACTCATTGACAATACATTAACACAGTCACTCACACAGTTCGTTCCCCTCATGATGCAGTGCTTGCTACAGAAGTGCTACTTGGTTTAGTGTGAGTCGACTGCAGTCTCCACGCTCAGTTCAGTTCTCGATTGGCCACCGTTCGGTGCACATTACCCCATGTGTTTTTTCATTCATGGCAGAGTACCCTTGTGTGTTCTCCCTCACCACTATTCGGTAAAAGCCGGTACCGTTAACCGTCAGACTGTACTCTACTTCTACTAATAATAACCGTCTCTACCTCTCATCTCGCGTATCAATGCGACCGTCGAGCTTTAATGCCTTGAAATATCCGACTCAAGTTTGTTTTCCTCTGTGTCTTTGTCACCCAATCAGTGTTCAGTGACTCATCATCAGTGAATCTCAACAGTCAAGTGTCAATGTGATCAAGTTGGTGTTTGTTTCAATGTGAGTGCTCAAGTGTAAATTGATTTTTCAATGTTAACCACCACAAACAACAACAATCTAAATTCAATCAATCAACTCTTCAGTCTCAATCAAGTCTAATCCACACCACAACATACATTCACGTACGTTCTATTGTCAATCTATTGTCAATTGATCTACATTGAAGTGTGGCATTGTTATCTTTTCATTACTAGCTACTGTATCTTCTCTTTTGTATGATCCTTTGTTTGTCTACGACACGCGAACGTAGATTTAATGACAACAACAAAGCTGATTTTGATTGAATCGAATGTTAGTGCTACTTGAGTTTAATACATAGGCAAATTGACAAGTTTTTTCCACTGAATAATAATCCACTGTCAACAACCTAGAATAATAAATTGTCAAATAATTTAAAATATAGTTGACAACATATTCAACGAGTTGACAATTTAGTTGCCAATGACAAGACATTGTCATGCACATTCGTATTATGCGTAACCTGTTTTGTCCATTATCGTGTCCTAAAGCTTACGTACTTGATAGTTTTATTCTGTAATGACACAGTTGACAAATGAGTCTCGCTTGTGTCTGTGTCATCACACTTCACTGTCAACCTGTCCTGTCTGTCTTATGCATTCTAGTATGTCAAGTAATGCATCAAATTCATCTAAATTGAGTGTTCAGGTTGGCACATGGTTAAACTAGTTGACAATTCTCAACTTTTTAAATACTCAATGAGTAGTACTCATCAGCATAACTTTAATCCATTTTTGTATGATTTGAGTATTTCCGTACGTTTGAGTCAATCACATAAACAACAAAGTGTTTCCGTTTTTAATCGAATGTTGACTGTCGTGTTTGTATTCATTTTCTTAACGTTCACGCATGTCACGTCACATTAGTTCACTCTACCCTGCTAGTGTCATGTTGTCCGTTTAGTTGGTAGAATAGTGCTCATTGTGCCTATTTGATGAATATGACCGTGTTGAAGTAATTCTTATTCACTGATCGGACACACATTTGCACATACAATGTAACTGGCCATTTCTGTCCACTCTCACTCTGCGTGTACTCGAATTACTATTTCGGTGTGTTTATGAGGGTAATCTAATGGCTTTTTGATTGTTTAGGCGTTATAGAATGTAAATTATTAGAATTAGGCGTTGGGCGCCACTATTTTTATTCTTAAAAGTTCACTGACTTGCCATATTACCACACATATTTTGGAATTTGTTTTAATAGGTTAAATTTTTAAATTTTTTTTTATTTAAAATAATTTTGGATTTTATATTTTATTTATCATATCGAAACTCGATTTCATTGAGTAGCGTTAAGACCTTTTTACATGATGACTAAATTCATTTATATTTAAAATTATTAGCAGAAAAATTTAATTTTTAAATTATATTATTTAATCAAATTACATTTTTTTATTCAACTTTTTATTTATAAATCCAATTAATTTTTTGTAGATCTTTATTTGTGTAAATTTAACACTCAACTCATGATGCTCGTTGTGTTCTGGTCAGTGTCACAATGAGCAGCATCGGATCGTCATCTCAAGTCCGTCCCCAGCACGCACCCCACGCACGTCTTCGTCACCAACCTGCCTCGCTCGATCACCACTTTGGTCTGTCCTCCTCTGACAGTGACACAGATCACGTGACCACCAATTCCTGTGTTTCTTTTAGTAAAAATCGTTCTTATCAGCCTAGACGTCGTCGTCAACGACTTCATCGAAACAATCGAGGACACTACGAGGTCAACCCGACTGTGAGTGATTTGTCTAGTATCCCATTGCAACACTTTGCTTTACCTCGCGAGCCATCAACCACCTCAACCTCTTCCTCGTCCACTTCGTCACCTTCAGAAGCGTCGTTTGATCTCGTGACAGATCTAATCGAACATAGTCAAAGTAGTGAGGTCCGTGACCTTGGACCTAATCGTGCAGTGCTCAGACTTGCTTTACCACCTAAAGGTAAACAAGACACCGACGAGGACCACCGCGAGCAACCAATCCAACCACCGGTCAACTGTCACAGACTGCAACAACCACGAAATTCTTCTGCCTTCTGGGATGTAAGTTCACTTTTACTCGTGCCTTATCACTGTTGTCTATATTAGTCAAGAGGGCCCTAGGCAGTACGGAACCCTACCATAGGTGCCAAACTAGGTCTTAATTACACTCAGGAATTTGTCATTTGTTGCGTTAAGTCCCGCTGTTTACTTTGAATTTTTTTTGTTATTCACACTGCGTGATATGAATGAAAGACGACTCTAATTAAATCGTCAACCTCTTGTCCCTAGTCCTTGGACCACACGCACCGCTCAGGGTGGTCCTCGTGATTAGTTGACTAATATAGCGAGGGTGACTCATCACAACTCAGTCAGAGACAAACAGAACTCTTATCTCGTTTGAAGGAATGTTTTGTCAAACTTTGAGACACTGTGGGCCATAAATAACTGCATAATGATCATCATTTGTAGCGCAGCTGCACTGTCGTTTAAATCTATACCCTAGGGTATAGTCCACAAGTCAAACATCTGTCCAACCAAACACGTGTTTGATGGTTTAATCCTTCTGAAAATGAGCCTCATTAATCGTTTTCCGTGAATTTGACGACATTTTCTTTTCTTAAAATAACCTCAAAATTACTATTTGTGCCGCATTCTACCCCTCTCTACTACTACTAACCGAATGTGATCGATGCGGTAGGAACTTTGTGGACGTTAACCTAGTGTTAGTGTGCTTTGAGGCACATATGTCGACCATATATGTGTATACATGTGTTGTTTTGTAATTAAGGGTTTATCCTTTCCTTTTGGTCTTTGTGACTGCAGACTTGTTTCGGTCTGTGGTTGAGTGTCTTTTCAATCGCTCTTCTAAACTCTACACATGCGATCAAATAGTTCTATTTAAAATTTTATTGATTGTGCCCTCAACAAGAAAGATTGAATTATGACTTCGATTTTTTGGTTTTAAAATTTATTTTTTTGCCAATGTTCAAGACCCACCAATTTTTCCTCTTTAAATTCACAATTTTATTTTTAGCTTATAAATTTTTGACTTTGAAATGGGTTTTCGGTTATTATTACTTATTAATAATATATAAGATTTTTTTGGATTTGGACTTTCGACTAGTTTCTCTGAATTAATAGGTTTAAATATTTCTAACTGAAAACTAATTCATAAAAAAATTTTTATCATTGAATTTTATAATGTTTCCTGATTGTCTACTAATAATTCTCTCTGTAATATTTATGGAACATTAAACTCGGTCAGTGTTAATGATATGTTCAATAAAAAAATATACACCGGAAAAAAGTAAACCGGAAAAACGCTGTTCGTATATGACGCAAATTCTGGTTGGCCACTCTCACAGTTGGATATACGTGGGTTGGTTATTTACAATGACGTTTTTCATTGACGCATTGTATTGCTTTTTCTATTGTTTCAGTGGTAATGGGTCTTTAGTGAACTTGGTGTCGCCAGAGTCAATAACTTTTAATGATTCATTTAAATTTTGTTTTTTCTAGGTCACATTACTTTGAGAAATGTTTTTTCTCTTGTCATTTAGGTCATCTGAGTTGAATGAAGCGCCCTGATGGGGTCAGTGGCACCGACACTCTCCCTCTCCTTCACATCGCAATAGTAAATCTTGTTTTCAAGACATACGCGAGGTTTATGATATGCAGAATGTGATATAAATAGATTAGGGCAAGAGGGTAGAAGGAGATGGATCACACATGGCACGAAGTGGTGTGGGGACACGAGAGTTGGTGAAAGATACGTGTCGAGTTATGTAGAGGATAAAATTAAAGCAAGACTTAGAAGTATGTGTGATTTATTTCTAGTTGATTTAATATTTATTAGAAATTTTTATCCTGTTTAAATGGCTTTACTAATAAAAACGCTTGATTTTACGTCTACAGATTGATTATATGAACTTTTATGTCTTCTGTGAAATAATTTTGTTTTTCAACTATTCTTTAAATTCTAGTCTTCGTTTATTTTATTTTATTTCTATTTTTGTCTTGGGATATTGTGAACAGTCCGTAGTTGTCTTGTCTATTCACAGTTTGACTTACAGTCAGATATCATAAAATGTTGTTGATTGTATCTTGTGAGTGAATTAACTCAGAAGAGAGATTCGAATTGTTTTACACTAAACAGATGTGATGTGATGGTGGTGAAGGGAAGTGCATTGGGCGATGGTTTTGGTTGTTTAAATAATTAGGGGAATTTTTAAACTGTGATTTTGTTAATATTTTGTAGAGTTATTTTTTAAACAGGGCTCAATTTTAGTTATTCTCAGAAATAGAGTGGTTTGAAGATGGTATCATGTTTTATGTTTTCTTTTCTTATTCTTTTTCCCTTCTTGAGTTTATAAAGTTTGTTTACAACTTTTTGAGTGCTTAGTCGAGTGATTTTTTAAAGAATTTCAAAATTTATTCTCGTTTCCACGATGCAAGTAAATGGTCAAAACATTCAAACTTTAGAGTACCCCTCAAACTCTTGTTTATTTACTTTGAGCCTGTCTTGCACTCTCAGTTGTCACTTCTCTTCTCGAATTACTGTTTTATGTTTATGTTTTTCTTTATTTACTTTCAATGTCAAGTTCTCTGGGATTGTTTTAGGATTGAGAATCACATTATTGAGAAAATGGTAAAATTAAAAATTAAAATTTTAAAAATGTTATTAAAATTTTAAAAATGTTTTATTGGTAATAAAATTATTTTTAAAGTATTAGAAGTTTTTTGTTTTATTTTAATATCAGTCTTTTATTTAATTGAAAATAATTGAAAATTTGTCTAAGTTTAATTTGTTAATTCCACTTTTATTACTGTCTACGTTCTATAACATTTTATTTTTGAAAGTAACTTTATATATGAATGAGTCGAGTGCGCACTCGCCCCACCCCTCACTAAGCACTAACTCGAATGTGCACGAATCTAATTTTATCTCCAAACCAAACATTAACCAAATGTGTTCATTCACACCAACAGTGCAACATGAACAAATTATTACTATTTGGACTTTCACTTCCTCAAGCCTAATGTTAACTGGTTATAGAATATATTCTGCTCGACCAAGCAGATTGTGTACATTCAAATTCGAAACACTTTCTTCACTCAAAATGAACACAAATTGGCACTGGAGGCTGCATTGCACATATACAATACACTCTAATCGAAATTTGGGTTGTTCGTAGATAGAGTTACAAAGCACTACCAAGAGAAGAAACTTACTCTTGTGTTGTCCCTTCGTTTTTAATGTATTTTTATTTGAATTCGAGTTCCAAATTGCAATGCACGATAAACAAATTGATACTTTAAATAATCCCTTCTGCATTTAACTTTATCTAACATTCACTTATATACTTAAGAAAAAAATGTAGTCGATCATTATTCTAGGAAGTATTTTAAAGAATTCACTCACTTATAATTGTCGTTTTAAAAATTTACAGTAAATTTATAGTTTACTTAAATTAAATTTAAACGGGTAGTTGATGGCATTAATTAATAGGTAAATTCACTTTTTTAATAATAACCGTTGATCATGAGTCTAATCACAGTCATGTAACAACCTCAATGATCATTTAAATGTATAATATGTTCAAATGTTTTTTCAATCTCAATCTCTTCTCATTACAAGATTGAATATCTTTGTTATTACGCCACGATGATAATGATTGCACCTAATGTTTCCTTCATTTCCATCTTCAACTTGATGTATATCATCAAGTTTAGAGTACAAATCTATTTGTCTGATGACTCACAGGGGGACTCGTGTCTGTGTGTTGTGACTGTGTTGTATATTATACTAAGGAGAGAATTGAAATTGAGATTGTAAATGGGATTGGATTAAGAGAGGCACTGGACACCATTGATTGCATGTCTTGCTCAATTGTCAATTTAAAATGGCATACATTTTCAATTTCTCATTACACAATAGATTTGTGTTTTGTGATTTAACATTCGCAGTTGGCGGTATCAAGACTGGCGCCTTGTTTGTATGTTTCCATCTGTGTCTGACATTTTGAAAAGCGTCATTTTGTGCAATTCGATGCAGACAATTATATCTTCAAGTGGTGTATGCTCAACATGATTCACTTTTTCGACCCTCTAGTGGCAACCAATCATTACATTACTTAAGTGACTATTTTTACTCTTTTTGTAAATGGTTTCCATTTTACCCTTCCTATCTCATTCATTTGAGATCACTCTAAAAGGAAACATTTCCTCAACATATTAGTTATTTCCTTTAGAATTTCACATTGGTCTATTCATTTAAAAAAATTTCTCTTTATAAAAAATTTAATTCAACCATGACCTCTGTAACAACAATTAAGTCCTCATTAAGTGGAGGAAAAAGGGATTCGATATTGAAGAAATACAAACATTTGTTCATTAATTTTTTTAACAATTTTACGGTTTATTTGAAATGTTTATGGCTCTTTGCAGCTAATATATTACTTGTGCATCCTTCTCTGATATAACCGGTCAAACCGCAAACATTTAAAGGTCATAGGTCATACAGGTGTGTACCGTGACTGTAATTCCATTGAAGGGATAATTCGTACAGTTTCATCAAAGTTATGCATTTGCTAGTTTTTTAAGTACAAAATGTATTTTTGGTAGACAACTCTTGGAAATGTTAAACTGGTAAAAATATTTTAGTTTTATAAATCAATCAATCACCAGTAGCACAGAGGGTTTTCCGATTATACTCTACCAACAAAATTCAAAATAATCAATCAATTATGAATTATTGAATGCGAGCAATGTCGATGAACTTATACCAAGACTAACTGTTTAAATCATGTTCGAATTGATCGATTAGGATTTGCGGACATCGAAATCCACATATCTAAACATGAGACCAATCATAGAACACTATACTAGAAATAATATAGATCGAGTTTATTCTTATCGATTTTTTAGATGGAGAAGATGGTCATTCTAAAAGAATTGGTTTTTTGAAAAATTAAGTACATAAATGAAACACCCTGTAGTCTGCACTGGATATCCGTGGATATCGATCAATCAGTACTCTTGCTTAATATGTTAGAATGCAAATTTTTTTAGAGGAATTGCTTTACTGGTAAATATTCATAATCATATATGAATGGCCCCTAACTTTCAGACTATATTCTTCTATAAATATTTTTACTTAATATTCATCACTTTTCATAAAAATGAATAGACATTCTCCATGTTAACTTCCGTATTCGTGTAAGACAAAATCCAGACTCTCTATTCTCACTTTATTTATTTATTTTCAAATTTTCCTTTCAGACAAACGGAACCCTGTTAACCTAAATTCGTGAACAAAATCGAAACAAAATGCAGAATTTATTTTTATTTTAGGATTCTTTTTCTTTTGTCTACATGCTTTTAAGTTCGATTATTAATATGTATAATGGGGGGAGAAAATTCATCTTGTGAATAATGTTTCATTTTTAAAAGGTAACTAAATTAAACAATGACAAATGATTTTATCCAATGTTCAATATTCACAAACTAATTAAAGAAAAATATGAATTTGGAAAACCCAAAAAAATAATTTAGCTAATTTTGGAAAGTGATTTGAAGTTTTTTCTATTATTTAATGTTTTTGTCCTGAATGGTAGTAGTCCAAGTTAATGTGTTTTGTATTTATTGACAAATGATGACTGATCAAAGATTAAACTTATTTTTAAATTGGAATTTTTCACTATTCCCCCTACTATTGATCGTCTCAAATTCGTTAGAACATATTTTGAGAATCAACAGGAAGCACTTTTCAATCTTTATAATTCACTGTTTTGTCTAGACGAAATTAATCTTTTTGTTTTAATTACGATCTTTGGTTTCGGCTTTTTAAAAGGTTAACCCATAATTTTCTATTTACTAATCCATGTTGATTTCATTACCACAAACATTGAAAATTTTGATCTTATCTAATAAATTACAAAAATTCTTGTGTTCAGTCTAGTGTAGAATGAGTCTTATAAAAAATCGTCTTTTACCTAAGCCTAGTCAATTTCCGTTTGTCGTAAATAACCTTTTGCACGCGATATTAATCTCCATCTTACTTACTTCTACTGTATTCTGTGTATGTTTGCATCGTTGCGCAAGTTTTGTGAGACAAATGACCAAACCGTCCTGTCTTTTGTCCCCTCTAGTAAACCAGACTTTTTCGCTATATTCATGTCATTATCGTATTTTGATTGTTCGGTTGCTGATGATTATCACTCATGTTTTTTTTTCACTGTGAGAGAGGGTCTACAGGCGCACACGCTGCGCGGCAGGTTTAGATGCGGGAGGTTAATTGCCTGTGTAATATGTGCGCAGCACGGGGGACCCTCGTTATATAAGACAGAGAGACAATAAAACTTGTGTGCTACCTAACCGAACAAATGCTAATTGAAATGCTTTCTAGTTTTTCCCCTTGTTCAATAAGTTTGTCCATTTATTACTGAATGCATTCAATTGATCACTTATCTTGGAATGTGTGGAATGTGAATTATGCAGCTTGCGGAGGAAGGAAATGGCATTATGACATTTGTGTGCATCACATTGAATCAATTGCAATTGGACAAAAAGGCGCTAAATCACTTTTGTCTACCAAATCAATCATCGAACGTGTTTTTCCTTTTTGTGTCAAAATTGGCAAGTTTTTTTCGTTTTCTCTTACCAAGGAATACTAATAGGATGATAATGATCTGTGAATGTGGATGGTGAGTGAGCAATAGATGCATGAATGGACACACGAATGAATTACTCAACGTGCACAGGTGGGCTATGACTCAGTACTCTACACTTTCAACTAACGTACTGACCCTCAGGCAACATACTCGAGGATATGACAGACTGACGGATGGAGATGTGTGCTGGGTAATGTTGAGATGTGATGGTGAGAACTGTGGCAAATAATTGTAGATGAGTAACTTTATTTGTGAATGATAAATAAATGCGCACTATTTCTCAATGAAAATTCTAGGAATATATGCTGACATCGAATTAAGAGGAAAATTTAATATTAGGTTTATACAATTGTTTCTGTATTTATATCTAATTTTGATATGTGAACATTAAAACACGAACTTGAGTATTCTCCTAATAAACTTTCTGTGATTGCACTCTTGTGAGTAGTGAAAGTGAGGGAGGTAATTAAACTTGGCATTTGGCTAATTTTGCATTTTGAGTTCTGAGAATCGTGTGTACTTTCCCTTTGTTGTTTGTGCCTGTGTTGTTAGTGTAATTCGCGTTTCGTATGAACAAGAGTACATTAGAGTTCATTTTTTCTTCTTTTTGGTTGGAGTTTTTCAAAATAAAAGGTCATATATAAAAGTTAATTTATAATGTCTAATCCAGGTTCGTATGAATGTTGTGGTGTAACTTGAGTTCTGGCCTAATATAGTTTGTGGTTTGGTTGTTGAATTGTGGCCATGCAATGGTTATATTGAAATCGGATGGGGAGTATTGGGTTGAATTTCAGACTATTGTGATGATGGACTGATTTGGCTGTTGTGTCTGTTTGTGCATTTGGGTAAATTGTGAGGATATGATTGGGGAAAGTAGATGATGGAGATTTAAGGTAGATGGGAAACAATTTTTTATTATTATTTTTGATGTATAAATCTTGATGCGAATTAAAGGTTTTTCCATATTTGTGTAATATTTACACTATTTAATTTTTTAAAATTATAATAAATATTTTCTGGTCTAAATGTAACGTATTCAAATAAGAATAAATCTGTTGACCAAAACCTCCAAACCAGTCTTCCTTTACAATTCGAACTATTTTTGACCTAATTTTGTCAGTATTTTCTCCACATTACACCAAAGCAACCAATTTATTGATTTATTAATGCATTTACTATTTGGTAGACAAGCCCAAAAGTTTTTATATCGAAATAGACACTTTCCCTTTTGAATGACGACAAATACAGAAACTTTAGTGTTTTACCCAATAGAGAGGAAATGGAGACACAACCATTGACACAAAGTGCATGTCATGAACGACAATTACCCAAAATCGTATATTGAAAGTCATAAAGGACAATTTGAGATGATATCAAATTAGAGAGTAATTTATACTGCTGTCATTTAAAAGGTCAACTCAAAAGTTTATATTTGAACCAAACTTTAAACTATTTTTCATGTTTTTCCTTAATTCATACACAAAACGTGTCCTCGTCCTCCGTCAATTCCATTTCCCCGAATTGGTTTAATTTACTCCTCTCTATCTATTATTATCATTATCTACACGTTTATTTGCGCTTGACTGGCACATTTGGTTGCAACTGCACGCTGCAATCCATTCTATTTGGCTGAACTCACTCAGTAGATAAAAAAGGTTTGAACTCGAATGGAGAACAACAACTAGGGGTAGATATGATCATGGACAGGATGATGATGGTGACAGAGATTTTATAGTTAATAGTTACGCTCTCTTAAAGGCCACACACATGCCCGACACTATCTCTCTTGAGATATAGTAAATAACCACACGCGCACAATACTTTTTCAACTAATTAACTAAACTTGATGAACTAATCAACATATAATCGAATGCATATGAATTTTTGGAGGGCATTTCTGGATTGATCTAGATAATCCCATAAACCAGTAGACTTTTGAAGGTTCATTAATTTTATAGTTAAGCCAAAATGGGCTATATATGAATCCAATCTAATTTTGAGAAGAATTTTGGCGTGTTAAAAAAGGTATTTTTAAATTTTCAATCGAGTCAAAGTCAAAGTGAATATAGTTTTTTATCGGTTTTGTTCTTTTTGTATCCTTTTGATTATACAAATAATTTATTTTCTTAATTGATCCTGTGAACATCAATATAATCAATATTATTGCATTAGTCTAGACAAATTGTGATCGAATCACATCGAATTGACACTTTTCAATCACAAGTCAACTTTTCCATTTCTTTATTTGTTTTTGTCTATTTCGTCTCTTTTCATGTCTATAACTATCCTTACCCTCTCCCTAATGATCATTTTATGGTTTTATCAGTTTTGTGTTTTTTCTTCGAATCGTTTCAATATATTTCTATTTTGCAATGCTAATGTTTGGTTTGTTGCTGTTCGACTCATTAATCTTGTCAATGTCCTTTGGTGTCTCCAATGGAATGTTTTCAAGTTCTGTCCAACGGCTATATGTCTTATCAACCACACCTCGATCATCTTTGTATTTGTTATGTATCCTAACTCATATTCTTAGTCATTTCGTAAGCATCGCATTGACACAATCGATGAGTGTTTGAAGACACTACTGTGCCAGATAGTGTGCGGTGGTGTGGTAACAAGTGAGTCATGAGCGATGTAATCACCCTCTCTCATACAAAACTAGTTTGAACTGAAGGATACTCACTAGATTGCATCGAAAAAGTACTGTTTACTTGAAGAAAAGTACACTTTTTGGCAACACCTCAGAACTAATCCCAACTAACCTAATCTTTTAGACTTTGTTAATTATACAACAACAAAGTTACATTATTAACAATATTACTTAATTTCTAATTGCTTTAACTCAATGTTCTGAAGCCAAACATTTTATATTAAATACGGACCACACACATCTATAGACACATTAAGTATTTTGGACAACAAACTTAAAAGGTTGCAACTTTTTATCTGGCTCCTAGTGTTCCAATCTTGTGCCGAGCTAGTTAGTTGCTGCTCGTTAAAACGTATTTCTCATCTTTTGATTGATACCAGTTATACTTTTCGTTAATTATTTCGTAATTTCATATGAAAAAGTGTGAGACATTCACAAACACAACTTTATTTCTTGATTTGTCAAGTGTTGCTTCGTCTTCTCGTCAGTTATAACCACAAACCTCGTTATCGTTTGGTTTCGTCTGTTGATTAATCATTTTGGCAGTGTCTGCACTTGGCTCGATGTGTCTGTTTGTGGACTATGGTAATTAGCTGAGAAAAGAAGAAGGAGAAATACGAGATATTTTGTGAGTGAGTAATTGGATATTTTGTTTTTATGATACCGATGAGTCAGATACCGCTCATGTGATTTGCTGGTGACAGTTTGGAAGAGATACATCATCTTGATTTTAAGAAAATTTTAAGAAAGGTCAAAACAAAAATTTTTTATTTTTATTTCATTTATAGACGATTTTAAATAAAACAAAATTTTTTGCTTTCCTTTTATATATCCAGTGGTCACTTGACAATAATAGATTGAACTCAACTTGTTGGTCAATTGTGAGGTCTCCTTCGTGTCAGTGCCCATTTCGAATGACCTTTGTATTCGCCAATTAGACGCAGTTTGGTGTCAAATGACGCGTCAAACAGAAAGAAGGGGAGATCAATTTTGTTGATAAATAATGTGAGGAGAACGTGGGTGCATAAGTGGTGCATTGACTTGGGTCATATTGCACTGCTCACTAATGCATTAAGTAGGTCAACGTTGGGTCCCTGTAAGGTCAAGTAAGATTAGACAGTACCCTAGACGAAATAGAATGGAATTTTTTTTTGCAAAAATAGACAGACCCTAGGGCCGTTGACGCGCGTAACTTGTGCACTGCGCAGTGTTGACTGTGCTCAGCACATGCCAAGTGAGAAGAAGAACAGTTCGATTGAAGTGTTTCTTTGTTGGTGTCCGTGTCCTGCTGTGGTGTGAAGAATGTTTCACTCTCACTCGTGTTGTGCTTGGTGCACTGTTCAATGTACTAATTGAGGCTATTTGTTACACAGACAGACACAACTTTGGGACTGCACTCACATTAGCAAAAGATGCGAAAAGGTCGGTCACGGCTGAAGTTTCCTTTATTTTGTTAATCGGATTAGAATCAGATTGTGAAGACGAAAAGACGCATTTGTGATCTTATCATACTTTGTTTCTTACTAGTTTGAGTTTTTAAAGGTCAATTTCAAGTTTAATATTTTAATAAAATTATTTATTACTAGTTACTAAAAACTATCTTTATTAAATTAATTACTATCCACAAAACATTATTTATCATAAATTATATTATAAATTTGAAATTCCCCGAATTTTCTCGTTGGTTGAGCGAAATGTAGTCGTTGACAGAATTATGAATTATTCCTCTCTCGAGGGTTCTGTCATTAACTTTACACACTCTCAATTTACGCAGAATTTCAAATATATTAATAACGTCAAGCGCTAAAAAGTTTTTAAGTTAATTTTGAGAGTGTAACTAACTAGTGGGCCCTGCGGGTGCTATATTTGAAGCATTAAACTTTGTTAGCTTCAATAATGTCCCCAAAATTTGAGATTATGGGGAATAGTCGAGCGAAAGCGATTATAAGCGTCTCCCACACCTGCCTAACCACCTAAACCTAACCTAACCTAATCCTAACCGACGCCCACACCTACCTAACCACCTAAACCTAACCTAACCTAATCCTAACCGACGCCCACACCTGCCTAACCACCTAAACCTAACCTAACCTAATCCTAACCGACGCCCACACCCACCTAACCACCTAAACCTAACTTAACCTAACTTTAACCGACGGCCAAACCCACCTAACCACCTAAACCTAACCTAACCTAACCCTAACCGACGCCCACACCCACCTAAACACCTAAACCTAACCTAACCCTAACCGACGCCCACACCCACCTAACCACCTAAACCTAACCTAACCTAACCCTAACCGACGCCCACACCTGCCTAACCACCTAAACCTAACCTAACCTAACCCTAACCGACGCCCACACCTGCCTAACCACCTAAACCTAACCTAACCCTATCCTAACCGACGCCCACACCTGCCTAACCACCTAAACCTAACCTAACCTAACCCTAACCGACGCCCACACCTACCTAACCACCTAAACCTAACCTAACCTAATCCTAACCGACGCCCAGACCTGCCTAACCTAAGTTTGAAGTCACAATGTAGCCAAATTTCTTATCGCCATTGTTGCACTCATTGTTGGCTACCAGACCCAACAATGAACACTCAAACAGAGATTTGACCTAGGTGAGATTTGACTGACAGCTATACCTAAAAAACATTTTTCGCAAAAACCAAGGTTGAACAGCACAATCGCATAGTATTTTAAGCACTTTGGCCAAGTTTGATGTAAATCGGTTAAGAAATGGAGGAGGAGTTCACTGGAAACCAAATCGGATTTCTTGTCACTAAAAGTCTTCGCTCACGCTCGACAAAAATGTGCTACGTTTGACAGTGCTTTATTACTTTGCTTTGCTTTCTTGATGTATGACAAATTATATTATAATTCCCAGAGTGTTCTCTGATTTGACACAAACGAGGCGTTGGTGTAGTTGGTCTGAATCTAGTATTCTAGTATGCTAATTTTACTTTTAATATTAAAATTGAATTCAAAATTTACATATTAAAATATTTTGAAAATTCAAATTTAAATCAGAGTTAATATTTACTCAATTTATCAAAGTTTCTATTTAAAATAATAAATTTGACTATTTTGCGTTTTTCAATTTCAATTTAATGTTTACTTGAGAATTGCAAATTGATTGATTTGAACTTTTCTCTGTGTGTTTGTCTTTGCCCAAAACAAACGCAAATAAATCACTTTCCTTTTCTCCCCTTCTCATTCGAATTTGTTTGAAATTCAAAAACGTGCAAAAGCGTAAACAGAAACGAAACAAACGCGAAATCACACAAATTACCTTCAATTTTTAGTTTGCACTGATCGCACTCTTTTTCAATAAATCAAAGGTTTCATTTTTGAATAATTTTTCAATCAATTTAATAATAAATCATCATTTTCAAACAAAAACAATTTTTGATCTCCCAAGTTAAAAAAGAGAAGTTTTCGAGTTGGGAGGTTTTCTGTGATTTATTGCAATCAAATTTTTATTAAATTAAAACGATTTTTGAGCCATGATTTTTTTTTATTTCTAAAGTTGTTTGAGCAATCGATGGAGAAATAATAATGGTTTTCTTAAATTCAATATCAATTTCCTACTTCCAAGAAATAATTGGGTAATCATAAACAGTTCAATGATTTGAAAAATACAAAATTGATACGAAAATTATATTCGGACATAGTAATGGTCCCATAAATATTCCAAAATATTCATAATAAAATGTATTTACTAAACTAAAATCTCCAAGATGTCGAGAAAATTATCCCCTTGAGGTTTAATACTTTTTATGTTGTACTAAGTGTACTTAAATTTTATGAGCGATTTTTATAAACTCAAATCAAATTAATTTTTTTTATTTAATGAAACACTCTGTAAATATTCTATAAATAACTTAACATATTCTTGGTTTATTCAGAATAACAGAATTTGCCAAAGCAAACAAATGGAAATTCGACGTTGATTATTTTATTTACTAATCTTAATACAGAATGTTTCAGTAAGTTTCATCCGATTTCTAGCTGTCAATTTAAAGGTAAAATAAAAATCATTTTGACATACACACATCATTAATTATTAATCGAAAAGTACACAGAAAGCACGAATAATGTTTTTATATCTAAAGAGAATATTCAGATTTGCGTAGAATATATTTTGGAATTGGGGATTTTTTAATGGAAATGAAAAGAATTTCGATTTGTCCTGATTTGCTGATGAATTATTGATTGATTGAGTGAAGAATAAAGAAGTAGGATGGGACAAATTGATCGAGTTTAGTGCATTCTGATTGGTCGGTTATTTGTGGCACCCATTTATATATTGATTTGTGTATTTATTATCTCAACCATTTCATTTCATCATTTGAGTGTGATCAATCAATTTGATGTGTCATCGTGTTGTGTTGTGTGTGTTACTTGTTCCTTTGAAAAATGTTGATCAAATCGGTCACAGCAACCGTGTGTTGAGTCATCGATTCAGTGCAACTCACAACTCAAACATGGGCCATGTCTTCATGACTGACAAACAAACAAACGAGTTCACCAAATTATTTATTATTTATTTTAGTTTCTTCCATACATAAACTCCCACACAGAAAAAACAAACAGACAATCATAAATTATCACAATAAAATGTGTGGATATTGATGATGCAATCTATGAACAGATAGACCACTAAGCAAACATAAGAACAAAAACAAATAGATCAAACTGCCATTAGAGTAGGAATAGAACAAACCAATTGACAGGTAAGATCCGGCATAACTCGCAGGATTAGCTTACGTTCAGAAGTGTGAGAGTGGAACCAATGTAAAAAAGCATTGTAAATAGAAGAATATTTCCGAAAAGACTAACTTGTTACTAATACATTTTTGTCAAGTTATGCTTTAACATTTTTATAATTTTTCAACTGCTTTAATATCATCACACTTTAACGGCATCAGAAAACATTTATGGAAATATTTTTTTTGAGAATATAGATCAAAAAATGTAAAAAAGTAGCATATTTTGAACACTTTAAGATGAACTCACGATCAGATAAGATAAAATGTTTAAAATGTTTTCTGCTCGCCAAATAGAGAATCTTATTACCTTTAATTAAAGCCCTGGTTCAACAAAATCGGATCAGTTTTGTAGGAGAAGAAACAAAAACAAAATGCAAAGGTCTTGATTTGCAGGAGAAGGGAAAAACTAAAAGGTATGCATTGGCCGGTAGAGGGCAAATGCGAAAAGTGCATCCCTGAAATGTTGATTTTTTTAGACTTCTAGTCTGAATATGGTTCTAATTTTTTGTAAGATGATAGATAATGAGATAACCGATAACTTAAAATCTTAAAATAATTTGAAATTTTTAACAAAAAATTTAGCCGCGACTTGCCTTAAAGACACATTTAGCAATGGTCGAGTCGAGTCGTCACACACAAACAGACAGAAATTTTTCAAATATTGAGCACTAATGAGAACTGAACTTGCTAGTTGAAAGTTACAACTTAGAGATGATTAGATTTGGAGTGAGTTGACTAAATTGAGAATTTATAGTAATTTAAAGTTTTTTTTATTGTTTCGGATGCATTATTTTTTGTATTAAAAGGTATTTTAATATATATTATTTCCAACAAATTACTTATTATGAATCAATCACATTAATACAATTTCTGACACTAATCTTTGTCTATATCAAATATTTCTCATGTCAATCAAAAATATGATTATCTAATACCAGTCTAGTAGATCAACTAATATACCGTCAAAAATGGTCAATCAATGCTTGTTCATTGTGTCTACTTGCATATGTGTACACAAACTTTTTTGTTCATTTTTTTCGTCCAATGTATTATGAATAATAAGATTAACTAGTTCCCATGTACACAATTTTGTTCATCTATTAACCCAATTATTATCGATTTTTTTCAAACTAAGACATTTTTTTTAAATGGTTATCAATAATTTCTTTCATCTTTTGTTTAAAGGTTTTTATTTTCATGTACTTTTGTTTTATTTGCCCATTTTGGTAATCCCTCATTTGATGATAAACATACGACAGTGAGACCTTTTTAAGACTCACAATCTAACCCGATAATAGAATAAAATCGATTCCAACCCATTCCCCACTTTATTTACAGAACATAAAAATAAATGCCCATAAGGAAGAGTCGGTTTTGTGTGTCATGTTGTGTATCTAAGTCATATCACATCACTCAGCCTTAGTCGTATTTATTTAGTTAACTTTCATAAAGAACGGCTAACTGCGCTAGCTCTTAATCAATAAATGAACCCACCATATTCCTACTGTTGCTGTTTTGTTGCCACCAAAGCAGTGCTCAGTCGTGTCTGGCTTTGATAGTAAATGTACACATACACTCATATACCAACACAACACTAATATAAAGGGCAATCAGCTGAAATGGGGAAATGCATTTGAAGTGTACGAACGTAAAGAGGATGACTAACACAACCACGGTGTCGGTTTAACGAGAAGAGGTGGTGGACGAGTGGAGAGAGAGAAGATATCGTGAAATGGAGAGAACAGAGGCTGAGGATCAGTTTGAGTGCTGTGCAGACTGTGCCTGGTGCTGTGTGTGGCAGACTGACGAGGACTGTCACTGAACACTGACGAGAAGTGTGAGATGAGGTTGTGATCTGTTTTGTGGCACATTTCGAGCTCAAAGTCCATTCGAGTACTACGCACAAGTAGCTTGGATTTTGTTACATTTTTCAATGAGTCACTATTTTTTTTGTGAAAAATGAACATTTTCGACACGCTTGTTCAATTCTTTCCGCTTCTTTCCATGTGTCAACTGTCAATAAACAATGTTTATTCATCGCCTTCTTGTTCTTAATTTTGTTTTAATGAATTTTCTTCTCATTTTACAAAGTGATTTAAAGTAATGTTTTGCCTTCTTTTTTTACTTGTCCAGTCTGTCTTAGAAAATGCGACAGCACACAGTCTCAGTTTTCCATTAGTGTCCATTAACACGTCAATTAACCAACCAACTGACCACCACTGACCACCACTGACCACCACTGACCACCACTGACCACCACTGACCACCCAGTTGACCATTTCATGTGTTCTCTAAATAGATCTGCCAATGTCCTCAATGTGTCTATTAGTCTCTAATGTGTCGACCAATATCTTCTCACCACAAATGAATTGTCCAATCTATTTCTATTTGTGATCTAATTTGGACAGTCTAAATTAAATTGTGATGGTGTACTACTAGTGATGTGCAATTTAATTTTGGAATTGGATTTTCGATTTGGTTTGGAACTGTGATTTTGGGCTGTTTTCGTAATGTTGTGTAAATAATGTGATAGTTTTGTGTCAAATTATAATATTTATGTATAAAATTGTCAATTTTGAGATTCCAATAATTATTAAAAGGTTTTTAAAAGTTTATTCTATTTCCATTGTTTAAAAACACTTTACAGTACATATTGACTTACCTTTAAAAGCATCCTATGCATACAGACATGTGTGTTTACTTTAGTGAAAGTCTTTGGTATGTTATACTTTGAAATTCAAAGTTTGAATGTTGTTGGTTATATGAAATGTCTGGGAAATACCCTTTTGTCTTCTAGTCTACTTTGCTTTACTAAACATAACTTGAGTTCATTCACATCATTCAGTGCTTTCTCCCACAAACACACTTTTACACATGTCACTGAACATACAAAGTAGATGAATGCATTCTATACTTGGGACATGTAATTACACTTTTAATTACTGTTGACTCATGAACATATTTTGGTCACATGCAAATTAATTTAATTCGTCAACTTATTCATTAAATGTTTTAAATACTAAAGTATTGTTAAGGCTAATTTTTTATTTAAATTAAATTGTTTCAATTTTTTTAATTATCATGAATTACTGTTCTAGCTTCAATTAAAGGTTAAATTAATTATATTTTTAAATATCACATATGACCTTAAAATCAATTTTAATACAATTGATTATTCTTTAAAACGAACGTTGTTGTTTTCGAAATCACAAATTCAAAAACAAGCGAATCTTTTCGATCTAATAATTTTCAACATCAAACCCATTCACTTTAAATAGATCACATATAAACAAACTCATAGTTAAAATCATTCACCCAGATCTTTGTAACGGTCCTAAGATAATGCTACTCCTATTGTATTACGCTTATTCTAAATTTTATGGAAATTAGTTCACCTCCCAACCTTTTGTTATTGACCGTATAAATATACAGATCATATTTGAGTGTGTCATCAATACCTAACCTGTTGTTGAGTTGAGTGCAAATCAAGTGGCATTTGTCCACAAATAGAAAGATAACGTTATCTATGGTTAACCATTTGTTCCGTATAAGTGATCTCGGTGTCGCGGTTCATTAAGCTCGATGGCACCCATCTTTTAATTTGTTTGTAGCATATATTTTAAAACATTCATTTCTTAATAAATATAAGGTTATTTATAGTTTTAATCATCAAAAAATTTTTTAAGATTTCAGGAAGAGATGTAAACTCAGAACAGGAATTTAATCACGAAGACGCCCTTACTGCACTGAAATTTGAACCGAGCGAATCGAATCTCATGTCTTTCTGTGAATATATTCGATTTCTCATATCTTCAATAGAAATATGACAACTATTGTCTCGGTGCACGGTAAATTATTGCTCAGGGAAGCAAAGTTAAGCATAGGATCGGTTATTGTTTCTGTCTCACAGTGCCAACCAAATAGCACGCTATAAATCAATCCCACACTGCACTACACAATGTATTGTTTGTCTTTGCTAGTGTTATGTGTGATTGCATAACATTTCAATGTGACAATACACAAAACCAGGACAATTGCGATGATAGTGATGTTAATAATGGCATGAAGAGATATAAGTGAATAAATGCATTGGTTGGGTTTAGGGTAAAGGTTGGATTATATTACAATTTGAGTGTGAATCAAAAAGGTAATTTCATAAAGGTAACGAAGTTTAATGTTTATAACTAATGTTTCGCTTTATTCAAAACTTTATAATTGTTTTCTGAGTAAAAATATTTGATCTATTAAAAATCCAGATAATTACTTTCCCAGAGATGATTTAATGTGAATTAATTTATTAATAAATTTAAAATTGTGAACACAACAATTTCAGATGAAAAGTGAAATTTCAATAGTTTCATTGTTCATTGAACATTGATTGAACATCACAATGAAATTGTGTGCGCAACTTGTCATTTCCCATGAATGCGCAATTGTGTTGATTGAGTGATTTAATTGAGACATTTTATGAAACTAATTGTTTGTTCTTGTGGGAACAGGAGTGGGATATTATTAGAAATTATTTATTGTTAAGAGAATTGTACATTTCATTTTACTATTTGGTTCAGGTAATTGGGAGGCAAATAAAAGGTTCAAACAATTTTGTAATTCAGATAATTTACGACACAAATTTATTTCATTGTTCTTAAAATTATTTTTCTAATTTCTGTTGAATTGTTTTCAGCTGATCACGGATGTGGCCAAGGATCTCGAGCTGAGCCTGCATGACCTTTTGCCTGATGTCTCAATATTAGGTTTGGATCTGTCCGGTGGGGTGAATGATTTGATATGTGCACGTGACAATGTCGCAAATAGTGTGCCATCAGGTGAGCCCGTGCACGGTGCCTCTGCACCATCACCAGCAGCACCATCACCAACTCCATCACCACTCACACAGCAACAACTCAAGCCAACACTCAAGCCCAGCCCCAGTGGCGCCCCCACCACCCAAGCCGAGTCGTATTCGTACGAATGCTTCCTATCTTCGAGCAACTGTCCAACAACCTCAAATCTTCACGCCCAACCATCATCTCCAACAAGTGATCATCACCACTACCACCATGAGCACACTCACTCGCACCATTGCCCATGCAGAGGCAGAGTGCAAGCAAATGCACAGTCCCAATCGAAAAAGGCATCAAACCTCATCAAGTCCAATGCAGATTCAAGGAACCGAGCAAGGAGAGGATCCCAACAACAACAACCACGACCACCACGACTCAGTCACCAAAGTTCACTCGACTTCTATGTGCCCAGCAGAGTCAAACATCACTTCGGCCCCAACAAGTCGAAACAGTCCGACCTTGGTCTCTCCACGAACACATTTCAACGTTTTGAATGTAAGTTAAAATTTCTTTTAATACAAATTTTGAAGTCTGCTCTTCAGTTCATAAAAGGTTTTATTTAGAAATTTTTTGGTTTTGAATTTTATTTTTTCAAAAGTTTATTAGTTATTTTATACATTTTTTATTCTTTTAGTCAATAGTACTTTAAATTACGTTTTTCCCTTTTTCATATTTATTTTCGATTTGCCTTTAATTTCTCTAATCTAACTCTAATCTGATCACTAACCAAATCATCTTAATTTTCTCCAATTCCTAACTAACCTCCACAGCCAATGCCAACTCATTGCCCACTCCACTCCTCTCCCCCCACTCCTCCACTTCATCATCACCAGCCTTAACATCTCCTCTCTTGAACAGTAGTCAACTGCGATCATCCAATCCTGATGATGTGATGCTTGTTAGTCGTGATGATTCTCAGTCCTCACTCGACCTAATTCCGTCATCGAATTCTCTGTTTGAGCGTCACTTGATTAGTCAGATTAGATCGAGTGTGAGCAAAGTGAACAATCAGCACAAACTGAAACAAAGTTCGAGTCCAAGCAGAATTCCTGTTCGAGTTCACAATTCTTCTCTCAACTTGAGTAGTGCAGCGAATAGTAGATTCCAACGTAGTCAATCGATTAAATCCAAACCTATGGTCCAAACCGGGTCCAAAGTGTATCCAAGTCTTTCATCACCCAATCAGTCTTTATCCAAATCTCCCAACAGTAAAACATTAGACCAACCAAACGAGCTTTTCCACCAATCCTCAATCCCACGACTCAATTCCGTGGGCAACAGTAGCAACAGTAACAGTCCTGGAAGATCTGCTTCCTCAGCTGCCAACTCCAACTCTTCCAATTCTTCCAAAACTAAACTAAAATCTATTTCCAATTCTTCCTCTTCTGCTTTCACTTCTTTCACTACTAACCATAAAACTAATGTAAGTTTCCTACTTTCTTTCTAATTTTTTTAAACTTAGATTCGCAATTAACTTCCTTTGCTCAAAAAATTTGTTTCAAAATTATACAATTTGAAATTGTTTCCTTGTGTCCGCCGACTTGCGCTTAATTAAAGGTCTTATTTAAGTTAGTTGTTTTATCTTATTAATTCGAATTCCCAAACGATTTCTATAAATCCATCAAATTATTAATAATTCTTATGACGAAGCCAAAAAATTTCATAATTTAATCATTTAAATTGGAATTTTATATGATATGTTTTTATTACAAATTAATAAGACAGAGTACAGAGTGATTGATTTAATAATTAGTAAAAGGTTAATTCAAGAATATACTTTTAGAAAACAATTTTTCTAAAAACCACTCTATAATTTCACTTTAAAAATCCATAAATAATGAACTTACGCAGTAGAAGTTAGCTATCATGCAAGTAATATATCATCCCCTGTTATTAATAAAATAGAAATACTTCTTAATTCTTATTCTATTAAAAATCCAATAATATTAAGTAAAGTGCTGACAATGAAATATTTATATTCTACAACCCTCGTGTTTGAAAAACTAAAAATTTCAATATCTTAAGAGTATGGAAAACTACGAAATTTTATTTTCATACAATAATTTATGTGGATATTATGGAATTTATTATATTTAATATTACAATAATGGATGCAGTTAATTTCAAATTTTATTTATATTTCTTACAAATTTTTGATTTAACTTCCTAAATATTCTTCTTGAGGATCGCTTTTTCATTAAAAGGTTAAATAATTTCAAGCAATTTTGTTTTCTGTACTAACATTTCATAATTACCTCTACTTCTACTAGAATGTCTTAAAAAATTTAAATCTTTTTAAAACTCATCTTATGCACGATTAGTTTTTAGTATCATTATATCTCTCGCATTTAAATAACTTAAATCCTGATTCATTTGAAAAATGTTAAATATCTCTTCGATTGATTAACGTGTGATTAAACCCAACTTACTTGTTAGCATATAACCAATACCTTGAGGGCATTAGCAGTACTGCATATGTTGTAATGTATCTCGCGACTATTAGTGCACAGTAAGTATTGATTAGATCTGATCGATTAAGATGATGAACAACATGTTGATTACTTGACCATTAGGGATATTAGTTGGAGGATTGGGCACGGGTTGGGAAAATTGATTATTGAGGAAAGAGTAGGAGTAGGAGTAGGAGGATTGAATGAGTGTGAGAGATTAATTGAAATTGATTACTGAGTAATGGAAGAGTTTATTTTGCTTTTACTTTCACAATACATTATCGATAAGATCTTTCATCTTAGTTGCTCGTAGTATTTACTTTCTACTAACCACAAAATGCAAAGAGGAGATGTGTTGTAAATTAACTTTTTGTACTAAGTCTTTAGTGGTTAAGAGTAATTTGCTCAGGTGTCAATTAAATTACTCATGATAAACAGAAAATGTTTTGTGCATTAATAAATTGATCAGCTCATTTAGTTACGCAATTGATTGATTATTACTGATTGAAAGAAAGATTGCGCAAATATTATTTCATATTCATAAGAATATGTTTTTGGATGCCGAAACTTTAGTCATTACAAGACAAAAGTGGAGATAAAACACGTTTTGACCTTGTCTTTGTTCTTAGATCCGACTTGATTGAATGGTAAATACTATTTAGTGATTTAGTGTATTTTTGTTTATTTTCATGAGTAAAATTAATTAGATTTTACGATTGAGGAATTTACAAAAAGGTTAAATATATTTAAATAATAACTTATCATAATAATTCTCCCGCAAAGTTTTATTAGAAATAAAATATCTTATCCGCATGTTTTTTTGCAAAATTCAGAAGATCCGAAAAAGATAATTTGATTTTTTTATCTATCTGAGTCAATCTTTTTGTAAGCAAATTTGTTTTTAATCATGCATCATTCTTATTTTCTCATCAATAATCATAAAACACATCCTACGCCATTTTTATACTGTTGAAGTTACGAATACTTAAAATATAACTTGAAAACTAGTTTTTCTGGAGATTTTTAGAAAAGATCAAAAGGGCAACCGAAGTAACATCCTCGACATGTGACACTCGTCAGTGAATGTCCTTAGTCAATCTGAGTGTCTGACATTAAATGTCTTTTTTAATAAATAAAACACAAACTTGTAAGTGACTTTCATTACATCATCTGCCTACGCAGTTTTATTTTTTATATAAATTTTTTCTATGTCCAAACTTCAAATAGAAAGGTAACCCAACTTATCATATCTAGACGAGGAAAACGAATAAAATGATCTAGATTAAAATGCCTGAGTCAATATGCTAATATACCAAGGTGTGCATCTTTTCTCACCTCAATTCATAGCTACTAACTTGTTTGCATGTTTGTTTAGTATTCAAGTCATGTTTTGTGAAGGATTTGGTCACTACTTTGTAAGACCTTTCAGGAACAAAGTTGGACTTAATTGGATCACGTAGAGTGTATTAGTAACATAGTTGGGCTACTTTGAACAACTGAAAGTAAATAAATGAATTTTTAGTTAGCGAGAGCATTCTTAGAATTGATAAAGATTTGGTTTTTTCCAATTTTTTTTGTAAACCATGACGCCCATTATTATGGATGAAGTTAAGTCTCAGAAAAGTATTTTGAGAATAGCCCTGATTTTATTCAAAAATTTAAATTGTTTGATGTTTTTATTTATTTATTTTTCTTAGTTTTTCGAATATATACTTTCTTTGCAAGCAAACGAACAACAAAATCTTGCAAACTTGTTTTGGGACTTAACTAGATCGTATATTCTTCTTAGAAATGCACGAACTCGTACAAAAGCGTCACTTGATTTACGACATTTCTTTTTTTCTATTCTATTTGTCCCATTCTTCGCTTATTTCTAGTTGGTCTACTTAAGATCTTATTTCCAAGTTATTTTTATATAAATAAATTTTCGTTACATTATTTTGACTAGACAGTTAGAACAGGGTTAAGGTGTTTTAAAATTTAAAATTCTTTTGTTTAATTTTGTGTTTATTTGAATCGCCTTGTTTTTATTTAAATTTCATTCTATTGTGCTCTCTTTCTGGTTTATATTTATAAAGGAAATATATGTACGTATGAGAATATTCATTTATATGAGAAGTGTCGTAGGTGTCAGGTTTAATTTCTATTATGTTTATGCATAGAAGTGTATCTGCTTTTTTTGAGTAAAATGTTAATAACACTGAGTGCTTTCGAATATGCACCATAAACAATTTACGCCTTTTAAATAGTTATTTTTTAATATAAAAACTTTTTTAATAATTTTTATGGTTTTATAAAGGTTACAATCGTTTTTCAGTTTTAAGTAGGTAAATAACAAAAACAAATTAACAAAACGTAATTACAGTTTCGAATTAATAAAAATTATAGTATTAAGTTGATCAAAAGGCAGCTTTTTTTCATCATCCCAGTTTTCCCATCGATACATCTAAACTTGGTATAAACAAAGGTTTCTATATCAAACACAATTCAAAATTAATTCATAATTCAAGGAAACTTTTTGAATAAACAAACCAAATAAAAATTGACATAGAAAGCTGAGTTTTGTCGCATTTTTCTGTGTCTGTACTTGAGTCTTTTTTTCTCTATTAATTGCCAGGTAAACAAATATTAATTAATCATCTCTGACAGATTGGCAAAGAGAAATTCAACTAAATGATAGTCAAAATAAATGTTGAGTTGTTTAATAAACTTCTGTTATTCAAACATTTCATTTACGAGTTCAACTTCTTGAATATGTTTTGTGTTATTTGTAATATAATTTTAATTGAAATATTTTCACTGACGGAAATTAATAAACAAATGAATTTGGAAAATTTTGCAAACATAGGAATTTTTTATGTTTAATATAAAATGACGAAATTTAATTAAACTAGACATACTAATTTTGTTGTTATTTTATTCTCTGTAGGTTTCAACTAATTCGACACCAAAAGTGCTAAGACCTGCACCACCTCCGCCAAACTCATCTCCGCCTGCGCAAACCAAAACAACAGCTAGGGATATTCCTAATTCAACTTCCAGAATTTCAGTTAAAAGGATAACGTCATCTGTGAACGGTAGTGTTGATGCAGTTGCAGAATCCAAAATACCCGAGTCAATGTTGGAAAATCTGAATGAGCTTGATAATGAAATTGATAAATCTGAGGTGACGCTTCTTCAATTTCTACCAGAGGGCACCGTTGATGATGATGAAGAAGAGGAGCAGGAGGAAGGAGAAAATGTTCTAATATCATTCACAGAGGATGTACTACAAAAAGTAACAAAAATCTCGAATGAAAAGCCAGAAAATTTTAATGAAAGTGGTGATTCTAGCAGTGAAGATTTGTTAGAATCTCAGAATGATGAAGAGGAGGAAGAAGAAGAGAGGGAGGAGATTGTTGAGGATAGTTCCTTTGTAAATACGTTTGATATAGCACATTCCCACAAAGACTGTGCTCCTCCAGTGCCAGCAGAGAAAGGCCCAGATCTCGAGGAACGTCTCCGACTGAGTCAACCCATTTGGTATCTTCCCAACATAAACCGGGCAACTGTCGTTCATTATCTCCAGGGAAAGAATGTTGGAGTTTTTATTGTAAGTTTTAATCTAACTTTTATTGAGGCATGCTCAGATCTAAATTGCATCTATTTTTTTAATAGATTCGTCAATCGAGCAAGCCCCAAACCTTGGCCATATCCGTACGTCTACCTCACGGTCGCGGACCTCATGTGGAGCACTATCTGATCGAGAAGCGTAATACCTCAAAGTGCAATTGCCTCTACCGACTCGAAGGGTCCGAACACTATTTCACCACAATCCTGAACCTAGTGGTGCACTACTCGAATTGTTGTGATGAACTTCCGGTTCGGTTGGCACTGCCACCTGTACTACGAACTTCGACCTCAGGTCGCAATCAGTTGACCTCTCTCGCACTGCTTGGACAGGAATTTTGGCAGTCGAAATTTGTTCAACTCAAACAGTTGCCTAGAAATTCGCTCAACACTGAAACACTTGCATTAGTCAGTAGTAGTCAGGATGTTGAAAGTGAAGTATGAGCAGAACCAAAACCACGCCTTCCACCACGTCGACACAATTCCAATAGTTCCTCCAACACTTCACTGTCCAGCAGTTCTGCGCAGTCACACTCAACTGCTAGTCCAGTTTTGGTTCCTAGAAAAAAGTTGGGAATTGAACAACAACCAGAAGTGATAACCAGAAATCGATCTCCAATAACCAAATCGTCACCTCCACCACCACTTCCACCTAAGAATCCCGATTCTGTAAGTCCTTGTTCAGAATTGTCCCGAATTGTAGAATCTCCAGAAAAATTTCTCGAGGATTCAGTAGTTGTAACAGAAAGTGCTCCAAAACTTCCTCCACGTCGAATTGAACTTCCACCTCCGATTCCACCTAGAACTAAAGAGAATGGGTTGAAAGAATCTCAGACCATAACCTCACCCCCACCACGACCAACAGCTAACAAACGTTCCTCACCCTCAAGTGAAGTTGTTCGACTGAACGATCTACTAAGTCCAATGTCAATGACCGAATCGGAGATTGATGAAATATTGAACAAACCCAAAGTTCCTTTATCTCCCAGATTACCTTCACCTTCCAGTTTAGCAGCTGCCAAAGCTAACTATTACAATCACTTGGCATCGTCAAATTCCGGAAAATTATCTCCACCTCAGCCTAAACCATCACAACAATCGATTTCAATCATTTCATCTAGTCAAATAAAAACTTCTTCACCAGAATTGACCTCATCATCTGCGACTGAGCAAAGTCAAAAGGAAGGCTGCGATGTTTACACTCAAACGGAAGTACCAAAGCACCCACCACCACCTAAACCCAGAGAGACTCCTCCTGCACGACCAAATTCCAACTTGTCTGATTCGAGTTATTACATGGATCCAATCGATGCACTTGTAGTGATCAATGGTGTGAGAAATTCTCTAGCAATAGAATCCAATAGGGTCTTACTACAAAAACGCAACTACTCGGATCCTGAATTGGCAAGTCAAAAAGAATTTTCGAATAACCATGAAACGTATAATGGATTTGCTTGTTCAAACCACAACAGCAGTCATGGACACTCCTTGGAAAGTCTTCTTGAATCCTTCAGGAATCGTTTTCCAACTGTTAGTACAATTAGTGATAAAAAGAAAGATTATTTCCTAAATGTTTCAACTCAACACGAGAAAATTGACAGAATAGAAGAAGCACCAGAACACGATGGGCGAGGAAGAGTTAGTTTATCAAGTAAACCTGATGCAGGATTCTCTACTGTTGATTCCATGTGGCAATGGCATGACTGTGCTCGAAGAAGCTCAGATGGAGTCTGTGTAGAACGATGTAAGCCTCAACAACAACCGGAAATTCCTGCTCACAGCAAACGTGCAAGCATTGCTGTCTCAATACAAAGTGATGTCACAACAGTGGAAGATATAATGAGTACCCTTTCGCCAGAATTGGTTGTTCCCAAAATGACACTAGTTTCCGTTAGTGAAACTGAGTTGTCGCATGTCAATGGAAATGGTACAGGAACGTACGACAATTTGAGCCAAGAAGAATTGGAACAATTAAAAAAGTTGAATGGAGGATCTTTTAGATCGACAAGATCGGTGGTTACAGATGGAACTGATTTCTCAGAACCATGGAATATGGACATGGTGGAATCGAGGATTCTGTCCGAGTTTGGCAGTGCAGCAGCAGGATCGTCGCTTGAGGAGTGTGAACTTGAGTCACTTGATTCAGTCTCTCTCGATGCAACAGCACAGTTACTCAACAATGATCTCATCCACTTCAACTCGTACCTTCTCGACAAAGAATCCGACAAGCCATCACATTACAGTCTAGACCAGGATTATGACAATGTGGCTGAGGATGAGGACTACGATGAGTATCATCCAATGAATGGCACTGGCCAGCACAATTATCCAATGAAACGAGACGATTCAGAAGTGACACTCACGAATGTTGATGTCAATGGAAACAATTCTACTGATGATGCAAACTCGCCACAGAACATTATGTTGGACATTGTGAACAATATTAGTTTGTATGTGTTTGAGTTGGCAGAGAGGAAGGACAACACTTTTGCCAAGTCGATTCACAATTTCATCGAGTGCACCAAGGAGGGCACGGAGACTAGTCCCACTGTGTAAGTATTGAGGGGTATTCAAAAACCATTAAAATAACTAATCCATATATCTAACCCACAGAATCCTCGGCTACATTCGTCAGTTCATGAACGGCATGAAGAACTACCTGATCAAGCACGGCGAAGGCGAATTCCTGTGCATAGTGAAACGCGAACGTTCCCGCCTCAAACCTCACCAATTCCTCAACATTGACTCCATACTCGAGTGTGCCCTCCAGAAGTTGATCATCGCGCCACTGAAGAATTACATTTACGAAATATGCATTCGAGCGTACAACTCGAGCGGGGCACTCAAAATACTGTCACACAACATTAAGCTTGCACAGAAGGCGAGTCCAGAGGAGTTGGGAATCAAGGTGGAGATGTTGCCTATTGAGGCGACAGTGATGGCTGAGATTCAACACAATTTGAGGAGACTGCAACAGTCGTACTCACCGATCAAGAAGTTGGAACATCTGCTACGTGTCTTTGGCTTAATAAGACAACACTTGAGCCAAAAATCGAAACAAAACGGAGGACGATCCACAAAGCCTGTATACTCACGGTCCCTTTCCGGCGAGGACATGGTGGCCATGCTTCTGTACACGATCGTGCAGTGCGGACTCGTTTCGGTGCAAATCGAAATGGAGTACATGCTGGGCCTGTTGCACTCGTCCATCCTCAACACAGGTGATGCCACTTACTATTTGAATGTGGCCAGTTCGGCAATTCAACAACTACTCACCAACATGTACGATGGTGGGAGTACGGTGCTGGAGCATGTGCACAGTACTAGCACTGCATCTGTGAACGGTTGTGTCATGTCAGCAAGTCTGGTGCTCAGCATTCTCATACCGAACGAGCTTACCTCCTCGATTGGGTGCAAGCAAGTTCCGGTGAGGCCGAACATGAGTGCCAAGGAGGTGTGTCGCATGATTGCTCACACGCATAGGATCACCAATCCTGAGCATTATGCCTTGTATCGAATCAAGGACCTGCAGGATCATGCACTCGCCGATGCAGACTTGCCCCAGATGATCAAGCACCAGATGATGCAGCGAGGCGAGCCCATGCCCATCTTTGCCTACAAACGATGTGATGCCAACTTTATATGGCCTGATCAGTTGCCGGGAACTGAAATGCAGGATCGACAAATATGAAATCTACCTGAATGTACAAAATTGAAAATCTCTAAATTGTTATGCTGTTCGAACTTACCTCATCGTGTTTATGCCTCTAGTCTTTGTAAATTTATTTTTAAAATGTTTTTCATCAATAAAAGCTTTTAAAATGTTTCATCTAAATAATAAGCTAAATTTATTCAAATTTATTTAAATTTTAACATGAATTTGATCGTCATCATTTAATTCAATTTCAAATATAATTGTGGAAATTGTTAACTTAAAGGTAAATTTTGTTTCTATTAAACAATTTTTAAATTCTTTGCTTAAGGTGAAAAATTTCTAATCTGAATATCTAATATATTTTTACGTTGAATAGCTTGAAAAAATATCGCAAATACCATTCAGAAAAGTTAACATTTTTGAAACATTTTTGATTTAATCCTTTTTAGCTAAATTGTTAATTATTGTTTATATATTAAGATTGTCATTGAATACAATCTATTAAATTGTCCATTAAATAATTTGTTTCTTGTGAGAATGATTTTTTAAATGATACTTTAAATTCACATTTTATGTATTTATAAAAGTATCGTTGAAATTAATAAATTTTATAATAACTTGAGTTTTTATTTTAAAAACTTTTTAATGTTTTCAGAATCTATAATTATTTGTAGAGTTTAGATACAGCAAAAACGCATTTTCTAAATTAGGTGACCAACTAGAAACCAAGATTTAAAAAGGTTATATTTTATAAATTATAAAATTATTATATTTCCAAATGTTCAAAAAGTATTCGTTAGTTTAAATGAAGTTCTTAGTTCTTAGTTACATGGGGATGCAAGTAGATGCTAATTAAAGGTTTTTATGTTACTTAACTTTACTTTCATAGTCAGACACTATTGTTTTTACGCATTTATGCAAAATATTAAAATCTATCTAAAAAATTCAATTTTTATATTATTTATACTTTGATTTAATATACTTGTGTTTGTCAAATCATTAAACATCGAAGAAACAGGTAAATCTTCAGCAATAATCGTCTATAGTTGCACAATTGTTTATTCTTAGATATTATAATGAACAACTTTCTGACTTTCAAAAACGGTTAAAATAATTAAAAATTTCATAAGATTTTACCTGACACGTCCTGACTTTCATCTAACAGGTTTTATATTTTTCCTAATTTCCAATCCATATATTTTTATTATTATTTATCAAGTGAAAATAATTAATTGAAAATTTTATCTTTTTTTATAAATCTTCCTAATTGTGCTTTCTTTGTTATTTTTTCATTCCGTTTGCACATTGATGAGCTTAACTTTCACCAATGATAGCAATTTGAAAAACTTTATGAATTCCCATTTTCCACTATTATTATTCAGAACAGAAAGACTCGTCTGGCCACAAAGTGGCATATCAACTGCCACTGTTTACTTGTCTCGTAGTGGTCAATGTCAATGTGTGTGTCAGTGGCAGTAGCACAGTGAAGTGCATGAGACTGAGAGTGAGAACAGACGCATTGAGAATACATTGACACAGTCACTCACACAGTTCGTTCCCCTCATGATGCAGTGCTTGCTACAGTAGTGCTACTTGGTTTAATGTTAGCCGATCGGCAGCCGACTGCAGTCACCACGCTCGGTTCAGTTCTCGATTGGCCACCGTTCCGTGCACATTACCACTTGTGTGTTTTTTTTGTTCATGACAGAGTACCCTTGTGTGTTCTCCCTCACCACTATTCGGTAAAAGTCAGTACCGCTAACCGTCAGCCTGTACTCTACTTCTACTAATAATAACCAACTCTACCTCTCATCTCGCGTATCAATGCGACCGTCGAGCTTTAATGCCTTGAAATCTCCGACTCAAGTTTGTTTTCCTCTGTGTTTTTGTCACCCAATCAGTGTTCAGTGACTCATCATCAGTGAATCTCAACAGTCAAGTGTCAATGTGATCAAGTTAATGTTTGTTTCAATGTGAGTGCTCAATTGTAAATTGATTCTTCCATGTTAACCACCACAAACAACAACAATCTTAATTCAAGCAATCGACTGTTTAGTCCCAAGCAAGTCTAATCCACCGTCTGCCGACATGTGTTCGATGCGTCATGTGTTCGACGACCGTCGAACACAACATACACTGACATACAAAAACATACACGAACGCGTATGGAAATGCATACATCATCGAACACGACATGTGTTCGATGGTAACATACATATTGAACCAATGGATTCGATTGGCCCCTTTGGACCATACGAGGATTCTATCGGGTGCATTGACCCAACTGTGAGCAAACTTGGGTCCTATGGACACTATGGACTCAGAGTGGTACATAGGAGGATTCTTTCGGGTGCATTGACCCAACTGTGAGCAAACTTGGGTCCTATGGACACTATGGACTCAGTGCGGTCCATAGGAGGATTCTTTCGGTGCATTGACCCAACTGTGTGCTTGGCGTCAGCTCCACAAAGAATTTGGCCATGTGAAGATGCGGATTCTGACTTTGAGAGGAGTTTGCCAATAGATAGATTTAGTGCATCGACATCTGCTCGTACTAGAATGAGGATGGGGACGAAACCGAAATTAAAGTTTGTCCTACGGTAAAGACTGTTACGTCCTGTCATGCTATTCAAGAGGCAGATGTAGTGGTCGTTTACGAATGTGCACTCAGTTTCCGGTGGTGGGCCAACCGTGGGCCAACGTAATCGAAATATGCGTCAAAATAAGCGACCTACAAAAGAAACCCCCTCCCAGGATATACCTCAACCCACCGAAGACGATTGTGCAGATGTGAATACGAACGCAGATGAAACAAGTCTTAGCGATGATGAATTACCACCAGCCAATTTCAGTAAACTAAAGAGAACGAAGACTCAAGAACGAGATCAGGCTCATTTTAATGACAGCAACTATGAAGCACCACATGAAGCGAGATTTTCATCTTTTCACAGCGAACAAGGATTTGACCAGCAAAGAAGCCAGAAAAGTCAAACAGGTAAAGAAAAAGAAAGTCAAAGAAAAAAACTATCACTGCAAGGTTGACTGTTGTGGAAAGTCGTTTCAATCCAATTCACATTTGATAAAGCACACACGAATGCATTCCGGAAATAAACCATTCGAATGTAAGTGGCCTAAGTGCAAATATGCAAGCTACGATCCTTCTGCTACACGTCGCCATATCAAATCTCACATTTCTAAATCTGAATTGACAGGTGAAAAAGCCAATGTGGAACGCTATTTTTTTGTGCGCCAAGATTTGTTGAATGTAGAACTATCCTGATTTATATACAATTAAATTTACTTTGATTACTTCTATACTTTGATTTTCACTTTATTGCCGTTATGATTATGATTATCCAAATATTATTATAACTTTGCTAATATAAAATTAATTTAATAAATGCTTTAGAGCTTAAAGTCCATGATGAAAGTTTGTGAACATCGATGTTTACTTTTAGAATCCTTTGGATCAAAGGTGAACATCGATTTCAGGCCTGTGTGTCATAGATCCAGTAATCACCTGTATCAATGTCACTGTACTGCCCGATGGAAGCTTGTCCAAAGACAGCAAGACTAAGAGAAAATCCCAAAAGTCCAAGATCGACGTCGTGGTCTACTGCACAAGATCGACTCTTGGATCCGCTCACTCAAGTTTGGAACTTAGAACTTGACTTGGATCCAAGAGTGATTGTCTAAGAGTGTGAACAAATCAATGGGAAACTAGGTCAAGTTTAAGCCAAATGCACGTTCGAGCGAGTGATACCTATTGGAACTGCGAACGTTCAAAGATAGATCATCCAGGCACAACGAGTCGAGTCGGTCGTGGTGGAACCTACGTTGGTTACAGGAACCCAGTCCACGAGCCCCAACTTCCAAGATAAACAAAAAAGCCCCCTAGTACGATCGACATTGGAGCTTGTTCGAACATGATGAACAAACAGTCTAATAAACACTCTGGAACCAACTTCGACAAGTTTGATGACGAGTGTGACTATGCACCACTATCACTGTGAGATACTTTAGAATTCTTTGGATAAATGGTGATCATCTAATTCACATTTAGAATCCCTTGAATCAATGGTGAACATCGAATTCACATTTAGAATCCCTTGGATCAATGGTGAACATCGAATTCACATTTAGAATCCTTTGGATCAATGTTGAACATCGATTTCACATTTAGAATCCCTTGGATCAATGGTGAACATCGAATTCACATTTAGAATCCTTTGGATCAATGTTGAACATCGATTTCACATTTAGAATCCCTTGAATCAATGGTGAAGATCGAATTCACATTTAGAATCCCTTGGATCAATGGTGAACATCAAATTCACATTTAGAATCCTTTGGATCAACGGTGAACATCGAATTCACATTTAGAGTCATTTGGATCAATGGCGAACATCGAATTCACCTTAAGAATCCATTTGTACCCAATATTTGGTTCATCAACAATCCATGTATGCAATCGTCGAAATATCGAACAGAAGTCGCATCGAACACAATTTTTTTCCGTCGAACACATGTCGCATCGAACAGAAAAGTGTATGTTACCATCGAACACATGACGCACCACAACATACATTCACGTACGTTCTATTGTCAATCTATTGTCAATTGATCTACATTGAAGTGTGGCATTGTTATCTTTTCATTACTAGCTACTGTATCTTCTCTTTGTATGATCCTTTGTTTGTATCCTAAGAACCTAAATCCAAACGAAAACAACAAAGCTGATTTTGATTAAATCGAGTATTAGTTCTATTTGAGTTTAATACATAGAGTAATTGACAAGTTTTTTCACCGAATAATAATCCACTGTCAACAAACTAGAATATTAAATTGTCAAATAATTTAAAATATAGTTGACAACATATTCAACGAGTTGACAATTTAGTTGCCAATGACAAGACATTGTCATACACATTCGTATTATGCGTAACCTGTTTTGTCCATTAGCGTGTCCTAAAGCTTACGTACTTGATAGTTTTATTCTGTAATGACACAGTTGACAAATGAGTCTCGCTTGTGTCAGTGTCATCACACTTCACTGTCAACCTGTCCTGTCCGCCTTATGCATTCTAGTGATTTCAAAATGTTAAATGATCCATCAAATTGGTCTAAATTGAGTGTTCAGTTTGGCACATGGGTAAACTAGTTGACAATTCTCAACCTTGTCCAATACTCAATGAGTTGTACTCATCAGCACCCTAAATAACCTTACCAATGGTTAATCTATTTTGTATGATTTGAGTATTTCCGTCAGTTTGAGTCAATCACATAAACAACAAAGTGTTTCCGTTCTAGTCGAGTGTTGACAGTCGTGTTTGTACCCACTCCCTCAAGTTCACGCATGTCACGTCACATTAATTCACTCTACCCTGCTAGTTTACGTTGTCCGTTTAGTTGGTAGAATAGTGCTCATTGTGCCTATTTGATGAATATGGCCATGTTGAGTTACTTCTCATCCATAGATTTACACAATTGATCATTTCCGGTCACTCTCACTCTGTGTGTACTCGAATTACTAGTTAGGTGTGTTTATGAGTGTGGTCTAATGGCTTTCGGTGGTTCTGATCCTTTAGGCGTTAAAGAATGCAAAATAATTAGAATTAGGCGTTGGGCGCCACTATTTTTTATTTTAAAAGTTCACTGACTTGCCATTTGTAAGAACAAAAGTTAGAATTCGTTTTAAAAGGTTAAATTTTTTAATGTTTGAATTTAATAAATTATGGATTTTATATTTTATTAATTAAATTAATTTTTCAAATTTAAAATCGATTCCCCATTGCGTAGCTTGAACGAATTTTTTTTTCCTGATTACTAAATTCATTCAAGTTTTAAATTAGGAGCAAAAATGTTTATTTTTAAAACTATTTTTTTTAAATTAGAGTAAGGCTAACATTTTTATTAAAACTATATTATTTAATCATAATTAATTTTTTATTCATCTTTTTATTTAGAAATCCAATTCATTTTTTATAGATCTTAAATCATAATTTGAGTCAATTTAACCCTCAACACATGATGCTCGTTGTGTTCTGGTCAGTGTCACCATGAGCAGCATCGGATCGTCACTGTCCTCCCAAGTCCGTCCCCAGCACGCACCCCACGCACGTCTTCGTCACCAACCTGCCTCGCTCGATCACCACTTCGGTCTGTCCTCCTCTGACAGTGACACAGATCACGTGACCACCAATTCCTGTGTTTCTGTAAGTAAAAGTCGTTCTTATCAGCCTAGACGTCGTCGTCAACGACTTCATCGAAACAATCGAGGACACTACGAGGTCAACCCGATTGTGAGTGATTTGTCTAGTATCCCATTGCAACACTTTGCTTTACCTCGCGAGCCATCAACCACCTCAACCTCTTCCTCGTCCACTTCGTCACCTTCTGAAGCGTCGTTTGATCTCGTGACAGATCTAATCGAACATAGTCAAAGTAGTGAGGTCCGTGACCTTGGACCTAATCGTGCAGTGCTCAGACTTGCTTTACCACCTAAAGGTAAACAAGACACCGACGAGGACCACAGCGAGCAACCAATCCAACCACCGGTCAACTGTCACAGACTGACACAACCACGAAATTCTTCTGCCTTCTGGGATGTAAGTTCACTTTAACTCTTACCTTATCACTGTTGTCTATATTAGTCAAGAGGGCCCTAGGCAGTACGGAACCCTACCATGGGTGCCAAACTAGGTCTTAATTACACTCAGGAATTTGTCATTTGTTGCGTTAAGTCCCGCTGTTTACTTTGAACTTTTTTTTGTTATTCACACTGTGTGATATGAAGAAAGGCGATTCTAATTAAATCGTAAACCTTTGACCCTAGGCCTTGGACCACACGCACCGCTCATGGTGGTCCTCGTGATTAGTTGACTAATATAGCGAGGGTGACTCATCACAACTCAGTCAGAGACAAACAGAACTCTTAACTCGTTTGAAGGAATGTTTTGTCAAACCACGAGACACTCTGGGCCATAAATAACTCTGCCTAATGATCAACATTTGTGAGGCAGCTGTGTCCTGAGGTCTAAATTTGGACATAGGGTCTAGTCAAAAATGCCAAAACATCTGTCTAACCCAACACGTGTTTGATGGGTTAATCCTTCTGAGAATGAGCCTCATTAATCGTTTCTCGTTGATTTGACGACAGTTTCTTTTCTTAAAATAACCCAAGATTAGTTTTGCTATTTCTTGCCACATTCTACCCCTCTCTTCTTCTAATATAACCGAGTGTGATCGATGCGGTAGGCAATTTGTGGACTTTAACTTAGTGTGTGTGTGCTTTGTGGGACATATGCCGACCACCGCGCATGTGTCCAATTAAGAGTCTAATCTTTTTCTTTTGGTCTTTGCGACTGCAGACTCGGTTGAGTCGTCTGTGGTTGAGTGTTTTATGTCTTTTCCTTCTTGCTTTTGCCCTCTCTTCTCTCCACAAGTTAATTTATTGTGCATTCTACGAGACAGGCACAAAGACTGAATTATGACCTTGATTTTACTGTTTTTGATACTTACAATTTTGTTTTTAAAAATTTCTTGTTTTATAGCTCAAATTATTTTAGTATACGTATCTACAAGTTTTTCCTGGTTTATTTAAAAATTGTATTTTATAAAATATATATTGAATGACAATGCTTTTTTAAAATTTGTAATTTAATTTAATATTTTTTAATCAAAATCATTACGCGCTTGTGTCGCATGTCTTTTTGAAAGGTTTAGAATTATACAACTGAAATCCAATTTTTGATTGTTTTTCAGTTATTTTTAATATTAGAATAACTTGTTTGTTTAAATATTAAATAAATTTTAATTAAATTTTACAAATTTGTAGTTTATTTAAATATTTTTTATATTTTTCATTTAACATTTTACAATAATTATTATATAATCTTTTAATGTTTCCTGTTTGTGTAATAATAATTCTCTTTGGAATATTTATAAAGCATTAGACTCGGTCTGTGTTAATGATTATGTTCAATAAAAAAAATTATACACTGGGAAACAGTTAACCGGAAAACGCTGTTCGTATATGACGTAAATCCTGGTGTACCACTCTCACTGTTGGATATACGTGGGTTGGTTATTTACTATGTTGTATCATACTGTCGCATTGTTGTGTGGGTTTTTATATTGTTTCAGTGTAAATAGGTTTATTGTGACTGGAGAGTCCTGAACTTGCCAAAGTCGAGAACTTTTTATGATTCATTTCAATTTGGTTTTTTCAAGATCACTATACTTTAAGAAATGTTTTTCTCCTGTCATCTAGGTCATCTGGGTTCAATAAAGCACCCTGATGGGGTCAGTGGCACCAACACTCTCGCCCTCTCCCACTCTCTCATCGCAGTTGTAAATATTGTTTTGCAGACATTCGCGCTTGGTTAATGATATGCAGAATGTGATATAAATAGATTAGGGCAAGAGGGTAGAAAGCTGTTGATAAAACAAAGAACGAGATGGTGTGGAGACACGAGACTCGATAAGAGATATGTGTGACACAGATTGTAATAGAGAATCTAGTGGATCCCTTAAGGGAGTATTTTTGACTTTGAAGTTTATTTCAAGGAGTTTATTATTAAACAATTTTTGCATGTTTTCAAGACGGGAGAGTTATTTAAAAGGTTTTATTAATTAATTCGCTTAATTTTAGCGCTCTTTCAAAAAATGATATTTATTCAGTGACAAAACAATTATTCTTACACTTTTCTTATAATTCTACTGTCCTGAGATTTTCTTTTTTAAATTTAAGTAAATTATTGAAATATTTTTGAACAAAATGTTATTCTAGTTATTCCTAGAAAAATAGTGTGGTTTTTGTTGGTATAATGTTATACGGTTTTATTTATCATTCTCGTTCGTATTAATTTTATTTAATTTATTAAGTTTATTTACAGTTTTTGTGCAATTCAATGAGCGGCGGTTTTTAGGCAATTCCAAAAGTTACCTTTGGATCCTGGATTGCATATAAATGGTTTAAACATTCTAACTTTACAGCTCACCTCAAACTCTCGACTTTGTTTATTTACTTTGGATCTGTCTTGCTCTCTCAGTTTGTCATGTAAATTTTATTTATTAAATTACTGATTTAGGTTTATATTTCGTTTATTTGCATTCAATGTCAATGTGTGTTCTTTGTGTTGTTTCAATCGAGTCGCTTTTATTTTTACAGGTCTTTAAAAATCTATTGAATTTTTGTGTACTTCATTTAGTGGTCGATTTCTTTTTTCTTTTTTTTGTTGATTTAAAAAATTGTAGCGTGATCAACAGAAGCAGTTTAAATGGTTAAAACAGTCAAACTTTTGAGTTCACCTAGTTTAAGCTTAAACTCCCACTTTGTTTATTTACTTTGAGTCAGTCTCGCACTCTCAGTTTGTCACTTTCATCTTGAATTACTGTTTTATGTTTATATTCTGCTTTATTTACTTTCAATGTCAAGATCTCTCGCTTGTGTTTATTTGCAGATTTTTGTCGAGCGTGAGCGAAGACTTTAAGTGACAAGAAATCCGATTTGGTTTCCAGTGAACTCCTCCTCCATTTCTTAACCGATTTGCATCAAACTTGGCCAAAGTGCTTAGAATACTATGCGATTGTGCAGTTCAACCTTGGTTTTTGCGAAAAATGTTTTTTAGGTATAGCTGCCAGTCAAATCTCACCTAGGTCAAATCTCTGTTTGAGTGTTCATTGTTGGGTCTGATGTCCAACAATGTGTTCAACAATGGCAATGGGAAATTTGGCTACAGTGTGACTTCAAACTAAGGTTAGGCAGGTGTTGGGGTCGGTTAGGATTGGGTTAGGTTAGATTTAGGTGGTTAGGCAGGTGTGGGTGTCGTTTAGGATTGGGTTAGGTTAGATTTAGGTGGTTAGGCAGGTGTGGGTGTCGTTTAGGATTGGGTTAGGTTAGATTTAGGTGGTTAGGCAGGTGTGGGTGTCGTTTAGGATTGGGTTAGGTTAGATTTAGGTGGTTAGGCAGGTGTTGGGGTCGGTTAGGATTGGGTTAGGTTAGATTTAGGTGGTTAGGCAGGTGTGGGTGTCGTTTAGGATTGGGTTAGGTTAGATTTAGGTGGTTAGGCAGGTGTGGGTGTCGTTTAGGATTGGGTTAGGTTAGATTTAGGTGGTTAGGCAGGTGTTGGGGTCGGTTAGGATTGGGTTAGGTTAGATTTAGGTGGTTAGGCAGGTGTGGGTGTCGTTTAGGATTGGGTTAGGTTAGATTTAGGTGGTTAGGCAGGTGTGGGTGTCGTTTAGGATTGCGTTAGGTTAGGTTTAGGTAGTTAGGCATGCGTGGGCGTAGGTTAGGTTAGGTTTACGTGGTTAGGCAGATGTGGGCGTAAGTTAGGTTAGGATTAGGTTAGGTTTAGGTGGTTAGGCAGGTGTGGGATTCGCTTATTATCGCTTACGCTCGACTATTCCCCATAATTTCAAATTTTGGGGACATTATTGATGCTAACAAAATGTAATGCTTCAAATTTAGCACCCGCAGGGCCCACTAGTATTTGTTTTTTGGAAAAAAGGAAACTAAAAAATTGTCTTAATTCTGTTTCAAGCTAACTCAATCGCTATTGATGCTATATATAACGGTTATATTAATTTGATAATTTTTAACGTTTTTACTAATCTTAATATTTTATTAAATTTTTGAGTTTTTCACTTTGTTAACTTTACATGTTTCCCAGTAACTTTATATATGAACAACTCGAGTGCACTGCCCCACCCCTCACTAAGCACTAACTCGAATGTGCACGAATCTAATTTTATCTCCAAACCAAACATTAACCAAATGTGTTCATTCACACCAACAGTGCAACATGAACAAATTATTACTCTGCAAGAGTACTACATGCCAAATATCGACTGGTTATAGAATATATTCTGCTCGGCCAAGCAGATTTTGTACATTCAAATTCGAAACACTTTCTCTACTCAAAATGAACACAAATTGGCACTGGAGAGTGAGACCAATTTGATTTGAGACCAATTTGAGTGTACATTCCAACTATTTCACTGCATTTGACAGGAGGATGTAGACTGAACCAGACAAATCGCATCATCATTTGCATATATCTTCTCTATTGCACATATACAATACACTCTAATCGAAATTTGGGTTGTGCATTGATAGAGTTACAAAGCACTACCAATAGTAGGATATTATAAATTTCTTGTCCTTATTTTTACAATTGCTTTTTACATTTAAAAACGAGTTTTAAGTTGCAAAGCACGATAAACAAATTGATACTTTAAATAATCCCTTTATCATTTTTGAATACAAATTTATTTCTTTGGATCAATATTTAGAATATACGAATGATATCGATACTTAGAAACTCTATCTGTGAATAATCAAACTACATCAAATTTTTACATGACCTAATACACTTACTTACATAGAAATCACTTGTGCGTAAAAAGGAGATGATTATTCTATGAGGAATTTAGAAGAAAGATTGACTCAATTTGAATCTTTATTTTATTTTTCTTAAAAATCAATAATTCTGGAAAGTGATTTTTAAATTCTTTTAGATCAAAACTTATTTAAATAGTAAAATGCGATGTCTAATTAAAAGGTCAATTCACATAAATAATGACCACCATCGGTCATCAGTCTAATCACAGTCATGTAACAACCTCAATGATCATTTAAATGTAAAACATGTTCAAATGTTGTTTTGCCTCACTCTCTTCTCTTCAATTGAATATTTTTGTCATTACGCCACGATGATGATGATGGCGCCCAAGCCTTGTTTGATGATCTCATCAACATGATGTACATCATCAAGTGGACAGTACAAATCTATTTGTCTGATCACTCACAGGGGGACGAGTGTCTGTGTGTTGGGAGTGGGTTGCATAATATACTAAGGAGAGAATTGAAATTGAGATGAGAATGGGAATGGATTCAGAGTGGAAATTGGCGCAAGGGAGCCATTCAAAGAGTATTCTTCGTTGTTTGAGTTGTTCAAATGTTCAATTTAAAATGGTATTCATTTTCAATTTCTCATTACACAATAGATTTGTGTTTTGTGATTTAACTCAAGAACATTCGCCGTTGGCGGTATCCAGACTGGCGCCTTGTTTGTATGTTTCCATCTGTGTCTGACATTTTGTAAGGCACAATTTTGTACGATTCGATGCAGACAATTATATCTTCAAGTAGTGTATACTCAACATGACTCCCTTTTCGACCATCTCGTTGCAACCAATCATTACATTACTTAAGTATTTTAGATCTTTTAGTAAATGGTTTCCTTTGTGCCCTTCCTATCTCATTCAATTGAGATTACTGCAAAGTAAACATTTCCTCAACATATTATTTATCTTTTTTTATCTTCCAAATTGAAGTAAGATGTATGGTCTATTCATTAAAAATGAGAATAAATCAATTCAACCATGACCTCTGTACAACAATTAAGTTCTCATTAAATGGAGGAAGGAGGGATTCGAAATTGAAGGAATACAAACATTTGTTCATTATTTTTTAAAACATTTTACGGTTTATTTTCAATGTTTACAGTTTTTGCTGCTAATTTATTTCTTGTCTTTTTTGTACAACAGGTCAAACCACAAACATGTAAAGGTCATAGGTCATACAGGTGTGTACCGTGACTGTTGTGATTTTAATGTAAGGGTATTTCATTCAGTTTCATCTGTTCTCGCAGTTTTTTATATGAAAAACATCATTTAATGCATTCCTCTTCATATATGTAATCACATTTTTAAATGCTTCATTACCCTTCACGAGTTCATATGTGAGAGTTAATAGAATGTGAAAATGCTGAAACTAATTGATCATTTAGTATTTAGAATGACCTGAGACAAAACGATGCCAAATTGGTTTTTTCCACAGTTTATAACTTGTTAAAAGTTAATAACTTTTTATTTCTTCTGTTTTGTGTTTTCCTAAGTTTTCCTAAGTTGAAAATTACAGCTATTGAACTTGAACAGGTCAACCTATTTTTATTTTTAAAAATAATACCAAATAATTTTTAGCTTTATGAATCAATCGATCACAGAGAGTTTTCCGATTATACTTTACCAAATAAATGCTCAAATAATCAATCAATTATGAATTATTGAATGCGAGTAATGTCGATGAACTAACATCAAGACTAACTGTTCAAATCATGTTCGAATTGATCGATTAGCATTTACGGACATCGAAATCCACATATCTAAAATTGAGAACATTCATAGAGCACTATACTAGAAATAACATAGACCGAGTTTATTCTTGTCGACTTTTTTGGATAGAGAATTGTCATTCTAAAAAAATTGGTCTTTGGAAAAATTATGTGCATAAATGAAACACACTTTAGCTTGCACGGGATATCCATGGATATTGATCACTCAGTACACTTTTTTTATGTTAGAATACAAAAAAAGAATTTAGAGGAAGTGCTGTACTGGAAAATATTAATTATCGTATATGAATGGTCCCTAACGTTCCGACATTATCCTTCTTTAAATATTTGCACATAGTATTCATCACTTTGCATAACAATCAATAGACATCCTCCATGTTAACTTCGGTATTCGTGTTAGACAAAATCCAGACTCTCTATCCTCACTTTCTTTCGTTATTTTCAAATTTTCCTTTTAAACAAAGGGATACAGCCTTAACTTAAATTCGTGAACAATAACAATGCGAGTTTCAGAGTTTATTTTTTTCTTAAGATTTTTTTGGAAAGTGGTTTAAAGTTTTTCTATTATTTAAGGTTTTTAACCTAAATATTATTTGTCCAAGTCATTGTATTTTGTATTAATTGTTGAATGATGACTGATCAAAGCTTAAACCCATTTTGATTTTTCACAATTTCTTCGACTATTAATCGTCTCAAATTCGTTAAACCATATTTTGAGAATCGACAGGAAGCACTTTGTAATCTTTATTATTCTTTGTTTTGTCTAGACTTAATTAATCTTTTTGTTTTGTTTAAGAGAAATTCACTAGTCCGGCAATTTAAAAGGTTAACCCATAAGTTTCTATTTACTAATAAATTTTGATTTCATTACTACAGACATTGAAACTTTTGATTTTACCAAATACATTACAAAAATTCTTGTGTTCAGTCAGGTATAGAATATTTCTTATAAGAAAAAATCTTCTACCTAAGCCTAGTCAATTTCCGTTTATCGTAAATAACCTTTCGCACGCGATATTAATCTCCATGTTACTTACTTCTACTGTATTCTACTATATTTGTGAGACAAATGATAAAACCGTCTTGTCTTTTGTCCCCTCAAGTTCACCTGACCTTTTGCAATATTCATGTCATTATCGTATTTTGATTGTTCGTCTGAAGATGATTATCACTCATGTTTTTACTGTGAGAGAGGAGGTCCGCAGGCACACATGATGCGCAGCAGGTGAACCTGCATAAGGTTAATTGCCTGTGTAATATGTGCGCAGCACGGGGGACCCTCGTTATATTAGACAGAGGGACAATAAAACTTGTGTGTTACCTAACCGAACAAATGCTAATTAAAATGCACTCGAGGCACTGCTAGCTTTAGTTCAATAAGTTTGTCCATTTATTACTGAATGAATTCAATTGATCACTTATCTTGGAATGTGTGGAATGTGAATTATGCAGCTTGCGGAGGAAGGAAATGTCATTATGACCTTTGTGTGCATCACATTGAATCAATTGCAATTGGACAAAAAGGCGTTAAATCACTTTTGTCTATCAAATCAATCATCGAACGTGTTTTTCCTTTTTGTGTCAAAATTGGCAAGTTTTTTTTATTTTTTCCCACCAAGGAATACTAATACGATGATAATGATCTGTGAATGTGGATGGTGAGTGAGCAATAGATGCATGAATGGACACACGAATGAATTACTCAACGTGCACAGGTGGGCTATGACTCAGTACTCTACACTTTCAACTAACGTACTGACCCACAGGCAACGTACTCGAGGATATGACAGACTGACGGATGGAGATGTGTGCTGGGTGATGTTGAGATACGATGGTAAGAACTGTGTGATCACTGGTTAAATAACTGTCGATGAGAAACGCTATTTGTGAATGGCCCATAAATGCGCACTATTCCTCAATGAAAATTCGAGGAATATATGCTGACATAGATTTAGTTTGAAAACTTAATTAGGTTTATACAAAAGTTTCTGTTTTGTAAATAATTTTGATAAGTGAAAAATAAAACACGAACTTTATTGTTCGTCTAATAAACTTTCTGTGATTGCACTCTTGAGTTGTGAGTAGTGAAAGTGAGGGAGGTAATTAAACTTGGCATTTTGGCTAATTTTGCATTTTGAGTTCTGAGAATGGTGTATATTTTCCCTTTGTGGTTTGTGTCTATGGTGTTCATTAAACTCTCATTTCGCATGAATAAGAAGACATTAGTGTGCACTTTAGCATAAGTTGAGTATGATCATTAAAATAAAAGGTTACTCAAAAAAATTATTTAAAATTTCTAATTTCTTTCCGTATTAATGTTCTGGTTTAACTTAAGTTCTGTCCTAATATAGATTGTTCTTTTGTTATTGAATTGTGGCTATGCAATGATGACAGGAATATCGAGTTTTGAGGAAGGAGGATTGGGTTGGGAGAATTGCAGACTATTCTGATTATAAACAGATTAAATTTTCTGTCTGGTTGTGCATTTGGGTTTGGGTGAATTTGAGGAAAATGGCGGAATATGATAGAGTTAGGGTAAATGGAAAAATATATTCATGTTTATTATTTTTTTCCCCCAGATTTTGGTTCGATTTAAAGGTTCTTTTTTTAATTATTATGTAATATTTACTTTAAATAATTTTCTATATTAATAATAAATATTTTCTGGTCAAAATATAACTTATTCAAATATAAATCTGTTGACCAAAACCTCCAAACCAGTCTTCCTTTACAATTCAAACAATTTTTGACCTAATTTGGACAGTACTTTCCCCACATTGCACCATTGCAACCAATTTATTGATTTACTAGTCTTAAGTTACGCCGTTGGCGTGAAGTCGGAGCTGCGGTATCGCGGACACTTTCCTTATCAGTTCAGTTCAGTCATCGATGTGCCATCAGAGTGCAACAAACACACACGTCAACTTATTCATCAAAACACATTTATTTAAAATATTAATCATTATTTTTTAAATATTCGGTGACATTTGACCTTATGTGCCAAAAAATAACCAGGTCGTTTTCACCTACACCAGATTTTTTTGTGAAATTTACTGAGAGATCCATTGAACCGTATAGCCTCAATCCTGTACAAAGAATTGTCAAATCAACGGTTCAATGTTTTTGAACAGATACAGTCAATAGTATGGAATTTGTTTTAAGACACAGTTTGTGTCACACAAGCACACCCACAATGTGAATCACAGCACTATTGTGTGAGTGTGTTTGTCACTGCGCATCCCCTTTGCGCACAGCGGGCGCGCTGTTCGGCGTGTGTGCTTATCTGTGTCTCACTCCAACTGTTGACACTCAGTCTCTACACATTTCTATACAAAATTTGATTTATTTTTTAAAAAATCTCTGCTCCGTTGACCTTTGACCTATTGGCCAAAAGGCACAACTTCACACCAACCAGAACATTGTGTAAAATTTTCAGACCGATCCATTGAACCGTATTGACGCTATCCCTCGGACAAGCGTTTTCCAATTGAGTTGACGGAGAGTCCTCACTTCACTTACTCGCTCGCTTCGCTCGCTCGACGTTCCGCTCCGACAATTAATGCATTTACTATTTGTTAGACCAACCCAAAAGTTTTCATATCGAAATCGACATTTTTCCTTGTCCATGACGACAAATACAGAAACTTTAGTGTTTTACCCAATAGAGAGGAAATGGAGACACAACCATTGACACAATGTGCATGTCATGAACGACACAAATCAAAAGTCGTTTATTGACAGTCATAAATAGCAATTGGAGATGATATCTAATTAAAAAGACACACTAAGACAGCTCATATAAAAGGTCAACTCAAAATTTTATGTTTAACCCAAATTTTTTACTATTTGCATACGAACTTATGTCTTTCCCTAATTCATATACATTCTATTGTGTCATTGTCCTCGTCCTCCGTCAATGCCATTTCCACGAATTGGTTTAATTTAATTCCCTCTATCTATTATTATAATTATCTACATTGCTTGGTGTGTATGTGTTTAGTCGCGCTTGACTGGCACAATTGGTTGCAACTGCACGATGCAATCCATTCTATTTGACTGAACTCACTCAGTAGATAAAAAGGGTTTGAACTCGAATGGAGAACAACAACAACGGGTAGATATGATCATGGACAGGATGATGATGATGACACATAGACCGGTTATGGCAGATAGTGTTGGGAATGTGCTCAGTTACTGTTGATTGTGATTTTATAGTTAATAGTTACGCTCTCTTAAAGGCCACACGCACGCTCCGACACTATCTCTGGTGAGATATAGTTAATAACCCCACACGCACACTACTTTTTTTCCTAATTAACTAAACTAGATGAACTAATCAACATATAATCGAATGCATAAGTTCAGGAGGGCATCCCTGGGTCGATCGAGATAATTCCCATGAACCAGTTAGGAGAATTTTGAAGGTTCAGTAATTTTCATGTTGAGCTATAATGGATTAAATATGAATCCATTAAAATCTTGTGTTGAATGTGTCTTGCTTTAAAAATGGTATTTTTTAATTATCCAATTGAGTCAAAATAGCTTTTTATCGGCTTCGTTCTTTTTGTATCCTTTTGATCACACAAATAATATATTTTCTTAATTGATCCTGTGAACATCAATATAATCAATATCATTGCATTAGTCTAGACAAATGTTGATCGAATCACATCGAATGGACACTTTCAATCACAAGTCAACTTTTCCATTACTTTATTTATTTTTGTCATTTTCTTCTAACTTATTCACTACCCCTCCCTAAAGATCATTTTATGTATTTATTGGGGGTTTCAAATGGTTTCAAATGTTTTTTCTTTTCAATGCTAATGTTTGTGTTTGTTGTTGTTCAGCTCATTAATTTCCACAATGTTTGTTTGGTGACTGTCATCAATGGAATGTCTTCATGTCCTAGCCAATGGCTATATTTCTTATCCACTACTCCTCGATCATCTCTGTACTTGCTAAGTATCAACACACAAAATCGATAAATGTTTGAGGGTGAGTGGTGATGTATTTCACTTGCAGTGTGGTCGTAAGTGAGTCGTGAGTGATGAAATCACCCAAAGCTGATACAAAACCAATTTGAACTGAAGTAGGCTCGCCAGACAGGGTCGAAGTACAGTGTTGTAATGTTTACGAAAAAAGCATGCTTTTGTAGCATCTCTGGAATTGTCGCAATTTTACTGTAATTAATTTCTGTTTGGCTTCGGTGTTTGTGTTTATAGTTTTGTAAAACTCGTTTTAGATGTTGTTTTTTTGTGACTCTTTTTAGTTCTAGAACTTGTTGGTCTTAAAATGGTTACTAATTATTATAGACAACGCTATTGTTGATTAAATGATTTTGTCATTTTGTATGTTCACTTTGACATTCATCATTTTGCTGTTGAAGAAGAATTTAACGGTTTATTAAATATTTATATTTCAAATAATTTTTTTAAAATTCTTTTTATAAATTAATCTATTTAAATAATTTTTATTTTAAGATTTATTAAATTTATTAAATTATGCAATCAAGCACAAGTAGACTAAGTCCCATATTTATATACCCTTCAAATATTACACAATTTCTAATCGTTCTTTCATAATGTTTGATGTCACACATTTTAAAGTAAATGCAGACCACACACATTTATAAACACATAATTTAAGCCTGTGGATGAACTAAAAAGGTTTCCTGAATTTTACTTTAGACTTGGCTTCTGTTATGCGCAAAGCTTTAAAGTGATTTTTCATTAAAATAGTTTCTCATCTTTTGATTGATAAAAACAAGTGATACTTTACGTTAATTATTTCGTAATTTCATATGAAAAGCAGCGAAGACCACTTCTTCTCGTCAGTTATTATTATCACATTCGTTATCTTTGGTGTCGTCTGTTGATTAATCAATTTGGCAGTGCCTGCACTTGGCACGATGTGTCTGTTTGTGGACTATGATAATTAGCAGTGAAAAATTAAAAAAGAAATACGAGATATTTTGTGAGTGAGTAATTGAATCCGACTGTTTTACGATAGTCAGGAGTCAGAGACGGCTCATGTGACTTGTTGATGACAGTTTTGCTGCGACATGCGTTTGGCGAATTTTTTTAAATGGTCGAAACAAAAAGTTTCAATTTTATTTCATTTATAGACGATTTTAAATAAAACAAAATTTTTTGCTTTCCTTTTATATATCCAGTGGTAACTTGACAATAATAGATTGAACTCAACTTGTTGGTCAATTGTGAGGTCTCTTTCGTGTCAGTGCCCATTTCGAATGACCTTTGTATTCGCCAATTAGACGCAGTTTGGTGTCAAATGACGCGTCAAACAGAAAGAGATCAATTTTGTTGATAAATAATGTGAGGAGAACGTGGGTGCCTATTTTAAGTGGTGCATTGACTTGGGTCATATTGCACTACTCACTAATGCATTAAGTAGGTCAACGTTGGGTCCCTGTAAGGTCAAGTAAGATTAGACAGTACCCTAGACGAAATAGAATGGAATGCGCTTTTAGTAAAAAAGACAGACAGACCCTAGGGTCGTTGACGCGCGTAACTTGTGCACTGCGCAGTGTTGACTGTGCTCAGCACATGCCAAGTGAGAAGAAGAACAGTTCGGTTGGAGTGTTTCTTTGTTGGTGTCCGTGTCCTGCTGTGGTGTGAAGAATGTTTCACTCTCACTCGTGTTGTGCTTGGTGCACTGTTCAAGGTACTAATTGAGGCTATTTGTTACACAGACAGACACAACTTTGGGACTGCACTCACATTAGCAAAAGATGCGAAAAGGTCGGTCACGGCTGAATCGTCTTCTTTTTTGTTAATCGGATTAGAGAAAAATTGTGCAGATGATGAAAATTAAGCTTGCATTTGTAATATTGTTGACTTTTCTTTCGTAGGGTTTCTTTAAAGGTAAGTTTTAGTTTAATATAGCTAAAAAAATAATATTATTTATCCTTATTTATTAAATTAATTACTATCCACAAAACATTATTAATCATAAATTATATTATAAATTTTCAATTCTGCGAATATTCCCATCGGTTGAGCGAAATGTAGTCGTTGACAGAATTATGAATTATTCCTCTCTCGAGTGTTCTGTCATTAACTAAACACACATTGCATTTTCCCTGAGTTGCAAATATATTAATAACGTCAAGCGCTAAAAAGTTTTTAAGTTAATTTTGAGAGTGTAACAAAAAATGTGATACGTTTGACAGTGCTTTATTACTTTACTTTGCTTTCTTTGTGTATAGCAAATTATATTATAATTCCCAGAGTGTTCTTTGATTTGACACAAACGAGGCGTTGGTGTAGTTGGTCTGAATCTAGTAGTATTCTAGTATGCTAATTTAACTTTTTAATATAAAAAATTGAATTCAAAATTTACTTAATAAAATATTTTTAAATATATAAATCAGAGTTAATATTTTCTCAATTTATCATGGTTTCTATTTGAAGTAATAAATTTGACTATTTTGCGTCTTTCAATTTCAATTTAATGTTTACTTGAGAATTGCAAATTAATTGATTTGAACTTTTCTCTGTGTGTTTATCTTAATGCAAAACAAACGCAAATAAATCACTTTCCATTTCTCCCCTTCTCATTCGAATCTGTTTGAAATTCAAAAACGTGCAAAAGCATAAACAGAAACGCAACAAACTCGAAATCACACAAATTACCTTCAATTTTTAATTTGCTCTGATCGCACTCTTTTTCAATAAATCAAAGGTTTAATTTTTTGAATAATTGTTCAATCAATTTAATAATAATTCATGATTCCAAACAAAACAAACAAATTTTGATCTCTCAAGTTAAAAAGGAGAAGTTTTCGAGTTAGGAGGTTTTCTGTTGTTTATTGTAAAATCAAATTTTTATTAAATTAAAATGGTTTTTGAGCCATGATTTTTTTTATTTCCAAAGTTTTTTAAGAAATAAATGGAGAAATAATAATGGTTTTCTTAAATTTAATAAAAATTTCTTACTTTCAAGAAACAATTGGGCAATCATAAACATATAAACGATTTGAACATTATTGATAAGAAAATTATATTTGGATATCACATTCCAGTTCTATTTAATAGTATTTACATTGTATCCATCTATTTTCTTCTGTAGCTTTCTCAAAAATAGTAATAGTCCAATAAATATTCCGAAATATTCATAATAATAATGTATTTACTAAACTAAAATCTCCAAGATGTCTAGAAAATTATCCCCTTGAGGTTTAATACTTTTTATGATGTATTGGGTGTTTAAAATTTTATGAGATTTTTATTAAATAAATTCAATCTTTTTTATTTAGTTGAACACTCTGTAGATATTCTATAAATAACTCAGTGTATTTTTGCTTATTCTGAATAACAGAATTTGGCAAACAAACAAGTGGAAATTCAACTTTGAATATTTTATTTCTTATCTTAATACAGAATGTCACAGGAAAGTTTGTTTTTATGCCAACGGAATATTTAAAGGTAAAATAAAATTATTTTGACAATCACAGATCATTAATTATTAATCAACTTACACAGAATGTATGAATTGGGGTTTTAAAAAGAAAAAAAGAAAATTTTAATTTGTTTTGCGTAGAATATATTTTTAAATTGGGGATTTTTTAATAGAAATGAAGAGAATTTCGTTCTGTCCTGATTTGCTGATGAATTATTGATTGACTGAGTGAATAATAAAGAAGTAGGATGGGACAAATAGATCGAGTTTACTGCATTCTGATTGGTCGGTTATTAGTGGCACCCATTTCTATATTGATTTGTGTATTTATTATCTCAACCATTTCATTTCATCATTTGAGTGTGATCAATCAATTTGATGTGTCATCGTGTTGTGTTGTGTGTGTTACTTGTTCCTTTGAAAAATGTTGATCAAATCGGTCACAGCAACCGTGTGTTGAGTCATCGATTCAGTGCAACTCACAACTCAAACATGGGCCATGTCTTCATGACTGACAAACAAACAAACGAGTTCACCAAATTATTTATTATTTATTTTAGTTTCTCCCATACATAAACTCCCACACAAAAATATTAAACCAACAGACAGACAATCATAAATTATCACAATAAAATGTGTGGATGCATGTAGATGATATTGATGATGCAATCTATGAACAGATAGACCACTAAGCAAACATAAGAACAAAAACAAATAGATCAAACTGCCATTAGAGGTGAAATAGAACAAACCAATTGACAGGTAAGATCCGGCATAACTCGCAGGATTAGCTTACGTTCAGAAGTGTGAGAGTGGAGTCAATGTAAAAAGCATTGTCAACAGTAGAAGAATATTTCCGAAAAGACTAACTTGCTACTAATACATTTTTGTCAAGTTATGCTCTAACATTTTTATAATTTTTCATCTACTTTAATATCTTTCATATGATTCAAATGTTTTATATTAAATCTCTTTTCTTTGATTTTAGCGTTTATAATCTGTGAAAATATTCAAAGAATTTTTTTATTGAAATAAATTACTTGTTATAAGTAAAGAAATACAATATCGGAGTTATCATTTTTTTGAATTCAGCTTTATTAAAGGTAACTCGATTTTATTTTGTTTCTGATTATTAATTTTTTATGGAAACATAGAAAGCCTTGGTCGGGCATAAAAAAAATAATAAATTTAATTTTAAATTGAAAGAGAAAAACAAAATTTGTTACATCCTTGAGTGTATTATTTTACAAAATGTACTATAATCTGTTACTCGCTTTTTATAAACTATTTTTTATAAATTGTATTTGGTTTAAATTAGTTCACCATTACCATCGATCAATTTAAAGGTGATTCTACAAAAAACTGTATTTCCACTAAATTATTAGCAACACAGTTAAACTTGTTATATTTTCTTAGATAAATTAACGGAGTAATTAGTTTCCATGATTACTATTGCGTTCTTGGTAACATCTCATAAAAATCATAAAGGTAAAAACATTCGTTATCTTCTTAATAGTTCACTAAGTTTCCCTTACGATTCCAACTTATGATCTCTATTGTATATTGAGGAATTTATTGGTTCACCTTGAAATATGAATACCGGATGACTATAATGTCATCATTAGCATTGAACTCTAACGGTTTGCTTATGTAAGTCAACAAACCGCCTGGTGTGTGATCGTTAATCTACAAAACGGTTATTATCTCCTTCCTTGCCTAATCTAAGTTACCATGGTTTGTACACTTATGATTTGTTCTTATGGTAGTTGAATATATCAACACAATCATGTGATTGATTTGAATGCCTCAGTTATATGTTCAATTCTTTTTGTTGTGAATCAAATATCAACTTGTCTCCAGCAACACTTGCGATCTATCGAGCATTCAATCTCACAAGGTCATCTCATGTGATGTTTGTTGAATTGAGTTGATTTGTCAGATTGATGGCAACGAGCAATACAACAAACAGACTCAACAGACATTCGGACACACAAGCACACATGACTGTCCTCACTCAATCTGTCAAGAAAGTGCGATCTCGTGCAATCTTGAACACTTGCAGTCCTTCTCCTCATTGAACGGTCTCACTTTCACGCCATGGCCCTAAATACCGCGTTCTAAACTCAACATGTAACCAGTCTAGTAGATCAAATATCAACCGACAAAAATGGTCAATCGAAGCTTGTTCATTGTGTCTACTTAAATGTGTTTACACTAACATTCCATGTTCATTTTTCCCTTCTTCCAATATATTATAAATGATAAGATTAACTATGTTCCCAATTACACCATTTTTTTCGTCTATTCAATCAAATATTTTAATTTTTTTGTACGTCGCTTTCAATAGGTTATCAATGAACTAGTTTTATTTATACACTTCTTGATTTTGTCTGTCATTTTTTAAAATCCCCCATTTGTTGATAAATCTACGACAGTGGGACCCTCTTTGAATCCTCTAAATCGAACCCGGTAATAGAGTAAATTTGATGCCAACCCATTCCACTCTTTATTGACAGTGCATAAAAGTAAATGCCCATAAGGAAGAGTCGTTTTGTGTGTCATGTTGTGTATCTAAGTCAAATCATATCACTCAGCCTTAGTCGTATTTATTTAGTTTACTTTCATAAAGAACGGCTAACTGCGCTAGCTCTTAATCAATAAATGAACCCACCATATTCCTACTGTTGCTGTTTTGTTGCCACCAAAGCAGTGCTCAGTCGTGTCTGGCTTTGATAGTAAATGTACACATACACTCATATACCAACACAACACTAATATAAAGGGCAATCAGCTGAAATGGGGGAAATGCATTTGAAGTGTACGAACGTAAAGAGGATGACTAACACAGGAACAGTGGAGAGTGATAACGAGAAGAGGTGGTGGACGAGTGGGGAGAGAAAGAGAGAAGATATCGTGAAATGGAGAGAACAGAGGCTGACGATCAGTTTGAGTGCTGTGCAGACTGTGCCTGGTGCTGTGTGTGGCAGACTGACGAGGACTGTCACTGAACACATGAACACTGACGAGAAGTGTGAGATGAAGTTGTGATCTGTTTTGTTGCATATTTCGAGCTCAAAGTCCATTCGAGTACTACGCACAAGTAGCCTGGATTTTGTTACATTTTCGATGTGTTACTAATTTTTTGTGAAAAATTAACTTTTTTGACACGCTTGCTCAATTCTTTCCGCTTCTTTTCGTGTGTCAACTGTCAATAAACAATGTTTGTTCTTCGACTTCTCGCTCTCAATTTCTTATGAATTTGTGTTTGTTCTCATTTTACAAAGTAATTTAAAGTAATGTTTTTCCTTCTTATTTTACTTGTCCAGTCTGTCTTAGAAAATGCGACAGCACACAGTCTCAGTTTTCCATTAGTGTCCATTAACACGTCAATTAACCAACCAACTGACCACCACTGACCACTCAGTTGACCATTTCATGTCTTCTCTAAATAGATCTGCCAATGTCCTCAATGTGTCTATTAGTCTCTAATGTGTCGACCAATATCTTCTCACCACAAATGAATTGTCCAATCTATTTCTATTTGTGATCTAATTTGGAACTTTGATTTTGGACTGTTTTCGTGATGTTGTGTAAATAATGTAATATATTTTTGTCAATTTATTATCATAATATTAATGAGAAAATTTGACAAATTTTTATGGCTGGTATTATTCAAAGGTTTTAATTTTTTCAATTTGTAAAATACTCTACAGTACATATTTACATACTTTAAAAGCATCCTATGTGTGTTTATTTTAGTGAAAGTCTTTGGTATTTTATACTTTGAAACTCAAAGTTTGAATGTTGTTGGTTATATGAAATGTCTGGGAAATACTTTTTTGTCTTTTAGTTACTTTGTTTTACTAATTATAACTTGAGTTCATTCACACGTTGCATTCCTTTCTCCCACAGACACACTTTTACACATGTCACTGAACATACAAAGTAGATGAATGCATTCTATACTTGGGACATGTACAGTGCGCGAGGAAAGAGTTCGCCGTTAGTGCCTGTTTTGATGGGGACTTCTACTTTCGAGTGCCCTGTGCCAAATACCCCTGGACCAAATACATGTTATTTTTTCTTATTTCATAGTATTTCCACTCCTTAATAATTCCCACTAAAAATATTAAGGGTCAGGATATATGTAGGCGTAACCCTTCAACTATAAACACCTCCCACTCACGTGTATGCAGTACAACTGTGAGTTGTCGTAATAAACTGAGTTGACTTTAAAATATTATATTTCTTGATTTTTTGGCCGGTAATTTGAAGAAAATTAAAAATAATGAATTATAAGATAAAGAATGACATAAAAATCAAATTAAAAGTAATGAAAAATTGATTTAACAAAAATTTTAATTACATTAAGGCAGACTGGACTGTGATGCCAACACGTAAGTGGGAGGTGTTGATAGTTGAAGGGTTACGCCTACATATAACCTGACCCTTAATATTTTTAGTGGGAATTATTAAGGAGTGGACATACTATGAAATAAAAAAAATAACATGTATTTGGTCCAGGGGTATTTGGCACAGGGCACTCTAAAGTTGAAGACCCCATCAAAACAGGCACTAACGGCGAACTCTTTCCTCGCGCACTGTAATTACACTTTTAATTACTGTTGACTGGTGAACATATTTTGGTGTCATTAAAATTAGTTCTTTCATCATATTGGAATGCTTTAAAGGTTCAAATTTTTTTATTGATTCATATTTTTGTTATTAGCATTCTATTATTATATTTTTTAGGAACCATTATTTAGAAATTTCATGTCCGTAACTTGTAAAATGTTTTAATTTTTAAAATAGTTATTTTTTGCAATTTTTGTATTATTTAAAATAATTTCTAGTTATAGAAATTTGTATTAAAAGTAAAATAGAAACAAAGAATGATTTTTTAATGAAAAATTTTTTTTAAAATTTTTAATTAATTTATTGATTATTTTTGGTAACAAACGTCGTTGTTTTCAAAACACAAATAGCATTATAAGTGAAACGTATATCCAATCAAGTAATTTTCAACCTTAGCCCATTTGCTTTAAATAAATCACATATGAACAAACTAGTCGTTGAAATCATTCACCTAGATCTTTGCTACTGTTCTAGGACAGTACTACTCCTATTCTTTTTATTCTAATTTTATGGAAATTATTAATAGTTCACCTCCCAGTCTCACTTTGTTGACCGTAAAAATATTCAGATCATATTTGAGTGTGTCATCAATACCTAACCTGTTGTTGAGTTGAGTGCAAATCAAGTGGCATTTGTCCACAAATAGAAAGATAACGTTATCTATGGTTAGCCATTTGTTCCGTATAAGTGATCTCGGTCTATGAAGCTCACCGTCTCATCGCAAGGCTTCAATTTGTTGAATACTTATTTTTTTAAATTAATTAATGTTTTAATTGATAACTGACATTTACTTCTCATTAATTTGTTTATTATTTATAGTTATATAAAAATATTTAAGGAATCAAGGTAGAGACTGAGATGTAAATAACGCAAAACAGGAATTTAATCACGAAGACGCCCTTACTGCACTGAAATTTGTGTTCAGCGAATTGAATTTGATATGATATGAGTCATGTCTTTCTGGGAATATATTCAATATTAATATCTTCAATGGAAATATGACAACAATTGTCTTGGTGCAGGGTAAATTGTTGCTTAGGGAAGCAAAGACAAACACGGGATAGGTTATTGTTTCAGTCTCACCATACCAACCAAATAGTACGCTATAAATCAATCCCACACTACACTGCACTACACAATGTATTGTTTGTCTTTGCTAGTGTTATGTGTGATTGCATAACATTTCAATATGACAATACACAAAACAAAGACAATTGGAATGATAGTGATGCTAATATTGACTTGAAGAGATATGAGTGAATTAATGCATTGGTTGGGGTTTGGAAATGGGTTGGATTTCATTACCATGAGATACGTTGTTGGTTTTTTATATAAAAGGTTAACAATTTAAGCTTAAAACTAAAGTTTCTCTTAATTCAAAGCTATATATAACTGTTTTCTGGGTAAATTTTTGTTAGGTATAAATTTTATTTTCTCTATAAGACATTCAGATAATTACTTTCCCAGAGATGATTTAATGTGAATTAATTTAATAAATATAAAATTATGAACACAACAATTTCACAGGAAGAGTGAAATTTCAATAGTTTCATTGTTCATTGAACATCAAAGAGTGAAATTGTGTGTGCAACTTGTCATTTCCCATAAATGCGCAATTGTGTTGATTGAGTGATTTAATTGAGACATTTTATGAAACTAATTGTTTGTTCTTGTGGGAACAGAAGTGGGATATTATTAGAATTTATTTATTATTTAACTGTTAAGTCATTGTTTCATTGAGTTTCGAGAAAAGCCAAATAAAAGGTTCAATTTTTAATTAAAACAATTTTCGAAATTTTCTTATTCTTCTTATCATTAATGTTCTAATTTCAGTTTAATTGTTTTCAGCTGATCACGGATGTGGCCAAGGATCTCGAGCTGAGCCTGCATGACCTTTTGCCTGATGTCTCAATATTAGGTTTGGATCTGTCCGGTGGGGTGAATGATTTGATATGTGCACGTGACAATGTCGCAAATAGTGTGCCATCAGGTGAGCCCGTGCACGGTGCCTCTGCACCATCACCAGCAGCACCATCACCAACTCCATCACCACTCACACAGCAACAACTCAAGCCAACACTCAAGCCCAGCCCCAGTGGCGCCCCCACCACCCAAGCCGAGTCGTATTCGTACGAATGCTTCCTATCTTCGAGCAACTGTCCAACAACCTCAAATCTTCACGCCCAACCATCATCTCCAACAAGTGATCATCACCACTACCACCATGAGCACACTCACTCGCACCATTGCCCATGCAGAGGCAGAGTGCAAGCAAATGCACAGTCCCAATCGAAAAAGGCATCAAACCTCATCAAGTCCAATGCAGATTCAAGGAACCGAGCAAGGAGAGGATCCCAACAACAACAACCACGACCACCACGACTCAGTCACCAAAGTTCACTCGACTTCTATGTGCCCAGCAGAGTCAAACATCACTTCGGCCCCAACAAGTCAAAACAGTCAGACTTTGGTCTCTTCGAGAACACATTTCAATGTGCTGAATGTAAGTTGAATTATTTTGAATTTATGGAATCAAAATTTTATCCAATTTGTTGTTGTGGTTTAAAAGGTTAATTTTTATTTACTTTTTAAGACATTTTAATTTTTGCTTTGAGAAAATTGTTATTGTTTGTTCATGTTCAGAGTTTTTAATTTTATATATTTGCGTATTTATGATTTATGATTTATTTTTACCTTTAGTCAATTTTCTTGCATTTCCTTTTGAATCCCCTATTCTGAATTTTTACATATTCGTTTTATTCTTTAATCGTTTGCCTTTTTTGATTTTTTGTTTCTTTTAATTTCCTACCCCAAATTTTAATCAATCTAATCTGATCACTAACCAAATCATCTTAATTTCCCCCACTCTAACCTCCACAGCCAATGCCAACTCATTCCCCACTCCACTCCTCTCCCCCCACTCCTCCACTTCTTCATCACCAGCCTTAACATCTCCTCTCTTGAACAGTAGTCAACTGCGATCATCCAATCCTGATGATGTGATGCTTGTTAGTCGTGATGATTCTCAGTCCTCACTCGACCTAATTCCGTCATCGAATTCTCTGTTTGAGCGTCACTTGATTAGTCAGATTAGATCGAGTGTGAGCAAAGTGAACAATCAGCACAAACACAAACAAAGTTCGAGTCCAAGCAGAATTCCTGTTCGAGTTCACAATTCTTCTCTCAACTTGAGTAGTGCAGCGAATAGTAGATTCGAACGTAGTCAAATCAAATCCAAACCTGTCCAAACCGGGTCCAAAGTGTATCCAAGTCTTTCATCAACCAGTCAGTCTTTATCCAAATCTCCCAACAGTAAAACATTAGACCAACCAAACGAGCTTTCCCACCAATCCTCAATCCCACGACTCAATTCCGTGGGCAACAGTAGCAACAGTAACAGTCCTGCAAGATCTGCTTCCTCAGCTGCCAACTCCAACTCTTCCAATTCTTCCAAAACTAAACTAAAATCTATTTCCAATTCTTCCTCTTCTGCTTTCACTTCTTTCACTACTACTTCCTCCACTACTAACAATAAAACTAATGTAAGTTTCCTACTTTTTTCCTAATTCTTTTAAATTAGATTCGCAATTAACTTTTTTTGCTCAAAAGATAAAAAGCTTTATAAAGCAAAAAATTTATTTGAAAATTAAACCATTTGAAATTGTTTTCTTGAGCTTTATTTAAAAAGATTTAAATTGTTTTATCTTATTAAAAAATAAATTCCTAACCGATTTCTAAAACTATATAAGAATAATTATTAATAATTTTTATGAAGAAGAAAAGTTTCATTAATCATTTAATATCGGAATTTTATATGATATGTTTTTATTAGAAATTAATAAGGACAAAGTACAGAGTGATTTAACAATTTAATATTTTCAAAAAGAATCATTCAAGAATATACATTTAGAAAATAATTTTTCTACAACCACCGTATAATTTCATTTTAAAATCCATTAATAAAGGGCATTGTACTAGCACCAGACCCGCAGCTTGCGGGTCTGCGGGTCTAGGGGACATTGGGGGGTCGCATTACCCCTGCGGGTCTGCGGGTCTTAGTATTTGCGGGTCTGTGGGTCCTAGATATTGGGGTATGAAAATCATAGATTTTGCGGGTCTGCGGGTCCTAGCTTTTGCGGGTCTGCGGGTTTACCATAATAGATGCAGTAAATTAAATATTATATATGATGATTCTTAAATATTTTAAATTTGTTTCAAATTTTTGATTTTTTGATTTAACTTTCTAAATATTTTAGCATGTAATTTGCATTTGCATTGTAGTATCAAGATAATCATCTAAATTTCCTTTGACGATTTATTACGTATTTGAGTGATTGATTGATTGAACTAATAGAATGGTTTGATTGCAATAGTGGAAGGATGATTGAATTAAAACTTTGGGTTTTGTCTTTTGACTTTTTGACAGAAAGAGTAGATTATTGTTAGAATTTTATTATTGCAACAACGACAGGGATAATGACTTTAGATTTAGATTTGGAGTTTTATATAACTATAATTTAGATGTTCAGAATCACCATTCATTAAAAGGTTAAACTATTTCAAGCAATTTTGTTTACAGTAATAACATGTCTTAATTACTTCAATTTTTACTTGAATACATTTAAAAAATTTAATCCTGTAAGGCTCGTCTTATGTATGGCCAATCATTAGTATCTTTAAATCTCTCACATTTAAATCACATAAATCCTAATTCATTATACAAATCTATGCTAAATATCTCTTCGATTGATTAACGTGAGATCAAAGCCAACTTAGCATATAGCAAAACACCTTGTGGGCATTAGCAGTACTGCATATGTTGTAATGTATCTCGCGACTATTAGTGCACAGTAAGTATTGATTAGATCTGATCGATTAAGATGATGAACAACTAGTTGATTACTTGACCATTGAGGATATTAGTTGGAGGATTGGGTACGAGTTGGGAAAATTGATTATTGAGAAAGAGAAGGAGTAAATTAGCGTGAGAGATTAATTGAAATTGTAAATTGATTACTGAGCAATGCACATAATAGTAGAGTGTGTTTGGCTTTTACTTACACAATACATTGTCGATAAGATCTTTCATCTTAGTTACTCATAGTATTTACTTTCTACTTTCCACGAAATGCAAAGAGGAGAAAATGTGTTGTAAATTATCATTTTGTGCACTAAGTCTTAAGGATTAAGAGCAATTTGCTCTTGTGTCAATTAAATTAAAGCTCATGAGAAAGAGAGATTGTTTTTGCTTCTTGCCAACTCATTTTTGGTTACTCAATATTACAGATTACGCAAATATTATTTTATATTCATAAAAATATGTTTTTGCTGTATTGAACTATTAGTCAGGACAAATAAAATTGAGTCGGCCTTACTGATGGATTAAATGGTAAAGATAATTTAAATGTGTTATTTCACATATTTAAGGGAAACCAGTTTTTAATGAATTAAAATTTTCAGATTGGTTCAAATTTTATTTATTCTTTCTTTTGCAATTTTCATATGCAATGTCCAATGTTTGGGTTTATTTGGCTGATAGTTAGATTTTATTGTTTCTTAGGAATGTGTGTGTAGGTGGGTAATAGAAACAATTTGTGGTTTCTTGTGATTAAGAAAATGAAAGAAACGAAATAATTCAAGGTAATAAAAGGTCAAAGAAATTGTGTTTTAGCATTTTTGTAATGTTGCAAATGTGGCAGATGGTGCCCCACTCACCTCAGTCCTACACCCCATTTATTAATTTATTTACAAACTTTTTAGATCAGTTTAAAAAGTAACTCAACGCTGTTATTATCGCGTCGAATTGGGCGAATTTCAATTTAAAAAGCGCAATTTCCCTTATTGTTAATCGAATACTGTGGGTGTTTACAAAAATTCATTTTATTTAATTGCAGAAAAAACTAATTTCTGCTTTGCACAAGTTAACATATACTGAAATTTGTAAACTTGGCTTTCACTGTGTCTATGAACGGGCACAATGAGTTCAAAGTCTAGTGGCGCGAAATGGTGAAAAATGGCGCAAACGTTCAATCGAGAAACACAAGGGAAAATCAACCCTTTGATAACTTTGTTTGACTGGTGGACATGCCAAAATAAAGAGGTAGTCGGTTGGGTTAATTTAGAATTTTGTTATTAATTTAGATTGCTCAACACATAAAACAGACAAAAGTAGACCCAACAAAGAATTGATGAAAGATAGAGATTGGCTAACACAAACAAAACAAACAAACAAAACAAAACAAATGAGCGAATGAATGAGAGAGAAAGGCCACCGTGTACCCCGAGAGCACAACGGAAACCCGGAAGGGATAATAATAATAATAATAATAAGAGAATGAGTAGAAAATTGACGCAACTGGCATGTCCTCGTTACTAGCAAGACAGCCCCGAGGAGGAATCGCCCGAAGCCTTTTATAGCCTCTGTTATCCTCTTCTCGAGTGGTGGTGGTGTTGTGGTGTTGGTTGAATGGTGACAGTTACTTAAGGTCATTCAGTTCGAGTGGTCAAGAGTTGAGAGGTGAAGGAGGAGGAGGAGGAGGATGGTGACACTGTGACAGTTAGCGCTCACCCTCAATAATGACCACAGCCACCAGTTGCACTAATTACTGAAGACGAATTTGGAGTTTGAGTTCATGTAGAATTTGGGAATTTTGAGTTGAGTTGATGATGACATTCGATTCTCCTGACATTGATTAGTAGGGCACCAATTGGGCTTGTTTCTCGGAGGGCAATCTCTCATGAATTTACAACAATTTAGAAAGTGAAAACAAGGCTAACTAATGTGGGTCATACGAATACAAAAGAAAGAATTATCACAGGCAAATGGGTGAAACAGAACCTACACAAGTCTGTTCACCTGGAATGTACACGGATTTAGGTAGACTAGAATTACAATCAGGAGAAATTAGTGTTTGATTGGGGTCTATCAATTTAGTTAACAAATGATACAAAAACAAGTGACAAATCAAGAAAACAGAATTTTGTGACATGAATCTATGTACAAATGATCTAGTGCTTATTTACATTAGTGTGTTACAAACGGCGCGAATTATGACTTCTGTGCAGAGCGATGATTAGTGGTTTTCGGTATTATTATTACCGTCGGAGAGGAGGCACTCGCACTGGCGAGAGTGGAGAGAGGAGCGAGTACAGTCAAAGGTAGGGAAGATGTTGCGGAACGACTGTAGTTGCTCGGAAGACTTTACGGGAAGACTCAAAGTGAGTTGGCTACTGCAGGCTAAAGCGCGAATGTAAACACTGGGTCACGCACAAAAGTTGTGAGGCACCTATCTTACAAATTTTATTATCTTTTATATTTAATTTGGAAAAACTATAAGTTAATTTTGAAAATCTAGTAAAAGTAGTATCTTTGAAAAATCACCATGGAAAAATTAATTAATTTTATTTTATTATGCAACATTCAAACGCCTGTAGATAACTGATTTTAAAAGGTAATTCAATTTTTATCTATCTCAGTCAATCTTTTTGTAAACAAATTTTGTTTTTAATCATGCATCATGCTTATTTTCTCATCAATAATCATAAAACACATCCTACACCATTTTTGTACTGTTGAAGTTACGAATACTTTAAATATAACCTGAAAACTAGTTTTTAGAAGATTTTTAGAAAAGATCAAAAGGACAACCGAAGTAACATCCTCGACATGTGACACTCGTCAGTGAATGTCCTTAGTCAACCTGAGTGTCTGACATTAAATGTCTTTTTTAATAAATAAAACCAAAACTTGTAAGTGACATTCATTACATCATCTGCCTACGCAGTTTTATTTTTTATATAAATTTTTTCTATGTCCAAACTTCAAATAGAAAGGTAACCCAACTTATCATATCTAGACGAGGAAAACGTATAAAATGATCTAGATTAAAATGCCTCAGTCAATATGCTAATATACCAAGGTGTGCATCTTTTCTCACCTCAATTCATAGCTACTATCTTGTTTGTTTACTTGTTTAGTATTCAAGTCATGTTTTTGGGAAGGATTTGGTCACTACTTTGTAAGACCTTTCAGGAACAAAGTTGGACTTAATTGGATCACGTAGAGTGTATTAGTAACAAAGTTGGGCTACTTTGAACAACTGAAAGTAAATAAATGAATTTTTAGTTAGCGAGAGCATTCTTAGAATTGATAAAGATTTGGGTTTCTCTAATTTTTTTTGTAAACCATGACGCCCATTATTATGGATGAAGTTAAGTCTCAGAAAAGTATTTTGAGAATAGCCCTGATTTTATTCAAAAATTTAAATTGTTTGATGTTTTTATTTATTCATTTTTCTTAGTTTTCCGAATATATACTTTATTTGTAAGCAAACGAACAACAAAATCCTGCAAACTTGTTTTGGGACTTAACTAGATCGTATATTCTTCTTAGAAAAGCACAAACGTGTACAAAAGCGTCACTTGATTTACGACATTTCTCTCTTTCTTTCTATTCTATTTGTCCCATTCTTCCCTTATTTCTAGTTGGTGTACTTAAGATCTTATTTCCAAGTTATTTTTATATAAATAAATTTTCTTTGTATTATCTAGACTAGACAGTAAGTACAGGGTTTGGGTGTTTAAAAATTTAAAATTCTTTTGTTTAATTTGGTTTTTATTTGAATCGCCTTGTTTTTATTTAAATTTCATTCTATTGTGCTGTCTTTCTGGTTTATCTTTTTTAGGGAAATAGATGTACGAGAATATTCATTTATATGAGAAGTGTCGTAGGTGTCAGGTTTAATTTCTGTTGTGTTTATGCAAAGAAGTGTTTGTTCTATCTTTTGAGTAAAATCTTAATAAAAAAGAGTGGTTTCGAATATGCACCATAGAAATTATAAGCTTTTAAATAGTTACTTTTTATGAAAAAATGTTTTGAATTGCTTTTTTGATGAATTTATAAAGGTTACAATCGTTTTTCATTAAGTAGGCAAATATAAAACGCAATTACATATGCAAATTAATAAATATATTAGTGTGAATCACTTTTATTTTATATTTGCTTTTTGTTCAGTGCACATCTTTAAATAGGCAAAAACAAAATAAAATTTTTCTCATGTAAAAGTGACAGATTAGAATGTAGATAAGATGCATCATACATATGTCCTTGAAATGCCAACTTTTTCCTGTTCTTAATTAATCAATCTATTAGTTATTATCATGATGAAGAGAGACAAATTTGTACGAAGGCCATTCAATAAGTTCGCGAAAATGGTCTATATTTTCGAACGGGTTTTGATCCAAATTATCATATTGGCATATGATGTAGAGTCCCTAGTTTTATTGAATGGCCCTCGTATTGCCCAAATGTATGACATTTAGACTAACATAAATGTTTTCCATGATGATTAATTACTCATTTTTTCAAAAATATTCTATTATTTAGAAGCGTTTCCCCATCGATATATTTAAACATGCTAACTAGAACGAATATATTAGGTCAAAACAAAGATTTCTATAACTAATGCAATTCAAAATCAATTCATAATACAAAGAAACTTTTTTGAATTATCAAACTAAATAAAGTTGACATAGAAAGATGAATGTTTTCTCATTTCTTGTATTTTCCAATTGTCGTTAACGTTATTATTCTTAGTTATTTGTCAGGTAAATCAATATTAATTAATCATCTCTGGAAAAATTCAACTAAATGATAAACAATATAAATGTTGAGGAGTTCAAAAAAAATTCTGTTATTAAAACATTTCATTTATCAGTCTACTTCTTGAATATGTTTTGTGTGAATTATTAAAAATTTAATTGAAATATTTTCCTTGCCGGAAATTAACAAAAAATGGAAAATTTTGGTAACAGGGGAATTCGAGGTGGAATTTTTCATGTTTAATATAAAATGACGGAATTTAATTAAACTAGACATACTAATTTTGTTACTATTTTATTTTTTGTAGGTTTCTACTAATGTCACACCAAAAGTGCTGAGACCTGCTCCACCTCCACCGAATTCATCTCCGCCTACGCAAACCAGAACAACATCGAAAGATAATGCTAATTCAACTTCCGGAATTTCAGTCAAAAGGATAACTTCATCAGTGAACGGTAGTGTAGCTGTTCCAGAATCCAAAATACCAGAGACAAAGTTGGAAAAGCTTAATGAGCTTGAGATTGAGACTGATGAACCTGAGGTGACTTCTCATCGATTTCTACCAGAGGGTACAGTTGATAATGATGATGAAGAAGAAGAGGAACAGAAGGACGGAGAAAATGTTCAAAGTTCATTCACAGAGGACGTACTGCAAAAAGTAACAAAAATCTCGAATAAAAAGCCAGAAAATCTAAATGAAAGTGGTGATTCTAGCAGTGAAGATTTGTTAGAATCTCAGGATGATGAAGAGGAAGAAGAGGAAGAGGGGGAGGAGATTGTTGAGGATAGTTCCTTTGTAAATACGTTTGATACTGCACATGCCCACAAAGACTGTGCTCCTCCAGTGCCAGCAGAGAAAGGCCCAGATCTCGAGGAACGTCTCCGACTGAGTCAACCCATTTGGTATCTTCCCAACATAAACAGGGCAACTGTCGTTCATTATCTCCAGGGAAAGAATGTTGGAGTCTTTATTGTAAGCTTTGATCTAATTTTTATTGACGCATACATATTACCAACTTTTGGTTTAATTTCTTTAGATTCGTCAATCGAGCAAGCCCCAAACCCTAGCCATATGTCTGCGTCTACCTCACGGTCGCGGACCTCATGTGGAGCACTATCTGATCGAGAAGCGTAATACCTCAAAGTGCAATTGCCTCTACCGACTCGAAGGGTCCGAACACTATTTCACCACAATCCTGAACCTAGTGGTGCACTACTCGAATTGTTGTGATGAACTTCCGGTTCGGTTGGCACTGCCACCTGTACTACGAACTTCGACCTCAGGTCGCAATCAGTTGACCTCTTTCGCACTGCTTGGACAGGAATTTTGGCAGTCCAAATTTGTTCAACTCAAACAGTTGCCAAGAAATTCGTTGAACAACGAAACACTTGCATTAGTCAGTAGTAGTCAGGATGTTGATGAACTGAAACTTGGACAGACTGATTGCGCAGAACCAAAACCACGCCTTCCACCACGTAGACACAATTCCAATAGTTCCTCCAATACTTCACTGTCCAGCAGTTCTGCACAGTCACACTCAACTGCAAGTCCAGTTTTGATTCCTAGGAAAAAGTTAGGAATTGAACAACAACCAGAAGTGATAACCAGAAATCGATCTCCAATAACCAAATCGTCACCTCCACCACCACTTCCACCTAAGAATCCCGATTCTGTAAGTCCATGTTCAGAATTGTCCAGAATTGTTGAATCTCCTGAAAAAATCCTCGATGCTTCAGCAACCGAAGAGAATACTCCAAAACTTCCTCCACGTCGAATTGAACTTCCACCTCCAATTCCACCTCGAACCAAAGACAATGGTTTCAAAGATCCTAATAACAAAACCTCACCTCCACCACGACCAACAGCTAACAAACGTTCCTCGCCCTCAAGTCAAATCATACAACTGAACGATCTGCTCAGTCCAATGTCAATGACCGAATCGGAGATTGATGAAATGTTGAGCAAACAACAAATGAACTTACTTCCAAGAATACCATCCCCAAGGGGTCTAACTGCAGCTAAAACCAACTATTATAATCAAATGGCATCGTCAGATTCCGGGAAATTATCTCCACCTCAACCATTACAACAACCGACCTCAATACTTTCTACTAGTCAAATAAAAAATTGTTCACCAGAATTGACAGCATCAAAGGATAGCTGCAATGTTTACACTCAAACGGAAGTTCCAAAGCACCCACCACCACCAAAACCCAGAGAGACTCCTCCGGCACGACCAAATTCCAATTTGTCCAATTCTACTTATTACATGGACCCAATTGATGCACTTGTAGTGATCAATGGTGTGAGAAATTCTCTTGCCCTAGATCCAAATAGAGTGCTTCCACAAAAACGCAACTATTCAGATCCTGAATTGGCGAGTCAAAAGGAACTTCAAGATACCTATACTGGATTTGCTGGTTCAAATCACAAAAGCAGCATTGGAAATTCTCTGGAAAGTCTACTTGAATCTTTCAGGAATCGTTATCCAACTGCTAGTACAATTAGTGATAATAAAAGAGACACACAGAACGATTCATCCCAAAATGAAAAACCCATTTCCACAATTGAGGAAGTACCAGAAAATGATGGCAGTGGAAGAATTCGGTTATCAATTAAACCAGATGCAGGATTTTCTACTGTTGATTCCATGTGGCAATGGCACGACTGTGCTCGACGAAGTTCTGATGGAGTTTGTGCAGAACGTTGTAAGCAACAGAAACAGCAACCAGAAGTTCCTAGTGTTAACAACAAGCGTGCAAGCATTGCAGTTTCAATTCAAAGTGACGTAACAACAGTGGAAGATATGATGAGCATACATGCGCCTGAATTGGTTGTGCCCAAAATGACACTAGTTTCAGATAGTGAAATTTCACAACCACTTACCAATGAAAATGGAACAGGAATGTACGACAACTTGAGCAAAGAAGAATTGGCAGAGTTGAAAAAGTTGAATGGAGGATCTTTTAGGTCTACCCGAACAGATGGAACTGACTTCTCAGAACCATGGAATATGGACATGGTGGAATCGAGGATTTTGTCCGAGTTTGGCAGTGCAGCAGCAGCATCAAGATCGTCGCTTGAAGAGTGTGAACTTGAGTCACTTGATTCAGTGTCCCTCGATGCAACAGCACAGTTACTCAACAATGATCTCATCCACTTCAACTCGTACCTTCTCGACAAAGAATCCGACAAGCCATCACATTACAGTCTAGACCAGGATTATGACAATGTGGCTGAGGATGAGGACTACGATGAGTATCGTCCAATGAATGGCACTGGCCAGCACAATTATCCAATGAAACGAGACGATTCAGAAGTGACACTCACGAATGTTGATGTCAATGGAAACAATTCTACTGATGATGCAAACTCGCCACAGAACATTATGTTGGACATTGTGAACAATATTAGTTCGTATGTGTTTGAGTTGGCAGAGAGGAAGGACAACACTTTTGCCAAGTCGATTCACAATTTCATCGAGTGCACCAAGGAGGGCACTGAGACTAGTCCCACTGTGTAAGTATTGGATAGTATTCAACAAACCATTAAAATAACTAATCCCAATCTCTAACCCTCAGAGTCCTCGGCTACATTCGTCAGTTCATGAACGGCATGAAGAACTATCTGATCAAGCACGGCGAAGGCGAATTCCTGTGCATAGTGAAACGCGAACGTTCCCGCCTCAAACCTCACCAATTCCTCAACATTGACTCCATACTCGAGTGTGCCCTCCAGAAGTTGATCATCGCGCCACTGAAGAATTACATTTACGAAATATGCATTCGAGCGTACAACTCGAGCGGGGCACTCAAAATACTGTCACACAACATTAAGCTTGCACAGAAGGCGAGTCCAGAGGAGTTGGGAATCAAGGTGGAGATGTTGCCTATTGAGGCGACAGTGATGGCTGAGATTCAACACAATTTGAGGAGACTGCAACAGTCGTACTCACCGATCAAGAAGTTGGAACATCTGCTACGTGTCATGGGCTTAATAAGACAGCACTTGAGGGGAAAGTCGAAACAAAACGGAGGACCATCCACAAAGCCTGTATACTCCCGATCCTTCAGCGGTGAAGACATGGCGGCCATGCTTCTGTACACGATCGTGCAGTGCGGACTCGTTTCGGTGCAAATCGAAATGGAGTACATGCTGGGCCTGTTGCACTCGTCCATCCTCAACACAGGTGATGCCACTTACTATTTGAATGTGGCCAGTTCGGCAATTCAACAACTACTCACCAACATGTACGATGGTGGGAGTACGGTGCTGGAGCATGTGCACAGTACTAGCACTGCATCTGTGAACGGTTGTGTCATGTCAGCAAGTCTGGTGCTCAGCATTCTCATACCGAACGAGCTTACCTCCTCGATTGGGTGCAAGCAAGTTCCGGTGAGGCCGAACATGAGTGCCAAGGAGGTGTGTCGCATGATTGCTCACACGCATAGGATCACCAATCCTGAGCATTATGCCTTGTATCGAATCAAGGACCTGCAGGATCATGCACTCGCCGATGCAGACTTGCCCCAGATGATCAAGCACCAGATGATGCAGCGAGGCGAGCCCATGCCCATCTTTGCCTACAAACGATCTGATGCCAACTTTATATGGCCTGATCAGCTACCAGGAACTGAAATACACGATCGACAAATATAAAATCTACCAGAATAATTCAACAAGACTGTACACATTTGGAAATCTATAAATTGTACTGCTGAACGAACTTACCTCATCTGTTTCGTGTTTACGCCTCTAGTCTTTGTAAATTTATTTTTAAAACTTTATATTTGCACAAAATAAATGCATTAAAAAGGTTTCTTTCTAAACAATTTTTTAAATAATTCAATTTTTTTGTGCCAAGATTGCGACAAGAAATAGATCGAGTCTAAATATATTTTTCCCAGTACTCTACGTTAGATTTTTTTCTTTCTCCTAATGACTTCAAGATTTCTTTAAGACTTTTTTTCCATTGTAAAAATTTGAATCACATAAATTTTAATGATTTTTTAACTCTGATTCTTTGGAGAGACAAGTAATAAAAGTAAGTTAGTAATTTAAGTAATACAGATAAGCTAACATTTTTAAAAAAATATTTTTGCTATTTCGAAGTTTGAATTAAATTTTCCTGTGAATTTTTTTAAAGGTAACAATACATTGTGAATGTACATTGTAAAATTTCCGTTAACTCATATTTCGTATTGGTTAGCTAGGTTTTAACCAGATTTTTAACAATTGCGACATAAATTTTTGTTTTAACAGATTAAATAAAAAATTTAAAAACAATACCAGTATTTTTTGATTGCCACATTGTAAACTATTTTTTAATTCATGTTTTTGAAATCAAACGGAGTTTATCAAAAGGTAAAAAAGGCTTGCACTACATTACACATGTTCAATTTATTAACACCCTTTATTGGTCTTTTCTTATTGGTCTGCGCAAACAGCTTTTTTTTAATAATTTTTATATTTAACTTAGAGAGTTATTTTCTTAGAATTTAAATGCTTCCTTGTTGATTAATCCAAAACATACTAATTTTAATTGAAACTTGCAAACACGATCTTGTATTGCTCTTCTATTATTTTTTAATTTTCAAATGTAATGTAAATGCTTCCTGAAATACGTACTTCCAACAATGGTGCACAAAAAACACAATTTCAGAACACAGAAAACAGAACAGTATTTCAGTATACTTCTTTATTTTCTTATTTCTTATGAAAACAAAAATATTTCTAATGTATCCAGGTTTGAGCCATGTTTTGCAGTAGTCTAAAAATAGGTTAACAATTAATTTTAAATTCATTCATTCTTTCATTATCGAAGTACGCAACCACCATTTCTGGTGGACTTGGCCGAGCCCCGAGCAGTCTGATTACAGGCCAAGTTTTTGCTGATCGCGTCGCGTAGGGCGTAATGCAAGGTGCCGACTGGGGAACGAGTGAGTGGCAGGCCCACAGCTGAAGATCCCACCGAACTTCCCCCGAGATTCTCCTCGCACAACCAGGACTGATTATTGCTAGGCTTAAGAAGTGGTGCGCTAAAGGGTGATCCACAAATAAGCAAACAGCTGGCTTCTCCGCACTGAAGTTCTTATTTGTGGATCACCCTTTAGCGCACCACTTCTTATGCCTAATTATTGCCTCACGGGGACTCACACCTGGTCGAGGATGGCACTAGATGGTAAGTGGTGGAGTGCCAGGAAACAATGTCACAGTTTTTAAGAGGAGACATTTGGCCCCTCCGTCCGTACCGAACTGGTTGGCTCAGCGGTCACTGGACTACCCAAACTTTTATCCCTGGGATGGGGGACCGCGGTCATTTTAGCCTAAGCAACCAAACACGCCTCCTAACTCTCTTTTAAATTCAACGTTTTTGTTTTTAATTTCCATTTTATATAACAATTTTAGTTTTTTAGTTTAGTTTAAAATATTTATTTTTATTAAATAATTTATTAATTATTATTTGCAAAAAAACGCAGATTCCCAATAAAAAAAGGTTAGAAACAACTTGAAATTTTGTTGAGTTTATCATCCGATTTTTAAAATGGTCAAACGAACAACAAAGAATTAAAGTTTTTAATAATAGAAAATTGAGAAACTTTGTCTCTTTTCCTTTCAAAATATGTTAGTATTTTAGTATTTTAGACAAGTCTGGCCACACTGTGGCATATCAACCGCCACTCTCCACTTGTGTTGTAGTGGTCAATGTCAATGTGTGAGTCAGTGGCAGTAGCACAGTGAAGAATGTGCATGAGACTAAGAGTGAGAACAGACTCATTGAGAATACATTGACACAGTCACTCACACAGTTCGTTCCCCTCATGATGCAGTGCACTCGCTACAGTAGTGCTACTCTGTTTCATGTGAGTCGGCTGCAGTCTCCACTTTTGGTTCAGTTCTCAATCGGCCACCGTTCCGTGCACATTACCCGGTGTGTTTTTTCGTTTATGGCAGTGTACCCTCGTGTGTTCTCCCTCACCACTACTCGGTAAAAGCCGGTACCGCTAACCGTCAGCCTGTACTCTACTTCTACTAATAATAACCGTCTCTACCTCTCATCTCACGTAACAATGTGACCGTCGAGCTTTATCGCTTTTAAAATGTTCTACTCGAATGTGTGTTTCCTTGTGTGTCTTTATCACCAAATAAGTGCCCAGTGACTCATCATCAGTGAATCTCAACAATCAAGTGTGACAAAGTTGGTGTTTGTTTCAAGTGAGTGCTCAAGTCTAAATTGCTTTTTGTTTACTAACAACAACAACAACAACGAGCCAGTCAACACACCAAGGTCGATTCAACAGAAAAACAAATCTGATTTTGATTGAATCTAGTGTTAGTGCAACTTGAGTTAAATTCATATGCAAATTATTGCAAAGTTTTTTTTCATTGAATAATATTCCAATGTCAACAAACTAAAATAATAATAAATTGTCGAATAATTTAAAATGTAGTTGACAACATATTCAACGAGTTGACAATTTAGTTGCCAATGACAAGACATTGTCATGCACATTCGTATTATGCGTAACCTGTTTTGTCCATTATCGTGTCCTAAAGCTTACGTACTTGATAGTTTTATTCTGTAATGACACAGTTGACAAATGAGTCTCGCTTGTGTCTGTGTCATCACACTTCACTGTCAACCTGTCCTGTCCGCCTTATGCATTCTAGTACATTCACAATGTCAAGTAATCCATCAAATTGGTCTAAATTGAGTGTTCAGGTTGGCACATGGTTAAACTAGTTGACAATTCTCAACCTTGTCCAGTACTCATCCCTAAATAACCTTAAATAATCTATTTTGTATGATTTGAGTATTTCCGTCCGTTTGAGTCAATCACATAAACAACAAAGTGTTTCCGTTCTAGTCGAGTGTTGACAGTCGTGTTTGTGCCCACTCCTCAAGTTCACGCATGTCACGTCACATTAGTTCACTCTACCCTGTTAGTTCATGCTGTCCATTTAGTTGGTAGAATAGTGCTCATTGTGCCTATTTGATGAATATGGCCATGTTGAAGTAATTCTCATTCACATTTGGACGTAATTGGCAATTTCCGTTCACTCTCACTTTTAGTGTGTACTCGAATTACTAGTTAGGTGTGTTTATGAGGGTGAATGGCTCTCGGTTGTTCTATTCGTTTAAGCTTTAAAGAATGTAAATTATTAGAATTAGGCGTTGGGCGCCACTATTTTTATTCTTAAAAGTTCACTGACTTGCCATATTGACTTGTACAAATATTAGAAATCAATTTAAAGGTTAAATTGTTAAATGTTTTTTATTTAAAATAATTTTGGATTTTATATTTTATTTGTCAAATTAATTTTTCAAAATTGAAACTCGATTTTCTATTGTGTAGCTTGAACGCATTTTTCTTGATTCCTAAATTCATTCATATTTAAAATAATTGACAGATAAGGATTATTTTTTTGAATTAGAGTAGGGTTAAATTTTTTATTAAAACTATATTATTTAATCATAATTAATTTGTTTTTTCAACTTTTATTTATAAATCCAATTTATTTTTTTGTAGATCTTAATTTGTGTCAATTTAACATTCAACTCATGATGCTCGTTGTGTTCTGGTCAGTGTCACCATGAGCAGCATCGGATCGTCATCTCAAGTCCGTCCCCAGCACGCACCCCACGCACGTCTTCGTCACCAACCTGCCTCGCTCGATCACCACTTTGGTCTGTCCTCCTCTGACAGTGACACAGATCACGTGACCACCAATTCCTGTGTTTCTGTTAGTAAAAGTCGTTCTTATCAGCCTAGACGTCGTCGTCAACGACTTCATCGAAACAATCGAGGACACTACGAGGTCAACCCGACTGTGAGTGCTGTGTCACCTTTGCCCTTGCACCAGTACCTACTTCTACCTCGCGAGCCATCAACCACCTCAACCTCTTCCTCGTCCACTTCGTCACCTTCAGAAGCGTCGTTTGATCTCGTGACAGATCTAATCGAACATAGTCAAAGTAGTGAGGTCCGTGACCTTGGACCTAATCGTGCAGTGCTCAGACTTGCTTTACCACCTAAAGGTAAACAAGACACCGACGAGGACCACAGCGAGCAACCAATCCAACCACCGGTCAACTGTCACAGACTGACACAACCACGAAATTCTTCTGCCTTCTGGGATGTAAGTGCACTTTTACCCTTATCTTATCACTGTTGTCTATATTAGTGAAAACCCTTGGGTCTAGGACGTAAGGAACCCTACCTTGGGTGCCAAACAAGGTTTTAATTACACTCAGGAATTTGTCAATTTCTGCGTTAAGTCCCGCTGTTTACTTTAAACTTTTTTCGTTAATATATCCTAATTAGAACGTCAACCTTTGACCCTAGGCCTTGTACCACACGCACAGCTCAGGGTGGTCCTTGTGATTAGTTGACTAATATAGCGAGGGTGACTCATCAAAACTCAGTCAGAGACAAACAGGACTCTTAACTCGTTTGAAGGAATGTTTTGTCAAACCACGAGACACTGTGGGCCATAAATAACTTTGTCTAATGATCACCATTTGTGAGGCAGCTGTGTCCTGAAACCTAAATTTTGACATTGGGTCTAGTCAAAAATGCCAAAACATCTGTCTAACCCAACACGTGTTTGATGGGTTAATCCTTCTGAGAATGAGCCTCATTAATCGTTTTCTTTTGATTTGACGACAGTTTTTTTTCTTAAAATAACCCCAAACTTAGTTTTGTTGTTTTAGACCGCATTCTACCCTTCTCTACTACTACTAACCGAGAGTGATCGATGCGGTAGGCAATTTGTGGACTTTAACCTAGTGTGTGTGTGCTTTGTGGGACATATGCCGACCACCGCGCATGTGTCCAATTAAGAGTCTAATCTTTTTTTGGTCTTTGCGACTGCAGACTCGGTTGAGTCGTCTGTGGTTGAGTGTCTTGTTCCTTTTTCTTTGCTCTTCAAGTTTAATTTATTGTGCCCTGAACGAGACAGACAGACTCAATTATGACTTTACTGTTTTTCGGTACTCAGTTTTTTGCCGCTTTTCGTTTTTTGTATTTTGAGTGGTATTTGGTAAAAAAGTTATATAAATTTTTCTGGATTATTTAAAATAATAATATTTTGTTTCAATTTAAGTGTGTAGATCCAGGAGTTTTTAAAATGGTTATATTTTATTTCAATTTGGTTTTCAAGATCACATTTTCTTTAAAAATGTTTTTTTCTGTCATCTAGGTCATCTGGGTTCAATGAAGCACCCTGATGGGGTCAGTGGCACCACCACTCTCCCACTCTCCCATTATAGCAACACAGTAGTAAATATAATTTTCCAGACACGTTCGGTTAATGATATGCAGAATGTGATATAAATAGATTAGGACAAGAGGGTAGAAGGAGATGGATAAGACATGGCACGAGGTGGTGTGGGGACATGAGAGTTGATGAAAGATACTGTGACATACGTGCATTGGAAAGGAGAGGAGACAAAATAAGCGTGCAAATTGAAGTGCATGACTTTGAAGTAGATGATACTTATTTCAAATGTGTATTGATTTAACATTCAAATAAATTCTGAGACTTTGTTTAAATGGTTTTACTATTAAAAACGTTTAGAGGCTACAGAATTATTAATTGTAAAAAATTTATTCAACTATTCTTTAAATTTAATTCTTCGTTTATTTAAATTTTTCGCTATTTTTGACTCACGATTGCCCAACAGTCAGATATCTTGAAATGTTGTTGATTGTTCCTTGTGAGTAAATTCACAGAAGAGTTTGGTTCGAATTGAGTTATACGAAACAGATGTGATGTGAGGGTGGTGAAGTGAATTGTATGATGTTGTGCTTATTTAAATAATTAGGGAAGTTTTAAATGGTTGTTTTACTAGAATCTGAAAAGTAATTTTTTAAACAAAGTTCCATTCTAGTTATTCGGAGAAATAGAGTGGTTTGAAGACGGTATCATGTTTTATGTTTTATATTTTCTTATTCTTTTTCTCTTCTCTTCCTCTTGGGTTTCTGAAGTTTATTTACAACTTTTGTATACTTCATTGAGTTGTCGTATCTCTTAGGCATTTTTAAAGTTACCTCTTCATCCTCAAAGGAAATTTAAATGGTTAAAACATTCAAACTTTTGAGTTCACTTCAAACTCTCACTTTGTTTATTTACTTTGAGTCTGTCTTGCACTCTCAGTTTGTCACTTCTCTTCTCAAATTACTGTTTTATGTTTATGTTCTGCTTTATTTACTTTCAGTGTCAAGCTCTCTCGCATGCGTCTATTTATATATTTTTTCATTTGTTTTCGGAGAAAATGTAATTCAAAAAATTATTTATTATTAATTCGGTTTCAACTTCCTTCTTGTCCAATTAAATGGTTATATTAATTTGATAATTTTTAACGTTTTTTACTTGTCCAATGTTTTATTATATATTTGAGTTTTTCACTCTGTTAACTTTGCATGTTTCCCAGTAACTTTATATATGAACAACTCAAGTGCACTGCCCCACCCCTCACTAATCACTAACTCGAATGTGCACGAATCTAATTTTATCTCCAAACCAAACATTAACCAAATGTGTTCATTCACACCAACTGTGCAACATGAACAAATTATTACTTTTAGCATCGAAATCACTTCCTTAAGTCTATAGATTTATGTTATATTCTGCTCGACCAAGCAGATTATGTAGATTCAAATTCGAAACACAATCTCCACTCAAAATGAACCCAAATTGGCCCTGGAGAGTGAGACCAATCTGATTAGAGACCAATTTGAGTGTACATTCCAACTATTTCACTGCATTTGACAGGAGGATGTAGACTGAACGAGACAAATCGCATCATCATTTGCATATATCTTCTCTATTGCACATATACAATACACTCTAATCGGAATTTGGGTTGTTCATGGATTGAGTTACAAATCACAACCTTACAACCTACTGTATAAAATAATACTTTTTAAATTCATTTTTATTCCAACCACAAATTTTTAATCGGTAAGCACAATAAACAAATTGGTAGTTTAAATAATCCCTCCTTCGTTTTATTGAAAAAAAGTTACTTATTATTATTTTATAACTAATAACTTTAGCATAATATACTAAGGGGAGAATTGAAATTGAGATTTTATAGGATTGGATTAAGAGAGGCACTGGGCTCCAGGGAGACATTTATTTCATGTCTTGCTCAATTGTCATTTTAAAATGGTATACAATTTCAATTTCTCATTACACAATAGATTTGTGTTTTGTGATTTAACTGAAGAACATTCGCCGTTGGCGGTATCCAGACTGGCGCCTTGTTTGTATGTTTCCATCTGTGTCTGACATTTTGTAGGGCGCAATTTGTACGATTCGATGCAGACAATTATATCTTCAAGTTGTATTTACTCAGCATGTCTCCCTTTCTCGTAACAACCAATCATTACATTGATCTCTAGTCTTTTATCAAATGGTCTTCCTTTGTGCCCTTCTTATCTCATTCATTATAGATCACTCTAAATGTAAACATTTCCTCAACATATTAATTATCTTTTATCGATCTTCCAAATTGCTGTAAGTGGTATAAGGTCTATTCATTATGAAATGATTTCCCTTGAGAATAGTTCAATTCAACCATGACCTCTGCACAACAATTAAGTTCTCATTAAATGGAAAAAGGTTCGATTCGAAATTGAAGGAATACAAACATCATTTTTACAATTTTACGGTTTATTTTCATTATCGTTGCTGCTCTTTGCTGCTAATTTATTACTTTAGAATTTTTATTGATTATACAACCGGTCAAACCACAAACGTAAAGGTCATAGGTCATACAGGTGTGTACCGTGACTGTAACTCCATTGACGGGATAATTCGTACCGTTTAATCAGTTCACATAGTTTTTATATGAATACGTTCATAATATAATGCATATCTCTCCTGTATAATAATTTTTTCCTATGCTTCATTTCCTTTCAAGAGTTCATATGTGAGAGTTGAGAGAGGGCGAAACTAATCGATCATTTCGATTTAGAATGGCCGGAGACAAGAGGATTCCACATTGGATTTTTCTTGATTTTCTATTGTTCAGGGACAGTTAAAAAAGTTGCGCATTTTTGTTTCTTTAGTAAAATATAATTCTTTTATAGTTTAATTATAGTTATGCTTTGTTCTTCCCTAAGTTTTGTATGCTCAAAATTAAAGATATTGAACTGGTAAAACCATTTTGTATTTATAAAATCATAACAAATAATTTTTAGCTTTATGAATCAATCAATCACCAGAAGCACATTGGGTTTTCCGATTATTCTCTACCAACAAAATTGTAATATAATCAATCAATTGTGAATTATTGAATTCGAGCAATGTCGATGAACTAACATCAAGACTAACTGTTTAAATCATGTTCGAATTGATCGATTAGGATTTACAGCCATCAAAATCCACATATCTAAACATGAGACCAATCATAGAACACTATACGAGAAATAACATAGACCAAGTTTATTCTTATCGATTTTTTAGATAGAGAATGGTCATTCTAAAAGATGTAATTTTCAGAGAAATTAAATACATAAATAAAACACCCTGTAGTCTGCTCTGGATATCCGTAGATATTGGTTAATCACAACTCTTGCTTAATATGTTAAAATGCAAGAATTTATAGAGAATTCTCTACTGGTAAATATATTGTCGTATATGAATGTTCACTTACTTTCCGACTTTATCCATCAATAAATATTTGCACATAATATTCATCATTTTGCATAACTATCAATAGACATTCTCCATGTTAACTTCCGTATTCGTGTTAAACAAAATCCAGACTCTCTATTCTCACTTTCTTTCTTTATTTTCAAATTTTCCTTTTGACAAAGGAACCCCGTTAACCTAAATTCTTGAACAAAAATCGAAACGAATTGAAGAATTTATATTTATTTTAGGATTTTCTTGCTATTTTCAATATGCTTTTAGGTCGGCTTCTTATGGGTAATGGGAGGAAAAAATGACATTTCTTTGATAAGGTATCTTGATTCTTATAAAAGGTTGCAAAATTAAGCTTTTATCCAATGTTATATTTTCACAAAATAATTTATGAAAAATAAAAATTGGAAAGCATCCAAAAATAATTTAGCTAATTTTGGAAAGTGATTTAATTTTTTCTATGATTTAAGGTATTTGACCAAAATAGAATTTGTCCAAGACATTGTCTTTTGTATTTATTGATGAGTGATGACTGACCAAAGCTTAAACTTATTTTAAAATTGGTATTTTCCACTATTTACTCTACAATTAATCGTCTCAAAATCGTTAGGCCATATTTTGATATTCGACAGGAAACACTTTGCAACCGTTCACATGCTTTGTTTTGTCTAGACATAATTAATCTTTTTGTTTTGATTGGGAGATACACGGTTCCAGCTATTTAAAAGGTTAACCCATAAGTTTATATTTACTAATAAATTTTGATTTCATTGCTACAGACATTGAAACTTTTGATTTTACCTAATAAATTACAAAAATTCTTGTGTTCAGTCAAGTGTAGAATAAGTCTTAGGAAAAATCTTCTTCTACCTAAACCTAGTCAATTTCCGTTTGTCGTAAATAACCTTTCGCACGCGATATTAATCTCCATCTTACTTACTTCTACTGTATTCTGTGTATGTTTGCATCGTTGCGCAAGTTTCGTGCGACAAATGACCAAACCGTCTTGTCTTTTGTCCCCTCTAGTGAACCTGACCTTTTGCAATATTCATGTCATTATCGTATTTTGATTGTTCGTCTGCAGATGATTATCACTCATGTTTATTTCTTTACTGTGAGAGAGGGTCCGCAGGCACACACGATGCGCAGCAGGTGAACCTGCATGAGGTTAATTGTCCATGTAATATGTGCGCAGCACGGGGACCCTCGTTATATAAGACAGAGAGACAATAAAACTTGTGTGCTACCTAACCGAACAAATGCTAATTGAAATGCACTCGAGTCACTGCTTTCTCAAGTTCAATAAGTTTGTCCATTTATTACTGAATGCATTCAATTGATCACTTATCTTGGAATGTGTGGAATGTGAATTATGCAGCTTGCGGAGGAAGGAAATGGCATTATGACCTTTGTGTGCATCACATTGAATCAATTGCAATTGGACAAAAAGGCGCTAAATCACTTTTGTCTACCAAATCAATCATCGAACGTGTTTTTCCTTTTTGTGTCAAAATTGGCAAGTTTTTTATCTTTTCCTTTTACCAAGGAATACTAATACGATGATAATGATCTGTGAATGTGGATGGTGAGTGAGCAATAGATGCATGAATGGACACACGAATGAATTACTCAACGTGCACAGGTGGGCTATGACTCAGTACTCTACACTTTCAACTAACGTACTGACCCTCAGGCAACATACTCGAGGATATGACAGACTGACGGATGGAGATGTGTGCTGGGTAATGTTGAGATGTGATGGTAAGAACTGTGTGATCACTGAGATAACTTTATTTGTGAATGGTTTAATTCGCACTACGTATTTCTCAATAAAAATTCTTGGAAATTATTTTTATTTGTTCAGAAAGTAGAATTTTAAAACAGGTTTATATAAAAGTTTCTTTATTTCTTAATTTTGATAAGTTGACTTATAATTCTTAACTTAAGTTTTCACCTAATAAACTTAGAATGATTACACTCTTGTGAGTAGTGAAAGTTAGTGAGGCAATTAAACTTGGCATTTGGCTAATTTTGCATTTTGAGTTCTGAGAATCGAATGTACTTTCCCTTTGTTGTTTGTGCCTGTGTTGCTCATTAAACTCTCATTTCACATGAATAAGAAGACATTAGAGTGCACTTTAAGTTGAATATGATCATTAAAATAAAAGGTCACTCAAAAATATTATTTGAAATTTCTAATCTTTTTTCGCATTAATGTTGTGGTGTAACTTGAGTCCTGACCAAATATAGTCTCTTGTCTTGTTGTTTAATTGTGGTTATGCAATGGTGAAAGTGAACTCGAATGGTTAGGATTGGGTTGAATTGCAGACTATTGTGATGATGGAATTATTTGGGTGTTGTGTCTGTTTGGGCATTTGAGTAAATGTGAGGATATGATTCGGGAAGTTAGATGGTGGAGATTTAAGGTAAATAGGGAATAATTATTATTATTATTTTTGGTGTATAAATCTTGATGCGAATTAAAGGTTTTTTCATATTTGTGTAATAATTACACTATTAAATATTTTAAAATAGTAACAAATATATACTGGTCAAAATAAAATCCATTCAAAGATAAATCTGTTGACCAAAACCTCCAAACCAGTCTTCCTTTACAATTCGAACTGATTTTGACCTACTTTTGTCAGTACTTTCCATGCATTGCACCCAAGCAACCAATTTATTGATTTATTAATGCATTTACTATTTGTTAGAGCAACCAAAAAGTTGTTATATCGAAATGGACATTTTTCCTTTTCAATCACGACAAATACAGAAACTTTAGTGTTTTACCCAATAGAGAGGAAATGGAGACACAACCATTGATACAAAGTGCATGTCATGAACGACAATTACCCAAAATCGTATATTGAAAGTCATAAAGGACAATTTGAGATTATATCAAATTAGGGAGTTACAAATTGTGCTATTATTTAAAAGGTCAACTCTAAAGTTTACATTTGAACCAAACTTTAGACTATTATTTATGTGTTACCCGAATTCATACACAAAACGTGTCATCGTCCTTGTCCACCGTCAATGACATTTCCCCGAATTGGTTTAATTTCCTCCTCTCTATCTATTATTATCATTATCTACACTTTTATTTGCGCTTGACTGGCACATTTGGTTGCAACTGCACGATGCAATCCATTCTATTCGGTTCAGCTCACCGCGAAGACAAAAAGGGTTTGAACTCGAATGAAGAACAACAACAAGGAGTAGATATGATCATGTGCAGGTTGGTGATGATGACACATAGACCGGTTATGGCATATTTTGTTGCATATTTACTCGGTTACTGTTGATTGCCTTTTTATTAAATTACAGGACACACACACGCTCCGACACTATCCCTTGTGAGATATAGTTAATAAACCCACACGCACTCTACTTTTCAACTAATTAACTAAACTAGATGAACTAATCAACATATAATCAAATACATAAGTTCAGGAGGGCATCCCAGGATCGATGTAGATAAATCCCATGAACCAGTTAGTAGAACTTTGAAGGTTCATTAATTTTTATGCTATACAAGAATGGGGTATATAATTCCATTGTAATTTTTGAGTGATAAGTATTTTTAGGGTTTTAAAATGGTATTTTTAATTATCCAATTGAGTCAAAGTCAAAATAATTTTTTTAATCGACTTTGCACTTTTTATATTCTTTTTGATTCCTCAATAATATATTTTCTTAATTGATTCTGTGAACATAAATATAATCAATAACATTGCATTAGTCTAGACAAATTGTGATCGAATCACATCGAATGGACACTTTCAATCACAAGTCAACCTTTCAATAATAAATTTTCCATTTCTTTATTTGTTTTTTTTCTATTTCGTCCTTTTTTATTCCCACCCCTTACTAATGATCATTATATGACTGCGTAAGAATCTTGCGTCTTTTATCAAATGGTTACAAATATTTCATTCTTTTTTTAATGCAAATGTTTGTGTTTGTTGTTGTTCGACTCATAAATCTTTTCAATGTATTTTTGTGTCTTTTATGAAATTTCTTCATATCTTCATTTTTTAATGTTCTGTCCAATGTCTATGTCTTATCCACTTTCCACTTTTCATCACAGTCCTTGTTATGTATCTCCCCAAATGTAATAAGTCATCTATAAGGCATCTTATTGACATAATCGATGAGTGTGAATTGTACAGTATACAGCGAGTGGTGATGTATTGCACAAGAAGTGAGGTTTAAAAAAATGAACGATGAAATCACCCTCGCACATATAAAACCAGTTCTACTTCAAGGAGACTTACCAGACTGTATCGAAGTGATGTTTACTCAAAGAAAATTAGATGTTTTGCTACGCCTCGGGAATTGTTGCTATTTTCTTATCTTATAGACATTTTTTGAAATCATGCAATCATAAACAATTTCTCTTTATTTTACACCATGTCAATATTACCAAATATTTAATTGATTTTATCACAATACTTTTAATATAACACAATAAATTGATATTAAATGCAGACCACACACATACATTGGATGACAAACATATTGTTGCTTAAAAAGGTTTCCTTACTACTTTGCTTCTGGCATTTGATGTGCAAGTCTGGTGCCAAGCCTGTTAAAGTTGTTGCTCATTAAAGTGAATTTCTCATCTAATTGATAAAAACAAGCGATACTTTTCGTTAATAAATAATTATTTCGTTATTTCATATGAAAATGAGCGAAGGCCACTTCTTTTCCTCAATTATTACGGCACACTCGTTATCATTGGTGTTGTCTGTTGATTAATCAATTTGGCAGTGTCTGCACTTGGCTCGATGTGTCTGTTTGTGGACTATGATAATTAGCAGTGAAAAATAAAAAGAAGAAATACGAAATATTTTGTGAGTGAGTAATTGAATCCGACTATTTTATGATAGTGATGAGTCAGAGACGGCTCATGTGACTTGTTGGTGACAGTTTCGATTCGATAGAGTCTGGATTTTTAAGAAAGGTCAAAACAAAAAGTTTTAATTTTATTCTATTTATTGACGATTTTAATAAAATATAATATTTTCTGCTTCTCTTTTATATTGACAGTAGTCATTTGACAATAATAGATTGAACTCAACTTGTGGGTCAATTGTGAGGTCTCCTTCTTGTCATTGTTCACTATAGTTTTCCAATGACCTTTGTATTAACCAATTAAACGCAGTTTGGTGTCAAATGACACGTCAAACAGAAAGAGATCAATTTCGTTGATAAATAATGCGAGAAGGTGGGTGCCTATTTTAAGTGGTGCTTTGACTTGGGTCATATTGCACTACTCACTATCGCATTAAGTAGGTCAACGTTGGGTCCATATAATGTCAAACAAGATTAGACAGGACCCTAGACAAAATAAAATGGAATGCACTTTTACTAAAAGTGACAGATATAACTTAGGGTTGTTGACGCGGTTAACTTGCACTCATCGCAGTGTTTATTGTGCTGAGCACATGCAAAGTGAGATGAAGAACAGTTCGGTTGGAGTGTTTCTTTGTTGGTGTCCTGCTGTGGTGTGAAGAATGTTTCACTCTCACTCGTGTTGTGCTTGGTGCACTGTTCAAGGTACTAATTGAGGATATTTGTTACACTGACAGACACAACACTGGGCCTGCACTTCGCGGTCACCTTTGCAAAAGATGTGAAAAGATACGGTCACGGTTGAATCCTCCATTATTTTGATAATCGGATTAGGGTAAGATTGTGACTATGAAGAAAATGATGCGCGCATTTGTAAGATTTTCATTATACGCTTTGTTGGTTGGTTTTCTTTAAAGGTATATTTCAATTTCAGTATTTTAAAAAATAATATTATTTTTTATTACTAATTGCTAAAACTCTCTTTATTAAATTAAATACTATTAACTAGTTAACAAAACATTATTAATCATAAATCATATTATAAAATTGAAATTTCACCAATTTTCTCGTTGGTTGAGCTAAATGTAGTCGTTGACAGAATTATGAATTATTCCTCTCTTGAATGTTCTGTCATTAACCCATAATCGCACAGCATGAGATTCGGAATCTCACCTTGATTTTTGAAAAGCTGTTGCAAGGAATCTATAAAGCACACGCTAAAGCGCTTTTAGTTATATGTAAAGAATATATCTAAGCATTATTTGAGTCACTTGAAAGGTACAAATTCCCAGTGGTTAGTTCCTGGAACGCCAAAAAGTAAAGTAAAGTCGCGTCAGCTGTACCTTCCAGCAATGCTTCTCCTCCAAAGGACCCTGCGAGTGTGGTCTGTGTGTGCGCGCGTGTGTCTAGGCCTGCGGATAGAAAAAGGAGAAGAGCAATGTGTTAGCGCGCTCAATGAATAGTAGAAGGTGAGACTCTGAATCTCATGTCGTGCATGCCGCCTACTTTTTTAAAGCTATGCGATTATGGGTTAACTAAACACACATTTCATTTGAGCTGATTTGCAAATATATTAACCCTTTCCATGCCATAAATCACATGCCTCTAGCGGTCGCATTTTTGAGTTTAATAACGTCAAGCGCTAAAAAAAATTTCAATTAATTTTCAGAGTGTAACTGAAAATGTGTTACGTTTGACAGTGCTTTATTACTTTGCTTTGCTTTCTTGGTGTATGACAAATTATATTATAATTCCAAGAGTGTTCTTTGATTTGACACAAACGAGACACAAACGAAAGTTTACTTTTTAATAATAAAATTGAATTCAAAATTTACATATTAAAATATTTTGAAAACTCAAATTTAAATCAGAGTTAATATTTACACAATTTATCAAAGTTTCTATTTAAAATTATAAATTAGACTATTTTGCGTCGTTCAATTTCAATTTACTTTAGAATTTCAAATTGATTGATTTGAACTTTTCTTTGTGTGTTTGTCTTAACGCAAAACAAACGCAAATAAATCACTTTCCTTTTCTCCCCTTCTCATTCGAATTTGTTTAAAGCGTAAACAGAAACTAAACTAACGTAAAATCACACAAATTACCTTCAATTTTTAGTTTGATCGCACCCTGTTTCCAATAAATCAAAGGTTTCATTTTTTGAATAATTTTTCAATCAATTTAATAATAAATCATAATTCTCAATCAAAACAATCAAATTTCAAAAGCAAAAAGAGAAGTTTTCTAGTTGGGAGGTTTTCTTTGATTTATTGCAATCAAATTTTTATTAAATTAAAACGATTTTTGAACAATGAATTTTTTTATATCTAAAGTTGTTTGAGCAATGGATGGAGAAATAATAATGGTTTTCTTAAATTCAATATCAATTTCCTACTTTCAAGAAAAAATTGGGTAATCATAAACAGTTCAATGATTTGCAAAATACAAAATTGATACGAAAATTATATTCGGATATCACATCCCAGATTTATTTAATAGTATCTACACAGTATCAATATATCTATTTTCTTCGGTAGCTTCTCCAAGCATAGTAATAGTCCCATAAATATTCCAAAATATTCATAATATAATGTATTTACTAAACTAAAATCTCCAATATGTAGAGTAAATTATCCCCTTGAGGTTGAATACGTTTTATGTTGTACTGAGTGTACTCAAATTTTATGAGCAATTTATATTCAATAAAATTAATCTTTTATATTTAGTTGAACACTCTGTAAATATTCTATAAATAACTTAGTACATTTTTGGTTTATTCTTTATTCTGAATAACAGAATTTGTCAAACAAATAAATGTAAATCCAGTCTTCAATATTTTATTTATTATTCTTAATACAGAGCATTTCAGAAAAATTTTGTCCTTTTCTTGCCCTTTCTTCACTTTCCCTAGTCGTTTATTAAAAGGTAAAATAAAAATTGTTTTTTAATCCCAGATGAGTATTTATTAATAGAAGACTATACAGAATGAAAGAGTTATGTTTTTATATCTAAAGAGAATATTCAGTTTTGCGTAGAATATATTTTGGAATTGGGGATTTTTTAATGGAAATGAAAAGAATTTTGATTTGTCCTGATTTGCTGATGAATTATTGATTGATTGAGTGAAAATAAAGAAGTAGGATGTTTCCAATCGAACGACTTTACTGCATTCTGATTGGTCGGTTATTTGTGGCACCCATTTATATATTGATTTGTGTATTTATTATCTCAACCATTTCATTTCATCATTTGAGTGTGATCAATCAATTTGATGTGTCATCGTGTTGTGTTGTGTGTGTTACTTGTTCCTTTGAAAAATGTTGATCAAATCGGTCACAGCAACCGTGTGTTGAGTCATCGATTCAGTGCAACTCACAACTCAAACATGGGCCATGTCTTCATGACTGACAAACAAACAAACGAGTTCACCAAATTATTTATTATTTATTTTAGTTTCTCCCATACATAAACTCCCACACAAATATTAAACCAACAGACAGACAATCATAAATTAACACAATAAAATGTGTGGATGCATGTAGATAATATTGATGATGCAATCTATGAACAGATAGACCACTAAGCAAACATAAGAACAAAAACAAATAGATCAAACTGCCATCAAAGTAGGAATAGAACAAACCAATTGACAGGTAAGATCCGGCATAACTCGCAGGATTAGCTAAGTTCAGAATTGTGAGAGTGGAGTCAATGTAAAAAGCATTGTCAACAGTAGAAGAATATTTCCAACCAACTCAATATTGTCCAACAATATATCCGACTAAATTGTGAATTTAAAGTAATTTAAAGTTTTTTTTAATATATTAGGCTGCATTATTTTTTGTATTAAAAGGTATTTTATTATATATTATTTCCAACAAATTACTTTTTTATGACCCAACCGAATAGTAAAATTTTCGACACCAATCTCTGTCAATATCAAATATTTCTCATGTCAATCAAAATTTGATTATCTAATACCAGTGGAGTAGATCAACCAATATACCGACAGACATGTTCAATCAATGCTTGTTCATTGTGTCTATTTACATAAGTTTACACTAACATTTCATATTAATTTTTTTAAATATATTTTAAATGATAAGATTAACTAGTTCCCATCTACACAATTTTGTTCTTCTATTAACCCAATTATTATCGATCTAGCAGACTAAAGTTTTTTAATTCATAAATTCATAAATTTTCAAAAAGTTATCAATAATCTTTTACCTTTTTTAAAGTTAAAGGTTTTTATTATCACGTACTTCTGTTTTATTTGCCCATTTTGGTAATCCTTAATTTGATGATAAACATACGACAGTGAGACCTTTTTATAACACACAATCGAACCCGGTAATAGAGTAAAATCGATTCCAACCCATCCCCTCCTTATTTACAGAACATAAAAATAAATGCCCATAAGGAAGAGTCGGTTTATGTGTGTCATGTTGTGTATCAAAGTCAAATCATATCACTCAGCCTTAGTCGTATTTATTTAGTTTACTTTCATAAAGAACGGCTAACTGCGCTAGCTCTTAATCAATAAATGAACCCACCATATTCCTACTGTTGCTGTTTTGTTGCCACCAAAGCAGTGCTCAGTCGTGTCTGGCTTTGATAGTAAATGTACACATACACTCATATACCAACACAACACTAATATAAAGGGCAATCAGCTGAAATGGGGAAATGCATTTGAAGTGTACGAACGTAAAGAGGATGACTAACACAGGAACAGTGGAGAGTGAAGACGAGAAGAGGTGGTGGACGAGTGGAGAGAGAGAGATAAACGGTCTTTATTAGTTCAAAACTAACCAAAGAAGGAGCTGCTCACAAAACTAGTGAGTTGCCTTACGACACAGCATAGTAATCAATCTGATAAGACAATAGTTACATAAATGAAATTTGAGGGTTACAAAAAATGAATACTGTAAAACAATGTGAATACTGTAAGTGGTGTAAATACTGTAAATATAAGTCAAACAAAATGTCTAGCCATAAATGTGAAAGTGAATCATACGCACTGAACATGACAAAACGGTCTCAGCTAACTCGGGTAGTGCTTTCTTATCCAAATGGAACCTGTCGAAGAAGTCGACCATTTGGGTACTCACAGTCCCTCGCGCTCCCATCCATAATCCAATGACCTCGCAGTCACGTTTCTCGATTATCGGATACTTCTTGCATAGGTCGTCGTAACAGCTCTCGTAAATTGCTTGCTTCTCCTCTTGAACTTCTTTGCCAACATCGTGGTTGTCTTCCCATCGTACAGTCGGGTCTATGATGTAGACCTTGTCAGAGTTGGCCTCGAATGCGAGGATGTCCACAAATCGATTGGCACCATCCCCGTCCTTGCAGTACGGCTCGACAATACAGGTGAACCCTTTGGCGCGAAGTAGAGCAGCAAGTGACTCCTTGACCTTGTTGTGGCGTTGAATGCGGCGTTGGTCGTTAAAGTAGCAGGCACCGAGGACGTGTCCAGGGGGTTTCTTTCTCTCTGCGGGTTGCGGTTGTGCAACGACGGCAAAGGTTCGACGTCTGAGCTACATTTCCAGCTACACCGGGAAATCCCAACCGGTTGGCGTAACCTGTACTCAGCTTGATGGCGGCGGTCCATTCTGAGCCGGATAGAGTATTCTTGTCGTAGACGAAGGCGTTTCCTTTCGGGTATTCTTTGAAGTGTTGTATACCGCAACCTTGCCACTGCTGGGTGCTCCAGAAGGCGAAAGTTAGTTCGCGCAGTGCGTTTCGAAGTTGACGTGCAGTATAGCCTACGAGTTGAGTTGGTGGATTACACATGTTGCCAAGTTCCTGAATACAGATGGCCATTTCTTGCTCGCAGTTGTAGACCTCGTGAAAAAGTCCATCATAAACAGTGGACAAGCGCTTCGCCATCGCAAAGTGCTGAAGGAGAAATTCCCACTCACATTTGATCATGCCCAATCCACGATACTTCCTGGGCGAGTAGATCATACTGGTCGACGCCTGCTTAGGTAAACCAATGATGTCCTTCACACTGGTGCGGATGATCTTGTCGAGCAGTCGGAGAGTGTCCTTGTTGACCTTGCGAAGAGGTGCTGCTTGTAGAGGAAACACCAATCTGGGCAAAACGTATTGGTTAAAGATGTTGAGTTTTTTGGTCCCGGTTGAGCAGAGGCGAGACTTCGACGTTCTTTGCGCACTCCTTGAAGTTAACAACTGTATTGTGGTCGAAGATAAGTTCGTTGTTGAAGGTGTGACCGAGGTATCGAATCACCTCCTTCTCGTGGATACACTTGATGCTCATGTCGTCGATGATCAGGTTTCCTGGGGCCAACTTGCCCTTCTTGATGTTGATAGCTACACTCTTCTTGGGGTTTACCTCCAATCCAATGACCTGAAACCGCTCGCGGGTCAGTTGCACAATTCGTCGAGCATCCTCTTCCGAACCAGCCGTCACGGCCTGGTCATCAGCAAATCCAGTGAGTGCGAGTGAGTCATGTCCTTCAGACAGTTGGTATCCATAGCGGTTGGCAAATTCAGGTTCGCAGATCTCTTGGTAGATGAAGTTGATTGCGAGATTAAAAAGGATCGGTGAAAGTGGTCCACCTTGAGGGACTGATCGGTTGACTTTGATCGGTTCGGATCGAGCAGTGCCTATATCGATGCGGATGGAGTTGCTCTGCAACAGAGACATGATGAGGCGTTGAAGATTGTTGGAGACACCTTGCGACTTGAGACTACGCTCAATGTGATCATGACCAATGTGATCGAAGGCCTTAGAGATGTCCAAAAAGACAACAACGCAGTCAGTCTTCTCCTCCTTCGCTTTCAGAAGGCAGGCGTTGATGAGTTTAGCATTGAGATGACATCCAGGGACGCCCACAACGAAGCCACGTTGGTTGATGTTCAGGTCGATCTGGTCACGCAAATGTTTGTCTAAAACTCGCTCAATGATCCGTCGTAGAACCGAGTAAATAGTGATCGGACGCCAGTTGGTTACATCCTCAATGTCACCGTCCTTTGGGATGAGCACGGACTTGCCCTCGCAGAGTCCGGACGGGACCACTCCTTGTGCCAGCATAATCGAAATGACGCGTTGAATGATGTTACCAATGTTGAGCTTGCGAATAGTCTTGACTAGAACTCGATCGTAACCAGGAGACGTGTCGATACTAATCGCTCGTATTGCACTGTTCACATCCTCGAACGACACGCTGATGTCCTCTTTGGTATCACTGGAAGGGTAGTGGTCAAGTTTGCGATCGTTGCTCGTTTCGAATATCGACTCGAAGTGATTCTGGAGGCTCTCAATCGGGATTTTGCAAGCACCCTTGTTAGACTTGCCAGACATGATCTCTTGAGCTATCTGCCTGCGTTGGTAGTTGTACTTGTATTGCGCCAATTCCCAACGGTACTGTTGACGTCGGCGTTTTCGGGCATTCTTAGCCGCGCTTTGTGGATTAGTGGAGCGGGCGTATTTGGCATTGACGATCGAATTCGAGTTGTTTGCCTTCTTCTTCTGCCGCTTGCGGTAGTACTTGACCGCTGGATGTACAGGACCAGGAAGATGTTCAGTTGCCTCGAAGAGGAACTTTTGGAACTCGCAGAATTTGGTGTCGAAGTATTCGGAACCATAATGATCAAAGTTGTTGTAGAGCGTGTCGAAAACATTGAACCAGATATTGCACTCGGCCGAGAGGTTCTTGCGTGTTGGATCGGCGGGTGCGGGGTTGTCACCGGGATTGTCGGTCTCCTGGATTCCGTGAGCAGCTTGGTATCTGGCAAATGGCGTAGGATATTTTTTATGATTATTGATGAGAAAATAAGTGTGATGCATGATTAAAAACAAATTTGCTTACAAAAAAAATGACTGAGATAGATAAAAATTACCTTTTAAAGCATAATGCATTGCAGCTACAGAATTGTTGTAAAACATTGCATTTTGAGTAAAATTCAAATAATTTTTCAATAGTGATTTTTCAAAGATCCTATTGTATACTTTTACTAGTTTTCCAAAACCACTGATAATTTTTTTAATTAAAATATTATAGATAATAGAATTTTCGAATACATATGTATGTTATCATGTGCATATCAGAAATTAGTTTTTATGCAATTAAATGGTATTTAACTAGTGTGACCTGCGGGTGCTAAATTTAAATCCTATGATATTATTTTGAAAGTAATGTCCCCAAAATTGAAATTTTGGGGAATAGTCGAGTGTAAGCGAAATTCATACACACCTAACCACATAAACCTAACCTAACCATACCTAAACCGACGCCCACACACACCTAACTACCTAAACCTAACCTAACCCTACCTTAACCGAAGCCCACACACCCCCTAACTACCTAAACCTAACCTAACCCTACCCTAACCGACGCCCACACCCCTAACCACCTAAACCTAACCTAACCCTACCCTAACCGACGCCCACACCCCTAACCACCTAAACCTAACCTAACCCTACTCTAACCGACGCCCACACACACCTAACCACCTAAAACCTAACCTAACCCTATCCTAACCAAAGCCCACACACCCCTAACTACCTAAACCTAACCTAACCCTACCCTAACAGAAGCCCACACCCCTAACCACCTAAACCTAACTTAACCCTACCCTAACCGACGCCCACACACACCTAACCACCTAAACCTAACCTAACCTTATCCTAACCGACGCCCACACACACCTAACCACCTAAACCTAACCTAACCCTATCCTAACCAAAGCCCACACACCCCTAACTACCTAAACCTAACCTAACCCTACCCTAACAGAAGCCCACACCCCTAACCACCTAAACCTAACTTAACCCCTACCCTAACCGACGCCCACACACACCTAACCACCTAAACCTAACCTAACCTTATCCTAACCGACGCCCACACACACCTAACCACCTACATATGCCCAAATTTCATGTTTTCATTGTTGCACTCGTTGGGGGCTCATTGTTGGACATGTGACCCAACAAAGGGGTCTCAAGCTGAGACATTTTCAATCAGAGATTTGTTCGGCAGCTATACCTAAAAAACATTTTTCGCAAAAAACCAAGGTTGAACAGCACATCTAGATGGTATTCTAAGCACTTTGGCCAAATTTGATGCAAATCGGCTAAGAAATGTAAAAAGGAGTTAGCTGGACAAGAATCGAAAAAGTTGTACCATAGTCTTCGCTTACGCTCGACAATTATTAAATTAAATTAATTCTGTAAAGCCTCCACACAATTCAGGTAACATTAAACGAAATTGTGCTTTTCAAAATGCAATTCTCGTTCATTTGGCACGATAATGATAGTATTGAATAACCTTTAGAATTACTTTGTTAGTTAACTCTTCTAGTGAGGTACCATCTGCTACTTTTGCAGCATTACAAAATTGCTAGAAATACAATTTCGTTATTACCGAAAAATCATTCGCTACTTTTATTTTTTAATTAAAAATACCACAAATAGCTTCTATTACACACCTACACACACATTCCTAAGAAACAATAAAATCTAACTATCAGCCAAATAAACCCACTCACATTGGACATTGCATATGAAAATTGCAAAAGAAAGAATAAATAAAATTTGAACCAATCTGAAAATTTTAATTCATTAAAAACTGGTTTCCCTTAAATATGTGAAATAACACATTTAAATTATCTTTACCATTTAACCAATCAGTAAGGCAGACTCAATTTTATTTGTCCTGACTAGTTCAATACAGCAAAAACATATTTTTATGAATATAAAATAATATTTGCGTAATCTGTAATATTGAGTAACCAAAAATGAGTTGGCAAGAAGCAAAAACAATCTCTCTTTCTCATGAGCTTTAATTTAATTGACACCTGAGCAAATTGCTCTTAATCCTCAAGACTTAGTGCACAAAATGATAATTTACAACACATTTTCTCCTCTTTCCATTTTGTGCATAATAGAAAGTAAATACTATGAGTTACTAAGATGAAAGATCTTATCGACAATGTATTGTGTAAGTAAGAGCCAAACACACTCTACTATTATGTGCATTGCTCAGTAATCAATTTACAATTTCAATTAATCTCTCACACTAATTTACTCCTTCTCTTTCCTCAATAATCAATTTTCCCAACTCGTACCCAATCCTCCAACTAATATCCTCAATGGTCAAGTAATCAACTAGTTGTTCATCACCATAATCGATCAGATCTAATCAATACTTACTGTGCACTAATAGTCGCGAGATACATTACAACATATGCAGTACTGCAAATGCCCACAAGGTGTTTTGCTATATGTTAAGTTGGTTAATCTCACGTTAATCAATCGAAGAGATATTTAACTTAGATTTGTATAATGAATTAGGATTTATGTGATTTAAATGTGAGAGATATAAAGATACTAAGGATTAACCGTACATTGTATGAGTTGAAAATAGATTTCAAATATTGTAAAGTAATCATGTAGAAATTAAGGTAATTAAGTCATGTTAGTACTGAAAACAAAATTGCTTGAAGCTATTTAACCTTTTAATGAAAAGTAAATCCTGAGCAAGAATTCATATTTTATTTAAAAACTTTAAATCTAAATCCAAAATTCAAATTCATATATATTATCGAGAAAATAAAATTCTGGAAATTTTTTTTTTTTTCAATTATGGTCAATTTTTATTAATAAAAATGAAATGATACATTTAAGGATAGGAAAGTGTAAAAAGATAAATAAGAAAATAGGAAAATAATATATATATATGTTCTTTCATTTTCTTCTTTTCTATTTTGTCCTATTCTTTTGGTATTGGTGTACTTAAGATCTTATTTCCAAGTTATTTTTTTCACATAAAAAAATTTTCATTTCATTATCTTGACTAGACAGTAAGAACAGGGATTGGGTGTTTTGAAATTTGAAATTTTCTTTTAATTTGGTGTTTATTTGAATCACCTTGTTTTTATTTAAATTTCATTCTATTTGTTAAGTTAAAAGCTGTCTTTCTGGTTTATATTTATTAAGGAAATATATGTACGTATGAGAATATTCACTTATATGAGAAGTGTCGTAGGTGTCAGGTTTAATTTCTATTGTGTTTATGCATAGACGTATTTGCGCAATTTTTTTAAGCAAAACCTTTATAACACAAAGTGCTTTCGAATATGTCCCATAAACAATTTACGCCTTTTAAATATTTATTTTTTAATATAAAAAACTTTAAAAAAACACACAAACTAACTAAAATAATTTTTGTAATTTTATAAAGGTTACAATCAAATTTTTGAATGAAATTGACCAGAAATAACCAGTTCAACTTCGTGAATATGTTTTGTGTTACTTATTAAAATTTTAATTGAATTATTTTCACTGACGGAAATTACTCGAAAAATGAATTTGGAAAATTTTGGTAACAGGGGAATTTTTATATGGAATTTTTATGGGTTTAATATAATATGACGAAATTTAATTAAACTAGACATACTAATTTTGTTGCTATTTTATTCTTGGTAGGTTTCAACTAATTCGACACCAAAAGTGCTCAGACCTGCTCCACCTCCGCCGAATTCATCTCCGCCTATGCAAACCAGAACAACATCTAAGGATTTTCTTGATTCAACTTCCGGAATTTCGGTCAAAAGGATAACGTCATCTGTGAACGGTAGTGTTGATGCAGTTCCAGAACCAAGAGTACCAGAGACAAAGTTGGAAAAGCTGAATGAGCTTGAGAATGAGATTGATAAATTTGAGGTGACGCATCTTCGCTTTCAACAAGAGGATTCAGTTGATGATGATGAGGAAGAAAAAGAAAATATTCAAAGTTCATTCACAGAGGACGTAAGACCAAAAGTGACCAGAATTTCAAATACAAAGCCAGAATTTTTAAATGAAAGTCGCGATTCTAACTCGGAAGAATTGCTAGAATCTCAGGATGATGAAGAGGAAGAGGGGGAAAACGAGGAAATTGTTGAGGATAGTTCCAATGTGAATACGTTTGATAATGAACATAAAAATGATGCACCACCTATTCCAGCAGATAAAGGGCCAGATCTCAAAGAACGTCTTCGACTGAGTCAACCCATTTGGTATCTTCCACACATAAACCGGGCAACCGTCGTTCATTATCTCCAGGGAAAGAATGTTGGAGTCTTTATCGTAAGTTCAATTTAAGTTTTGATAAACACAGTATTAATTCCTCATTCTTAACCTAAACAGATTCGTCAATCGAGCAAGCCCCAAACCCTGGCCATATCTGTGCGTCTACCTCACGGTCGCGGACCTCATGTGGAGCACTATCTGATCGAGAAGCGTAATACCTCAAAGTGCAATTGCCTCTACCGACTCGAAGGGTCCGAACACTATTTCACCACAATCCTGAACCTAGTGGTGCACTACTCGAATTGTTGTGATGAACTTCCGGTTCGGTTGGCACTGCCACCTGTACTACGAACTTCGACCTCAGGTCGCAATCAGTTGACCTCTCTCGCACTGCTTGGACAGGAATTTTGGCAGTCCAAATTTGTTCAACTCAAACAGTTGCCTAGAAATTCGCTCAATACTGAAACACTTGCATTAGTCAGTAGTGGTAAGGATGTTGAACCAAAAGTATTCGACGAACCAAAACCACGCCTTCCACCTCGTCGACGCAATTCCAATTGTTCTTCCAACACTTCTCTGTCCAGCAGTTCTGCACAGTCAAACTCAACTGCTAGTCCAGTTTTGATTCCTAGAAAAAAGTTGGGAATTGAGCAACAACCAGAAGTGATAACCAGAAATCGATCTCCAATAACCAAATCGTCACCTCCACCACCGCTTCCACCTAAAAGTCCCGACTCTGTTAGTCTTAGTTCAGAATTGTCCCGAATCGTAGAATCTCCAGAAAAAATTCTCGGAGAATCAGCTGTAACAGAAAGTACTCCAAAGCTTCCTCCTCGTCGAATTGAACTTCCACCTCCAATTCCACCTCGTAGTAAAGACAATGGTTTCAAAGACAACAAAACTTCACCTCCACCACGACCAACAGCTAACAAACGTTCCTCGCCCTCAAGTCAAGTTGTACAACTCAACGATCTGCTCAGTCCAATGTCAATGACCGAATCGGAAATTGATGAAATTTTGAGCAAACAGTCAGTTCCTGAACATCCAAGACTTCCGTCACCTTCTGGTTTAGCTGCAGCTAAAGCCAACTATTACAACCATATAGCATCGTCAAATTCAGGAAAATTGTCTCCACTTCAACCTCAACCAGCACAACAATCGACCTCAATACTTTCCACTAGTCAAACAAAAAATTTGCCAGATTTGATCACATCTCCTTCAACTGAACAGAATCTAAAAGTTGGCTGCAACGTTTACACTCAAACGGAAGTCCCAAAGCATCCGCCACCACCAAAACCAAAAGAGACTCCTCCTGCACGACCAAATTCCAACTTGTCTGATTCCAGTTATTACATGGATCCAATCGACGCGCTTGTAGTGATCAATGGTATGAGAAATTCTCTTGCCCTAGAACCAAATAGAGTGCTTCCACAAAAACGCAACTACTCGGATCCTGAATTGGCGAGTCAAAAAGAACTTCAAGATACCTATACTGGATTTGCTGGTTCAAACCACAACAGCAGTCATGGACACTCCCTGGAAAGTCTACTTGAATCCTTCAGGAATCGCTATCCAACTGCTAGTACAATTAGTGATATTAGAAGAGAGACACAGAACGGTTCATCCCAAAATGAAAATACAATTTCCAAAATTGAAGAAGCACCAGAAAATGAAAGTTGTGGGAGAATTCGGTTATCAATTAAACCAGATGCAGGATTTTCTACTGTTGATTCCATGTGGCAATGGCACGACTGTAATAGAAGAAGCTCTGATGGAGTCTGTGCAGAACGTTGTATTCAACAGAAACAAAAACCTGATGTTCTTAGTCACAACAAGCGTGCAAGCATTGCAGTTTCAATTCAAAGTGATGTTACCACTGTGGAAGATATGATGTGCATGCATGCGCCTGAATTAGTTGTGCCCAAAGTGACACTAGTTTCAGATAGTGAAATTTCACAACCGCTTACCAATGGAAATGGAACAGGAATGTACGACAATTTGAGCAAAGTAGAGTTGGAAGAATTGAAAAAATTGAATGGAGGGTCTTTTAGGTCGACACGAACAGATGGAACTGACTTCTCAGAACCATGGAATATGGACATGGTGGAATCGAGGATTCTGTCCGAGTTTGGCAATGCAGCAGCAGGATCTGAGGAGTACGAACTTGAGTCATGTGATTCGGTGTCCCTCGATGCAACAGCACAGTTACTCAACAATGATCTCATCCACTTCAACTCGTACCTTCTCGACAAAGAATCCGACAACCCATCATCACATTACAGTCTAGACCAGGATTATGACAATGTGGCTGAGGATGAGGACTACGATGAGTATCATCCAATGAATGGCACTGGCCAGCACAATTATCCAATGAAACGAGACGATTCAGAAGTGACACTCACGAATGTTGATGTCAATGAAAACAATTCTACTGATGATGCAAACTCGCCACAGAACATTATGTTGGACATTGTGAACAATATTAGTTCGTATGTGTTTGAGTTGGCAGAGAGGAAGGACAACACTTTTGCCAAGTCGATTCACAATTTCATCGAGTGCACCAAGGAGGGCACTGAGACTAGTCCCACTGTGTAAGTTTTGGGTGATTGCTTATATCCATTAACCATTAAAATAACCTAACCCCATCTTTAACCCACAGAATCCTCGGCTACATTCGTCAGTTCATGAACGGCATGAAGAACTATCTGATCAAGCACGGCGAAGGCGAATTCCTGTGCATAGTGAAACGCGAACGTTCCCGCCTCAAACCTCACCAATTCCTCAACATTGACTCCATACTCGAGTGTGCCCTCCAGAAGTTGATCATCGCGCCACTGAAGAATTACATTTACGAAATATGCATTCGAGCGTACAACTCGAGCGGGGCACTCAAAATACTGTCACACAACATTAAGCTTGCACAGAAGGCGAGTCCAGAGGAGTTGGGAATCAAGGTGGAGATGTTGCCTATTGAGGCGACAGTGATGGCTGAGATTCAACACAATTTGAGGAGACTGCAACAGTCGTACTCACCGATCAAGAAGTTGGAACATCTGCTACGTGTCTTTGGCTTAATAAGACAGCACTTAAGGCAAAAGTCGAAACAAAACGGAGGACCATCCACAAAGCCTGTATACTCTCGATCCTTTAGTGGTGAAGACATGGTGGCCATGTTGCTGTACACGATCGTGCAGTGCGGACTCGTTTCGGTGCAAATCGAAATGGAGTACATGCTGGGCCTGTTGCACTCGTCCATCCTCAACACAGGTGATGCCACTTACTATTTGAATGTGGCCAGTTCGGCAATTCAACAACTACTCACCAACATGTACGATGGTGGGAGTACGGTGCTGGAGCATGTGCACAGTACTAGCACTGCATCTGTGAACGGTTGTGTCATGTCAGCAAGTCTGGTGCTCAGCATTCTCATACCGAACGAGCTTACCTCCTCGATTGGGTGCAAGCAAGTTCCGGTGAGGCCGAACATGAGTGCCAAGGAGGTGTGTCGCATGATTGCTCACACGCATAGGATCACCAATCCTGAGCATTATGCCTTGTATCGAATCAAGGACCTGCAGGATCATGCACTCGCCGATGCAGACTTGCCCCAGATGATCAAGCACCAGATGATGCAGCGAGGCGAGCCCATGCCCACCTTTTCATACAGACGATGTGATGCCAACTTTATATGGCCCGACCACTTGCTGGGAAGTCCTTAAAAACAAAACTTCGGATCTTTCTATAGAGATTACTTTTTGTCAACTTTCGTCACCTTTTGTAACGCTAGTCACCCAAACCATAAAATTATCATATAATATTTTTTACATTTTGCAGAATTTATATTTGCATTCTTTTAATCTAATAAAAATTATTTTAATTAAACGTCTTCTTAATAATTTAATTTAATGATAAAATAACAAGATTGAAACATATAAATTCTCCAACTATTCAATTTTAATTGGATCCAACTGGAAAAATGGTCTATGTTTTGGATAATATTTGGACCGTTTAAAATCCAGATCAGTACCATGAATCCAATCTAGCAGTCCATTAAGTCCATAGTTGCCTTTACCCAAATTGTGATGATAATCATGAAATACAGAAGAGAGTGGACTGAAGGGTAAGTGATATCCACTGTGGTCATAGGTACTGATCAACATAACATACAGGGCCCAAGGGTAAATTGTGAGACTGTGCGAATTGACAAGAATTGGACCTATGTAAACTGGAAGATTGTTAGTCAGAAGGTTATCGATTGGATGTGAGTAGAGAGTTCCAATGGCTAGAGGTGCGTGCAACTCGTGATGTTGTTTGTGAAGGATACGATAGAGGGCTGGATGGTGTAGCACACGATGGACGTAATAAAAGGTAACTTCCCGTGCAACTACAAATACGATCCATTCAAACAAAAATCTGCTTAACGTTGGAACATTTGGATTCACTGGAAATAATCGAAATTTCACAACCACAGCAACGTAGGTAACCCCAATAGTGATAATTTGATTCTGCAAAACTAGCGAAACCATCTTCAGTAGATATTCTTTCTTCAATGGAGCATAATTATCATAAGAGTTCAGCTGAACCCGATAACGGCCCAGAGACTTCTTGCCAAATAGATCCATGTACGTAAAGAAAAAGGCCACCAGCCAGAAGGTTGTGTTCACTGTTACAACTGAAGGGATGAAATGGGCCCAGAAATGGCTTCCATTGAAGTAGTATGCTACCATGTTGTCAAAATTATTTTGAAGGGACAGACGGAAGGGTTCCGTGAAACTAGGATTTACAAAAAACATTAGACATAATTAGGCATTAGGCATTAGGCATTAGGCATTAGGCATTAGGCATTAGGCATTAGGCATTAGACATTAGACATTAGACATTAGACATTAGACATTAGACATTAGACATTAGACATTAGACATTAGACATTAGACATTAGACATTAGACATTAGACATTAGACATTAGGCATTAGACATTAGACATTAGGCATTAGAAGAAATAACCTGATTTTTACCTGTCAATCGAAGTAATTATTCCAATCATTTCGAAGTTTCGATTCGAAATTTTAATGTATGGAAATTCATAATATTCAAAATGGAAATCCGTGGGAATTCGGCAGCTTTTTATATCTTCTTTTTATAAATGGAAAATTCTTAATCAAATGTAAAGCGTTAAAAGTGTTACATCGTGATAATGAAAATGCTCTTAAATTATGATTCGATTTGATGATATAGATTACAAATGAATGCGTAAACATGGAAAATTCTGTTGTTTACGCACTTGATTATAGCTATCTTACCTATAGCATAATTGCACTAAATGAATCAAAAAAATACGTGGACGAGACCATACAATATTATTTACCTTGGACAAATTTCTATTTATAAATAAACAAATAAAACGTACAATTAAAAATTTCCTTCGGAATCGGACGTAAATCAATCTCTAAAATACGTTTACGTCTTCAATACTAAATCAACAAAATATTTATTTGGAAAAATATTATCAAATACACTTAATCAAAATCATTTTTACTATTTCCTTATTATTGGAACATATATTAATTGAAACCTAAATTTGCAATTTTCTTTTGTAAAATTTATTGCATGAAAATGGATTCTCTTTCTAAACGATCCAATTTTTCATTTTTACCTAGCAAAAATTATGGGACCCAGCCAAGGACACTAGTGATCATCTACGGATGGTTGTTTGCCCAACAGAGTCATTTGGACAAATTCTGTGCCCTTTATCTTGCCAAAGGCTTCGATGTTCTCACAATTCGTGCAAACCTAATCGAAATTCTATTTCCCCTAAACGGAAGCCGTCTTATTGCTGTAGATTTGTTCAAATTCCTAGCCGAAAATTTTCAAAATTATAATTCAATCATATTTCACACCTTCTCCATCGGAACTTATCAAATGGGCGAACTGTTTGTGCTGCTTGAGGCCAAAGAAAATGAAACGATGAGTCAGAATATTATTCCTTTGATTAAAGGAATAATCTTTGACTCAACTGTTGATGTCGAGTACGGTCCAATTGGTCTAGCGAAAAGTATCACCAACAATCAACTCCTCCAGTGGACCATTGTCACTCTAATGAAGTGTCACTATCGGTTACTGCATAACTGGGCAACGCGCTACTACATTGAGGCATCGAAGGAGGTCTGCCGAAATCGACGAAAATACCCAGCACTATTTTTCCTATCCAAAAATGATGAAGTCGCTGATTGTGATCACTTGTTCGGTGTGATCCGCAGGTGGCATTCTAATGGGGTGGATGTGATTGTCAAGTGCTGGGATGATTCGTCTCATGTTTGCCATTTCTACAAGTATCCTGATGAATATAACTTGCATTTGGATCTGTTTTTGGATAATGTTATTAATTCTTAATTAGAATTTTAAAAAATTCAATTATAATTTATCCTTTAGATATTTTTATTGTTATTTCACCAAAACGAATAAAAGATGTTTATTAAAATGATTAACCAGTTTAAAAGAGAAAGAATTAAAATAAAAATTGATATGGAACGTCATGAAATAATTTTTCCTTACAAAATAATTTTTTATTTATTAAAAGTTAAAATTGAATTTGTTATATATCTTAAAACGGAAAATTTTAAATTTTACCTTTCAATCATGAAACACTCCAAAGAAAAAGAAAGTAAGTAAGTAAAAGGACATTGAAGAAAAGAAAGTGAATATTTTATTGGCAAAAGGTATTATTAAATGTTTCATTTAACAAAAAAAAGTTTTAATTACAATTTTAAAACGTTAATATTTGATTTAAAAAATAGATGATAATAAATGGGGAAAAATAAATAAAATTGTTGTAGACTTGTTTGTGTGACTAGTGAGATTTCAAAAAGTGATATTAATATGAATCAAAGAAAAACTGTAGAACATTTTATTTGAAATAGAAATCTGATAAGAGGCAAGTGATGCTATTGAAAATAATTGTATGTTCAATTTCCAATTATTTTCAAGGACTTCCAGGCAAGTGATTGGGCCATATAAAGTTGGCATCACATCGTTTGTAGGCAAAGATGGGCATGGGCTCGCCTCGCTGCATCATCTGGTGCTTGATCATCTGGGGCAAGTCTGCATCGGCGAGTGCATGATCCTGCAGGTCCTTGATTCGATACAAGGCATAATGCTCAGGATTGGTGATCCTATGCGTGTGAGCAATCATGCGACACACCTCCTTGGCACTCATGTTCGGCCTCACCGGAACTTGCTTGCACCCAATCGAGGAGGTAAGCTCGTTCGGTATGAGAATGCTCAGCACCAGACTTGCTGACATGACACAACCGTTCACAGATGCAGTGCTAGTACTGTGCACATGCTCCAGCACCGTACTCCCACCATCGTACATGTTGGTGAGTAGTTGTTGAATTGCCCAACTGGCCACATTCAAATAGTAAGTGGCATCACCTGTGTTGAGGATGGACGAGTGCAACAGGCCCAGCATGTACTCCATTTCGATTTGCACCGAAACGAGTCCGCACTGCACGATCGTGTACAGCAACATGGCCCCCATGTCCTCGCCACTAAATGATCGGGAGTATACAGGCTTTGTGGATGGTCCTCCGTTTTGTTTCGACTTTCCCCTCAAGTGCTGACTTATCAAGCCCATGCACCGTAGCAGATGTTCCAACTTCTTGATCGGTGAGTACGACTGTTGCAGTCTCCTCAAATTGTGTTGAATCTCAGCCATCACTGTCGCCTCAATAGGCAACATCTCCACCTTGATTCCCAACTCCTCTGGACTCGCCTTCTGTGCAAGCTTAATGTTGTGTGACAGTATTTTGAGTGCCCCGCTCGAGTTGTACGCTCGAATGCATATTTCGTAAATGTAATTCTTCAGTGGCGCGATGATCAACTTCTGGAGGGCACACTCGAGTATGGAGTCAATGTTGAGGAATTGGTGAGGTTTGAGGCGGGAACGTTCGCGTTTCACTATGCACAGGAATTCGCCTTCGCCGTGCTTGATCAGATAGTTCTTCATGCCGTTCATGAACTGACGAATGTAGCCGAGGACTCTGTGGGTTAGAGATGGGGTTAAGTTATTTTAATGGTTTTTGAATACCCCTCAATACTTACACAGTGGGACTAGTCTCCGTGCCCTCCTTGGTGCACTCGATGAAATTGTGAATCGACTTGGCAAAAGTGTTGTCCTTCCTCTCTGCCAACTCAAACACATACGAACTAATATTGTTCACAATGTCCAACATAATGTTCTGTGGCGAGTTTGCATCATCAGTAGAATTGTTTCCATTGACATCAACATTCGTGAGTGTCACTTCTGAATCGTCTCGTTTCATTGGATAATTGTGCTGGCCAGTGCCATTCATTGGATGATACTCATCGTAGTCCTCATCCTCAGCCACATTGTCATAATCCTGGTCTAGACTGTAATGTGATGGCTTGTCGGATTCTTTGTCGAGAAGGTACGAGTTGAAGTGGATGAGATCATTGTTGAGTAACTGTGCTGTTGCATCGAGGGACACCGAATCAAGTGACTCAAGTTCGTACTCCTCAAGCGAGGATCCTGCTGTTGCGTTGCCAAACTCGGACAGAATTCTCGATTCCACCATGTCCATATTCCATGGTTCTGAGAAGTCAGTTCCATCTGTTCGGGTAGACCTAAAAGATCCTCCATTCAACTTTTTCAATTCTGCCAATTCTTCTTTGCTCAAATTGTCGTACATTCCTGTTCCATTTCCATTGGTAAGTGGTTGTGAAATTTCACTATCTGAAACTAGTGTCATTTTGGGCACAACTAATTCAGGCGCATGTATGCTCATCATATCTTCCACTGTTGTTACGTCACTTTCAATTGAAACTGCAATGCTTGCACGCTTGTTGTGACTAGGAACATCAGGTTTTTGTTTCTGTTGAATACAACGTTCTGCACAAACTCCATCAGAGCTTCTTCGAGCACAGTCGTGCCATTGCCACATGGAATCAACAGTAGAAAATCCTGCATCTGGTTTAATTGATAACCGAATTCTTCCAGTGCCATCATTTTCTGGTACTTCCTCAATTGTGGAAATAGTTTTTTCATTTTGGGATGAATCGTTCTGTGTGTCTTTTTTATTATCACTAATTGTACTAGCAGTTGGATAACGATTCCTGAAAGATTCAAGTAGACTTTCCAAAGAATGTCCAATACTGCTGTTGTGCTTTGAACCAGCAAATCCAGAATAGGTATCTTGAAGTTCCTTTTGACTTGCCAATTCAGGATCTGAATAGTTGCGTTTTTGTGGAAGCACTCTATTTGGTTCTAGTGCTAGAGAATTTCTCATACCATTGATCACTACAAGCGCGTCGATTGGATCCATGTAATAACTGGAATCCGACAAATTGGAATTTGGTCGTGCAGGAGGAGTTTCTTTTAGTTTAGGTGGTGGCGGATGCTTTGGGACTTCCGTTTGAGTGTAAACGTTGCAGCCAACTTTTAGATTCTGTGCAGTTGAAGGAGATGTGATCAAATCTGGAAAATTTTTTGTTTGACTAGTGGAAAGTATTGAGGTCGATTGTTGTGCTGGTTGAGGTTGAAGTGGAGACAATTTTCCGGAATTTGACGATGCTATATGGTTGTAATAGTTGGCTTTAGCTGCAGCTAAACCAGAAGGTGACGGAAGTCTTGGATGTTCAGGAACTGACTGTTTGCTTAAAATTTCATCAATTTCCGATTCGGTCATTGACATTGGACTGAGTAGATCGTTCAGTTGAACGACTTGACTTGAGGGCGAGGAACGTTTGTTAGCTGTTGGTCGTGGTGGAGGTGAAGTTTTGTTGTCTTTGAAACCACTGTCTTTACTACGAGGTGGAATTGGAGGTGGAAGTTCAATTCGACGAGGAGGAAGCTTTGGTGTAGTATTTTTGTTTACTAGTGAGTCTCCTAGGACCTTTTCTGGAGATTCTATGATTCGGGACAATTCTGAACAAGGACTAACAGAATCGGGACTTTTAGGTGGAAGCGACGATTTGGTTATTGGAGATCGATTTCTGGTTATCAATTTTGGTTGTTCTTCAATTCCCAACTTTTTCCTAGGAATCAAAACTGGACTAGCAGTTGAGTGTGACTGTGCAGAACTGCTGGACAGAGAAGTGTTGGAGGAACAATTGGAATTGTGTCGACGAGGTGGAAGGCGTGGTTTTGGTTCGTCGGATACTTTTGGTTCAACATCCTTACCACTACTGACTAATGCAAGTGTTTCAGTATTGAGCGAATTTCTAGGCAACTGTTTGAGTTGAACAAATTTGGACTGCCAAAATTCCTGTCCAAGCAGTGCGAGAGAGGTCAACTGATTGCGACCTGAGGTCGAAGTTCGTAGTACAGGTGGCAGTGCCAACCGAACCGGAAGTTCATCACAACAATTCGAGTAGTGCACCACTAGGTTCAGGATTGTGGTGAAATAGTGTTCGGACCCTTCGAGTCGGTAGAGGCAATTGCACTTTGAGGTATTACGCTTCTCGATCAGATAGTGCTCCACATGAGGTCCGCGACCGTGAGGTAGACGCACCGATATGGCCAGGGTTTGGGGCTTGCTCGATTGACGAATCTACAGAAATTAAACCAAAAGTTGGCAATGTGCATGTGTTAATCAAGGGTATGTTAAAACTTACGATAAAGACTCCAACATTTTTCCCCTGAAGATAATGGACGACACTAGCCCGGTTTATGTTGGGAAGATACCAAATGGGTTGACTCAGTCGGAGACGTTCCTCGAGATCTGGCCCTTTCTCTGCTAGAATTGGTGGAGCATCATTTTTATGTGCAGTATCAAACGTATTCACAGCGGAACTATCCTCTACAATCTCCTCGTCCTCCCCCTCTTCCTCTTCTTCTTCATCATCCTGAGATTCTAACAAATCTTCCGAGCTAGAATCACCACATTCATTTAAAATTTTTGGTATTGCATTTGAGATTCTTGTTACTTTTAGTCTTACGTCTTCTGTGGATGAACTTTGAACATTTTCCCCTTCTTCCTCACCATCATCATCTGAACCCTCTTGTAGAAAGCAGTGATGGGTCTCCTCAGGTTCATCAATTTCATTTTCAAGTTCACTCAAATTTTTCAATTTTGTCTCTGGTATTTTAGATTCTGAAACTATAGCAACACTACTTTTCACAGATGACGTTATCCTTTTTACAGAAATTCCGGAATTTGAATTAGGAATATTTTTCGATGTTGTTCTGGTTTGCGTAGGCGGAGATGAATTCGGCGGAGGTGGAGCAGGTCCGAGCACTTTTGGTTGGGCATTAGAAGAAACCTGTAAAATATAAAATAGCAACAATATTAGTATGTCTAGTTTAATTAAATTCCGTCATATTATATTAAACCCTATAAAATTCCATATAAAAGTTCCTCTGTTGCCAAAATTTTCCAAATTCATTTAAGTTAACACAAAATTAAACAAAAGAAAATTTCAAATTTCAAAACACCCTAACCTTGTTCTAACTGTCTAGTCAAGATAATTCAATGAAAATTTATTTATATAAAAATAACTTGGAAATAAGATCTTAAGTCCACCAACTAGAAATAAAGGAAGAATGGGACAAATAGAATAGAAAGATAGAGAGAAATGTCGTAAATCAAGTGACGCTTTTGTACAAGTTCGTGCTTTTCTAAGATGAATATACGATCTAGTTAAGTCCCAAAACAAGTTTGCAGGATTTTGTTGTTCGTTTGCTTACAAATAAAGTATATATTCGGAAAACTAAGAAAAATAAATAAATAAAAACATCAAACAATTTAAATTTTTGAATAAAATCAGGGCTTTTCTCAAAATACTTTTCTGAGACTTAACTTCATCCAAAATAATGGGCGTCATGGTTTACAAAAAAATTGGAGAAACCCAAATCTTTATCAATTCTAAGAATGTTCTCGCTAACTAAAAATTCATTTATTTACTTTTAGTAGTTCAAAGTAGCCCAACTTTGTTACTAATACACTCTACGTGATCCAATTAAGTCCAACTTTGTTCCTGAAAGGTCTTACAAAGTGGTGACCAAATCCTTCACGAAAACATGACTTGAATACTAAACAAGTAAACAAACAAGATAGTGGCAATGAATTGAGGTTAGAAAAGATGCACACCTTGGCATATTAGCATATTGACTGAAGCATTTTAATATAGAGCATTTTAAACACTATTCCATATCTTGATATGATAAGTCGAGTTACCTTTTTTTAAGACTAAGCATCGACTAAATCATTTTTATATATAAAATAAAACTGCGTAGGCAGGTTATTTGATGAAAGTCGCACACAAGTTTGTGTTTTATTTATTAAAAATGAAATTTAATGTCAGACTCTCAGGTTGACTAAAAACATTGACTGACGAGTGTCACATGTCGAGGATGTTACTTCGGTTGTCCATTTGATTTATTCTAAAAATCTTCTAAAAACTAGTTTTCAAGTTATATTTAAAGTATTCGTAACTTCAACAGTACAAAAATTGCGTAGGATGTTTTTTTATGATTATTGATGAAAAAATAAGCATGATGCATGATTAAAAACAAAATTAAAAAAAAAAGATTGACTCAGATATATAAAAATTAAATTACCTTTTAAAATCAGTTATCTACAGGCGTTTGAATGTTGCATAATATAAAATAAAATAATTTTTCTAAAGAGATTTTACAAAGATACTACTCTTTCTAGATTTCCAAAATAACTGATTGTTTTTCCAAATTAAAATATAAAAGGTAATAAAATTTCCGTATATGTTATCTTGTGCAAACCAGAAATTAGTTTTTTCTGCATTTAAATAGAATGAAATTTTGTAAAGCATCTACAGTATTCGATTAACAATAAGCAAAATTGTGCTTTTTAAATTGGAATTCTCGTCCAATTCGGCGAGATAATAACAGCGTTGAGTTACCTTTTGAAATGATCTAAAAAGTTTGTAAATAAATTAATAAATGGGGGTGTAGGACTGAGGTGAGTGGGGCACCATCTGCTACATTTGCTACAAAAATGCTAAAACACAATTTATTTGACCTTTTATTACAATGAATTATTTCGTTTCTTTCATTTTCTTAATCACAAGAAACCACAAATTGTTTCTATTACACACCTACACACATTCCTGAAAAACAATAAAATCTAACGATCAGTCAAATAAACCCACAAACATTAAACATTGCATTTGCGGATTGCAAAAAAAAAGAATAAATAAAATTTGAACCAATCTGAAAATTTTAATTCACTAAAAACTGGTTTCCCTAAAATATGTGAAATAATACATTTAAATTATCTTTACCATTTAACCAATTAACAAGGCAGACTAAATTTTTATTTATTCTGAATAATTGTTCAATACAAACATATTTTATGAATATAAAATAATATTTGCGTAATCTGTAATATTGAGTAACCAAAAAATGAGTTGACAAAAAGCAAAAAACAATCTCTCTTTCTCATGAGCTTAATTTAATTGACACTTGAGCAAATTGCTCTTAATCTCTCAAGACTTACTTTATTAGTGCACAAAATGATAATTTACAATACATTTTCTCCTCTTTGCATTTCGTGCATAGTAGAAAGTAAATACTATGAGTTACTAAGATTAAAGATCTTATCGACAATATATTGTGTAAGTAAGAGCAAAAACAAACTCTACTATTATGTGCATTGTTCAGTAATCAATTTACAATTTCAATTAATCTCTCACACTAATTTACTCCTTCTCTTTCCTCAATAATCAATTTTCCCAACTCGTACCCAATACTCCAACAAATAACCTCATTTTTCAGGTAATCAACTAGTTGTTCATCATCTTAATCGATCAGATCTAATCAATACTTACTGTGCACTAATAGTCGCAAGATACATTACAACATATGCAGTACTGCAAATGCCTTCAAGCTGTTTTGCTATATGATAAGTTGGCTTTGATCTCTCGGTTATCATTCAAAGAGATGTCATAGATTAACATAGATTTGTCTAATGAATTAGATTAAAGTGATTTAAATGTGAGAGATATTAAGATACTAATGATTAACCGGACATAGGATGATTCATAAAGGATTATAATTTTTAAGGTATTCAAGTAGAAATTGATGTAATTAAAACATGATAGTACAGAAAACAAAATTGTTTAAAATTATTTAACCTTTTAATTAAACGGTGGTCCTGAAAATGAAATTATACTTTATATAAAAACTCTAAATCTAAATCTAAAGTCATTTTCCCTGTTGTTGTAGCAATAATGAAATTATAACAATAATCTACTCTTTCTGTGAAAAAACAAAAATGCCCCAACCCAAGTAATTCTTAAACCATCCTCCCACTACTGCAGTCGAATCATTTTATTAGTTCAACCAATCAATCAATCACTCAAACACGCAATAAATCGTCAAAAAAATTATATGATTATTTTGATTCAACAATAAATGCAAATGATATGCTAAAATTCTAAAATCAAAAGAAATTGAAATAAAATATATAATTCGATAAAATTATTGAATAAAATTTTAAATTTACTATATTTATTTAAATAAATACAAAAATTTTAAACATTCTCACAGTTTTCATATATATTATCGAGAAAATAAAATTCAGGAAATTTCCTTATTTTCAAACAATTAAAATTTCAGTATCGAGAATCCTTGAATATAACTATTTCAGCATCAGCACTTTCAATGAATAATTTGTAAAATAATACGAATTAAGCAATATTTCTATTTTATTAATAACGAGATATGATATATTAATTATTTCATAACTTACATCCACTTCGTACGTATTTTATCTATAGCTTTTAAAGTAAAATTATTGGGTGGTTGTCAAAAATCGATTTTAGTAAATAAAAATGTTCTTGAATAAACCTTTTAAAAATTGTTACTGTCAACATTGTATTCTTAATCTTATTAATTCCCAATAAAAACATATCAACGAAATTTCCAACATAAAATGATTAATGAAACTTTGCTTCGTCATAAAAATTATTAAAAAATTCTTTAAAAAAATTGTAGAATAAATTGGAAATTGATGAGTGTTAAAAAACTATTCCAAAATATCTATTAAACTAAATAAACCTATTTAAACAAGCACATGGGGAATAAGATCAATGAAATAATTCTAATTTCAAAATAAATTTTATACAAAAAAATATCTTTTGAACCAAGTATGTCACAAGTTTTATTGTGTGATGAATTAAAAGAATTAGAAGAAAACGGGGAACTTACATTATTTTTAGGGTTAGTAGAAGAAGAAAAAATAGTAGTAGTGAAAGAAGTGAAAGCAGAAGAGGAAGAATTGGAAATAGATTTTAGTTTGGTTTTGGAAGAATTGGAAGAGTTGGAGTTGGCAGCTGAGGAAGCAGATCTTGCAGGACTGTTACTGTTGCTACTGTTGCCCACGGAATTGAGTCGTGGGATTGAGGATTGGTGGGAAAGCTCGTTTGGTTGGTCTAATGTTTTACTGTTGGGAGATTTGGATAAAGACTGATTGGTTGATGAAAGACTTGGATACACTTTGGACCCGGTTTGGACCATAGGTTTGGATTTGATTGATTGACTACGTTGGAATCTACTATTCGCTGCACTACTCAAGTTGAGAGAAGAATTGTGAACTCGAACAGGAATTCTGCTCGGACTCGAACTTTGTTTGTGTTTGTGCTGATTGTTCACTTTGCTCACACTCGATCTAATCTGACTAATCAAGTGACGCTCAAACAGAGAATTCGATGACGGAATTAGGTCGAGTGAGGACTGAGAATCATCACGACTAACAAGCATCACATCATCAGGATTGGATGATCGCAGTTGACTACTGTTCAAGAGAGGAGATGTTAAGGCTGATGAGGAAGAAGTGGAGGAGTGGGGGGAGAGGAGTGGAGTGGGCAATGAGTTGGCATTGGCTGTGGAGGTTAGAGTTTGGTGAGGAGTAGATAAAGAGATGATGTTAGTAATAAGATTGATAAGAATTGGGATTGAGTAATTTTAGCAGGAATTCAAAAACAAAATTAAAAATAAAAACTACTAAAAATAGATTCCAAAAATGTATCATGAAAGAAGGCCAAATGCAAAAAATAATACGAAATATTTAACTAAAAATGTGATTTTTAAGAAATCAATAAAATCAGAATGTTTTTAGAATGTAAAAAATATAAATAGGGGGGTTAAAAAATTAAAATCAAAGCAAAATTTTAACTATAAATAAACCTTTTGACATGGAGTCAATTATTACATAATTTGTATTCAAAATATAATTCAACTTACATTCAGCACATTGAAATGTGTTCTCGAAGGGGCCAAAGTCGGACTGTTTTGACTTGTTGGGGCCGAAGTGATGTTTGACTCTGCTGGGCACATAGAAGTCGAGTGAACTTTGGTGACTGAGTCGTGGTGGTCGTGGTTGTTGTTGTTGGGATCCTCTCCTTGCTCGGTTCCTTGAATCTGCATTGGACTTGATGAGGTTTGATGCCTTTTTCGATTGGGACTGTGCATTTGCTTGCACTCTGCCTCTGCATGGGCAATGGTGCGAGTGAGTGTGCTCATGGTGGTAGTGGTGATGATCACTTGTTGGAGATGATGGTTGGGCGTGAAGATTTGAGGTTGTTGGACAGTTGCTCGAAGATAGGAAGCATTCGTACGAATACGACTCGGCTTGGGTGGTGGGGGCGCCACTGGGGCTGGGCTTGAGTGTTGGCTTGAGTTGTTGCTGTGTGAGTGGTGATGGAGTTGGTGATGGTGCTGCTGGTGATGGTGCAGAGGCACCGTGCACGGGCTCACCTGATGGCACACTATTTGCGACATTGTCACGTGCACATATCAAATCATTCACCCCACCGGACAGATCCAAACCTAATATTGAGACATCAGGCAAAAGGTCATGCAGGCTCAGCTCGAGATCCTTGGCCACATCCGTGATCAGCTGAAAACAATTCAACAGAAATTAGAACATTAATGATAAGAACAATAAGAAAATTTCGGAAATTGTTTGAATTAAAAATTTAACCTTTTATTTGGCTAGAGTCGTTACTGATGGAAACAATGACTGAACAGTTAAATAATAAATAAATTCTAATAATATCCCACTCCTGTTCCCACAAGAACAAACAATTAGTTTCATAAAATGTCTCAATTAAATCACTCAATCAACACAATTGCGCATTCATGGGAAATGACAAGTTGCACACACAATTTCACTCTTTTGATGTTCAATGAACAATAAAACTATTCAAATTTCACTCTTCCTGTGAAATTGTTGTGTTCACAATTTTATATTTATTAATAAATTAATTCACATTAAATCATCTCTGGGAAAGTAATTATCTGAATGTTTAATAGAGAAAATAAAATTTTTACTTAACAAAAATTTACCCAGAAAACAGTTATATATAGCTTTGAAGAGAAACTTTAGTCAGTAAAACTATAATTTTTAACCTTTTATATAAAAACACTAAGAATATATCTCAAATGGTAATGAAATTCTACCCTTTTCCAAACCCCAACCAATTCATTAATTCACTCATATCTCTTCATGCCAATATTAGCATCACTATCATTCCAATTGTCCTGGTTTTGTGTATTGTCATATTGAAATGTTATGCAATCACACATAACACTAGCAAAGACAAACAATACATTGTGTAGTGCAGTGTGGGATTGATTTATAGCGTGCTATTTGGTTGGTATGGTGAGACAGAAACAATAACCGATCCTATGCTTAACTTTGCTTCCCTAAGCAACAATTTACCGTGCACCGAGACAATAGTTGTCATATTTCTATTGAAGATATGAAAATCGAATATATTCACAGAAAGACATGACTCATATCATATGAAATTCGATTCGCTGGACACAAATTTCAGTGCAGTAAGGGCGTCTTCGTGATTAAATTCCTGTTTTGCGTTATTTACATCTCAGTCTCTTCCTTGATTCCTTAATATAGCTATAAATAATCAACAAATTAATGAGAAGTAAATGTTTTAGTTAGCTATCAATGAATAAAATTAACTAATAAGAAAAAAGTAATAAACAAATTGAAACCTTGCTATGAGACATTGAATTTAATGAACCGCGACACCGAGATCACTTATACGGAACAAATGGCTAACCATAGATAACGTTATCTTTCTATTTGTGGACAAATGCCACTCGATTTGCACTCAACTCAACAACAGGTTAGCTATTGATGACACACTCAAATATGATCTGAATATTTTTACGGTCAACAAAGTGAGACTGGGAGGTGAACTAATTTCCATAAAATCAGAATAAAAACAATAGAAGTATTTCTGTCCTAGGATAGTAGCTAAGATCTAGTAGGTGAATGATTTTTACTATATTGTTCATATGATCTATTTAAAGAAAAATGAGTTAAGGTTGAAGTTATCTATTGAAAGTTAGTTTCGCTTGTCTTTATATTTTCGAGTTTGAAAACAATAATATTGATTAAAAAATAGATTAGAAGTTTTTGGATGTTATTTGTTTAAAGAAATAATTGTAGTGATTTCACCTTTTTAACCGGAAAAACATTGAATCTCATCTAATCATTAAATTAATTAAATTAAAACGGTTAACGCAAATTTATTAAAATTAATTCAAGTTTATTCAATAAAATTTTTTTAAAAAATTAAACTTTTTGAAACGTTACTATACTCGTTGCTAATATAATGGTTAGTTGCAGATTAAAAAATAAATATTTCAATAATTAAAAATATAACTTAGTAGAAGAAAAAACAATTATTAAGAATTTTACGTACATTTGGAAAATTAATTTGCATGTGACCAAAATATGTTCACCAGTCAACAGTAATTAAAAGTGTAATTACATGTCCCAAGTATAGAATGCATTCATCTACTTTGTATGTTCAGTGACATGTGTAAAAGTGTGTCTGTGGGAGAAAGCACTGAATGATGTGAATGAACTCAAGTTATCTTTAGTAAAGCAAAGTAGACTAGAAGACAAAAGGGTATTTCCCAGACATTTCATATAACCAACAACATTCAAACTTTGAATTTTAAAGTATAACATACCAAAGACTTTCACTAAAGTAAACACACATGTCTGTATGCATAGGATGCTTTTAAAGTATGTAAATATGTACTGTAAACTATTTTCAACTATAGAAATAGAATAAACTTTTTAAAACCTTTTAGTAACTGTGCTCATACAAAGTTGCTAATTTTCCACAGTATTCCACAAAATAATAATAAGATAACACAAAATTATCACATTATTTACACAACATAACGAAAATTGTCCAAAATCACAGTTCCAAACCAAATCGAAAGTCCAAGTCCAAAATTAAATTGCACATCACTAGTACACCATCACAATTTCATTTAGACTGTCCAAATTAGATCACAAATAGAAATAGATTGGACAATTCATTTGTGGTGAGAAGATATTGGTCGACACATTAGAGACTAATAGACACATTGGGGACATTGGCAGATCTATTTAGAGAACACATGAAATGGTCAACTGAGTGGTCAGTGGTGGTCAGTGGTGGTCAGTGGTGGTCAGTGGTGGTCAGTTGGTTGGTTAATTGACGTGTTAATGGACACTAATGGAAAACTGAGACTGTGTGCTGTCGCATTTTCTAAGACAGACTGGACAAGTAAAAGAAGAAGGAAAACATTACTTTAAATCACTTTGTAAAATGAGAAGAAAATTCATTAAAACAAAATTGAGAACAAGAAGGCGAAGAACAAACATTATTTATTGACAGTTGACACACGAAAAGAAGCGGAAAGAATTGAACAAGCGTGTCGAAAATGTTCATTTTTCACAAAAAATTAGTTACACATTGAAAAATGTAACAAAATGCAAGCTAATTGTGCGTAGTACTCGAATGGACTTTGAGCTCGAAATGTGCAACAAAACAGATCACAACTTCATCTCACACTTCTCGTCAGTGTTCATGTGTTCAGTGACAGTCCTCGTCAGTCTGCCACACACAGCACCAGGCACAGTCTGCACAGCACTCAAACTGATCGTCTGCCTCTGTTCTCTCCATTTCACGATATCTTCTCTCTCTCTTTCTCTCTCCACTCGTCCACCACCTCTTCTCGTCTTCACTCTCCACTGTTCCTGTGTTAGTCATCCTCTTTACGTTCGTACACTTCGAATGCATTTCCCCCATTTCAGCTGATTGCCCTTTATATTAGTGTTGTGTTGGTATATGAGTGTATGTGTACATTTACTATCAAAGCCAGACACGACTGAGCACTGCTTTGGTGGCAACAAAACAGCAACAGTAGGAATATGGTGGGTTCATTTATTGATTAAGAGCTAGCGCAGTTAGCCGTTCTTTATGAAAGTAAACTAAATAAATACGACTAAGGCTGAGTGATGTGATATGACTTAGATACACAACATGACACAAAACCGACTCTTCCTTATGGGCATTTATTTTTATGTTCTGCAAATAAAGAGGGGAATGGGTTGGATCGATCTTACTCTATTGCCGGGTTAGATTGTGAGTCTAAAAGAGGTTCACTGTCGAATCTTTATCAACGAAATGGGTATTACCAAAATGAACAAATAAAAATTGAGTGCTAAATCATAAAAACTTTAAATACTTGGAAGTAATAAACATTTTTTAATCGATCTTGTTTATTGTAAAAATAAAATTAGTTTATTGATAACCTTTTGAAAAGACTCATACATCAAAAATGACAATATTTGTGGGAATATACGAACAAATTTTTGTACATGGGAACTAGTTAATCTTATCATTTAAAATATATTTTGGACGAAAGAAAAAAAATGAACATGGAAAGTTAGTGTAAACATATGTAAGTAGACACAATGAACAAGCTTTGATTGACCATTTTTGTCGGTATATTAGTTGATCTACTTTACTGGTATTAGATAATCATATTTTGATTGACATGAGAAATATTTGATATTGACAAAGATTAGTGTCGGAAATTTTATTAATGTGGTTGATTCATAATTGGTAATTTGTTTATAATAAAATACCTTTGAATAGTTGACGTGGTAGAGAACAAATTGAAATAAAACTTCAAATTACATCAAATTTTCAATTTAGTAATATCACTCCTAGTCTAATTAACTCTGAGTTGAAACTTACAACTAGCAAGTTCAATTCTCATTAGTGCTCAATGTTTGAAAACTGTCTGTCTGTTTGTGTGTGACGACTCGACTCGACCATCGCTAAATGTGTCTTTAAGTGATTTCTGTGTGTCTAATGTCTCTACTAATGACTAAAGTGGTGTTGTGTTCTGTTTGAGGACCATTTGGTGATCATCAAGTACAACTGAAAGAGAATGCCTCAAGCCAATTGATCAGGTCCTAGTTATCGTCCTTGGTGATTAGTAGAGAGACAAATCGAAATCAAACACACGAGTCTGTGCTTGCTTGTCTCACGAGTGTCACTCTGTGTTTATTTGTTCCAAGCAGATACACAAATTCGAGTCTTGGTCTTATTTCGATTGACTTAATCTATTTGGTGTCTAACTAATGTGTCTTTGCATTTGTCTAAATAGAACGTCTTGAACGCGTTAATTATGATCAGAGCGTGAAAGTGAGACCGCATACGGGGAGAGACTGGCCAAGTCTGCACGAGATCGCACTCTTTTGACAGATTGAGTGAGGACAGTCATGTGTGCTTGTGTGTCTGCATGTCTGTTGAGTCTGTTTGTTGTATTGCTCGTTGCCATCAATCTGACAAATCAACTCAATTCAACAAACATCACATGAGATGACCTTGTGAGATGGAATGCTCGATAGATCGTACGTGTTGCTGGAGACAAGTTGATATTTGATTCACAACAAAACGAATTGAACATATAACTGAGGCATTCAGATCAATCACATGATTGTGTTGATATATTCAACTACCATAAGAACAAACCATAAGAGTACAAAACCATGGTAACTTAGATTAGGCAAGGAAGGAGATAATAACCGTTTTGTAGATTAACGATCACACCAGGCGGTCTGTTGTACTACGAGTTTGTTGACTTACATAAGCAAACCGTAACAACATCAACAACCGTTAGGGTTCAATGCTAACGATTACATTATATTCATCCGGTAGTCATATTTCAAGGTTAACCAATAAATTTCTCCATATGAATATAAGATTATAAGTTAGAATCGTAAAAGAAAGATGGTGAACTACTTAGAAGACAACGAATGTCTTTACTTATGACATTTATGATATGTTTGTTAGGTTGGTATATATGACCAGTAATAGTAAACACGGAAACTATTTATTCTGTTAATCATTCTAAGATTAGACACAAAGTTTCAAAGGGTTATGTAACTTAAAATAATGAGGGGAAAAATTATTTAGAATTACCTTTATTTGAGATGAACTATAGAACCGATACCAAACTATAGCAAGTTAGTTTTTTCGGAAATATTCTTCTACTGTTGACAATGCTTTTTACATTGACTCCACTCTCCCAATTCTGAACGTAAGCTAATCCTGCGAGTTATGCCGGATCTTACCTGTCAATTGGTTTGTTCTATTCCTACTCTGATGGCAGTTTGATCTATTTGTTTTTGTTCTTATGTTTGCTTAGTGGTCTATCTGTTCATAGATTGCATCATCAATATCATCTACATGCATCCACACATTTTATTGTGATAATTTATGATTGTCTGTTTGTTATATCTGTGTGGGAGTTTATGTATGGGAGAAACTAAAATAAATAATAAATAATTTGGTGAACTCGTTTGTTTGTTTGTCAGTCATGAAGACATGGCCCATGTTTGAGTTGTGAGTTGCACTGAATCGATGACTCAACACACGGTTGCTGTGACCGATTTGATCAACATTTTTCAAAGGAACAAGTAACACACACAACACAACACGATGACACATCAAATTGATTGATCACACTCAAATGATGAAATGAAATGGGTGAGATAATAAATACACAAATCAATATATAAATGGGTGCCACAAATAATCGACCAATCAGAATGCACTAAACTCGATCGAATTGGAAACATCCTACTTCTTTTTCTTCACTCAATCAATCAATAATTCATCAGCAAATCAGGACAAATCGAAATTCTTTTCTTTTCAATTAAACAATCCCCAATTCCAAAATATTTTCCCCGCGAATTTGAATATTCTCTTTAGATATAAAAACATTATACGTGCTCTCTGTGTACTTTTCAATTAATAATTAATGATGTGTGATTGTCAAAATAATTTTATTTTACCTTTAATATATCGCGAAAATCTTTCATGGAACTTTCTGTAAGATTAATAAATAAAATAATCCAAATCGAATTTCTATTTGTTTGTTTGACAAATTCTGTTATTCATAATTCAGATTAAGCCAAGAATATACTAAGTTATTTATAGAATATCTACAGAGTGTTTCATTAAATAAAAATATCGATTTTATTGAATAAAAGTCGCTGATTAAATTTGAGTACACTCAGTACAGCATAAAAAGTATTAAATCTCAAGGGGATAATTTTCGATATCTTAGAGATTTTAGTTTAGTTTAGTAAATACATATTATTATAAATATTTGCAAACATTTATGGGACCATTATCATATTGCTTAGCTACAAAGGAAATTTGTATTTACTATTAAATGGATATGAAATTCAATATTCGAATATAATTTCTATTCACTATCACCCGTACATAGCCGTATATTGTTCAAATCATTGAAATGTTTATGATTACCCAATAGTTTTTTAAATTAGGAAATTTATATAGAATTTATTAAAACCATAATTATTGACCAAGCTTACTGGTGACTCAATTTAATTATTCTTTAAAAATTAATTAAAAATCGATTTGATTGCATAAATCACAGAAAACCACCCAACTCGACAACTTCTCAAAATTTTATACTTGGGAGATAAAAAATCTTGGAATTATGACTTATTATTAAATTAATTGAAAAAATATTCAAAAATAAAAATTTCGGCTTATTGGAAACAGAGTGCGATCAGTGCAAACTATGTATTGAAGGTAATTTGCGTGATTTCGCGTTTGCTTGGTTTCTGTTTACAATTGCACGTTTTTGAATTTCAAACAAATTTGAATGAAAAGGGGAGAAAGGGAAAGTGATTTATTTGCGTTTGTTTTGCGTTAAGACAAACACACAGAGAAAAGTTCAAATCAATCAATTTGCAATTTTCGAGTAAACATTAAATTGAAATTGAAAGACGCAAAATAGTCCAATTTATTATTTTAAATAAAGACATTAATAAATTGAGTAAATATTAAATTTGATTTAAATTTAAATTTTCTAAATATTTTTGTCTGAGCGGGGGCGAAGCGAAGCTTCGTCTTCGGAGCGAAGACTTTATAGCATGACTTTTTGTGTTTGTTGTTCTATTTATCTAGCCAAAACTACTCAATCAAATGACACCAAAATTTCAGGTTAAGTTCATGATATAGTCTAGATGTGCACTAAATAGGTGGCTTTGCTGATAAACCAAAGATTAAATGATTTAAATGATTAATTTAAATCTGACCTTTTACGCCACCTGGCGGGAAAAATATGTACTAACGGAAATTATTGTTTACGCATTTAATAAATGACAAAATAATTATTTTGTAGTTATTTTGGTTATTATTAAGTGAGATGAACTTGAAATTGATCAAATGACATAAAAATCATAAAATTTTCAGTTGTCGTACCAAATGAATATCGAAATCTCAATGAGCGGTGAAGTCAAATTTTCTCATGATAATTTTCACCAACAATCACAGTTTGATCTATTTCTATTTGGAGAGGTGTGCCGAACCTCATGTGATCATGAATCGTCAAGGCAAAAACGGATGACATTTGCCGTTAAGTGTACTGTTTCTAGCGAATCGCATCATCGTGATTGAGTCGTCATGTAAGTTTTGTTTAAATGAAATTGAGAATTCTATGGAAAAGATTCAGCAAACTACAATGACAACAAGTGATGGCTCAGCCCGGCCAAGCGAAGCGACATGCATAAGAACTGAAGGACTGATGATTGCACTTATACAGAAGGATTGGGGATTGCTATGTTGCTTGCACAGTCATAAATTAGCTTACACCATCATACAATGGCTTGCGAAATTCGGTTAGGTCCGACGCGAAGCGGTTGCGGCAGCAACTATCGCGTCGTGTCCGGGTGGGGTAGGGTAGATAGGGTGAGTGCATGCAAATGAGGATTGTACTGAAACTGAAGGATTGAGGATTGCAATGTTGCTTGATTGAACGAGAATACAAGTTTTGACAAGATAACAAGACAGATTTCATGATTCCTTGAATTGAGAAACTAATATCTTTGAACGAATTCAAAACGAAAACAAATTTTGCAATTCCCATCCACCAAAGCACGATGCCCGATCGCAATATGCAAAATTTGTGCGTCTCGGTGGTTTATGTAGGTTTTTGAAAGAATTTTTTATGGAGTCAATTGACATTTTCCTCGCAGAAGAAATCATCTTTGGAACCTTGTTCACAATAACATAGTTAATGTACAATCACTACATGAACGAAACAGACTGGACAGAAGAAAGCAGAACACAACTTGCCCTAACCAATAATACTGTGTTCAATGAAAAGTGTTTTTAAAAACCCCTGAGTTCAATGCGATATTCATTGCATCATCAGTGCATACGCTTCTATTGTATTGTAAACTTTTGTAGTATGATAGTAGTACTTGGGAAGTCGGGGGGGGTGAGCTCCCGCTCAGACTTATGCCCCATCGGGGCCAATGATGTTACCGATGAGTCAGAGATGGCTCATGTGACTTGTTGGTGACAGTTTCGATGCGACAAATCAACTGGATTTTAAGAAAGGCCAAAACAAAAGTTTTATTTTGATTCCATTTATAAATATTAACGATTTTAAATAAAACATAAAATTTTCAGCTTCCCTTTAATATTGACAGTGGTCACTTGACCATAATAGATTGAACTCAACTTGTGGATCAATTGTGAGGTCTCCTTCTTGTCATTGTTCATTTCCAATGACCTTTGTATTAACCAATTAAACGCAGTTTGGTGTCAAATGACACGTCAAACAGAAACAGATCAACTGATTAATAATTATAATGCAAGGAGAACGTGGGTGCCTATTTTAAGTGGTGCTTTGACTTGGGTCATATTGCACTACTCACTAACGCATTAAGTAGGCCAACGTTGAGTCCCTGTATGATCAAGTAAGATTAGACAGGACCCTAGACGAAATAGAATGGTATACTCTTTTAGTAAAAAAAAGATAGATAGACCCTAGGGTCGTTGACGCGTCCACTGCGCAGTTTTGACTTTCCCCATCACATTCCAAGTGAGAAGAAGAACAGTTCGGTTGGAGTGTTTCTTTGTTGGTGTCCTGCTGTGGTGTGAAGAATGTTTCACTCTCACTCGTGTTGTGCTTGGTGCACTGTTCAAGGTACTAATTGAGGCTATTTGTTACACAGACATTTGTGCCATCATTTCGCGGTCGCATTAGCAAAAGATGCGAAATGTCGTTCACGGCCGAATTCTCCACTATTTTGTTAATCGGATTAGAATAAGATTGTGAAGATGAAGAAAATTAAGCTTGCATTTGTAATATTGTTGACTTTTCTTTCGTAGGGTTTCTTTAAAGGTAAATTTTAGTTTAATAGCTAAAAAATAATATTACTTATCCTTATTTATTAAATTATTTACTATTCACAAATCATTATTAATCATAAATCATATTATAAATTTTCTCGTTGGTTGAGCAAAATGTAGTCGTTGACAGAATTATGAATTATTCCTCTCTCGAGTGTTCTGTCATTAACTAAACACACATTGCATTTGCGCTGAGTTGCAAATTATTAATAACGTCAAGAGCTAAAAAGTTTTTCAGTTAATTTTCAGATTGTAACTACAAATGTGCTATGTTTGACAGTGCTTTATTACTTTGCTTTGCTTTCTTGATGTATGACAAATTATATTATAATTCCCAGAGTGTTCTCTGATTTGACACAAACGAGGCGTTGGAGTAGTTGGTCTGAATCTAGTATTTTAGTATGCTAAATTTACTTTTAATAATAAAATTTAATTCAAAATTTACATATTAACATCATTGGCCCCGATGGGGCATAAGTCTGAGCGGGAGCTCACCCCCCCCGACTTCCCAAGTACTACTATCATACTACAAAAGTTTACAATACAATAGAAGCGTATGCACTGATGATGCAATGCATATCGCATTGAACTCAAGGGGTTTTAAGAACACTTTTCATTGAACACAGTATTATTGGTTAGGGCAAGTTGTGTTCTGCTTTCTTCTGTCCAGTCTGTTTCGTTCATGTAGTGATTGTACATTAACTATGTTATTGTGAACAAGGTTCCAAAGATGATTTCTTCTGCGAGGAAAATGTCAATTGACTCCATAAAAAATTCTTTCAAAAACCTACATAAACCACCGAGACGCACAAATTTTGCATATTGCGATCGGGCATCGTGCTTTGGTGGATGGGAATTGCAAAATTTGTTTCCTTTTTGAATTCGTTCAAAGATATTAGTTTCTTAATTCAAGGAATCATGGAATCTGTCTTGTTATCTTGTCAAAACTTGTATTCTCGTTCAATCAAGCAACATTGCAATCCTCAATCCTTCAGTTTCAGTACAATCCTCATTTGCATGCACTCACCCTATCTACCATACACCACCCGAACACGACGCGGTAGTTGCTGCCCCAACCGCTTCGCGTCGGACCTAACCGAATTTCGCAAGCCATTGTATGATGGTGTAAGCTAATTTATGACTGTGCAAGCAACATAGCAATCCCCAATTCTTCAGTATTAGTGCAATCATCAGTCCTTCAGTTCTTATGCATGTCGCTTCGCTTGGCCGGGCTGAGCCATCACTTGTTGTTGTCATTGTAGTTTGCTGAATCTTTTCCATAGAATTCTCAATTCCATTTAAACCAAACTTACATGACGACTCAATCACGATGATGCGATTCGCTAGATTCCTAGTACACTTAACGGCAAATGTCATCCGTTTTTGCCTTGACGATTCATGATCACATGAGGTTCGGCACACCTCTCCAAATCGAAATAAATCAAACTGTGGTTGTTGGTGAAAATTATCATGAGAAAATTTGACTTCACAGATCATTGAGATTTCGATATTCATTTGGTACGACAACTGAAAATTTTATGATTTTGATGTCATTTGATCAATTTCAAGTTCATCTCACTTAATAATAACCAAAATAACTACAAAATAATTATTTTGTCATTTCTTAAATGCGTAAACAATAATTTCCGTTAGTACATATTTTTCCCGCCAGGTGGCATAAAAGGTCAAATTTAAATTAATCATTTAAATCATTTAATCTTTGGTTTTTCAGCAAAGCCACCTATTTAATGCACATCTACACTATATCATGAGCTTAACCTGAAATTTTGGTGTCATTTGATTGAGTAGTTTTGGCTAGATAAATAGAACAACAAACACAAAAAGTCATGCTATAAAGTCTTCGCTCCGAAGACGAAGCTTCGCTTCGCCCCCGCTCAGACAATCATAAAAACAAAATATCCAATTACTCACTCACAAAATATCTCGTATTTCTCCTTCTTCTTTTCTCAGCTAATTACCATAGTCCACAAACAGACACATCGAGCCAAGTGCAGACACTGCCAAAATGATTAATCAACAGACGAAACCAAACGATAACGAGTATGTGATTATAACTGAGGAGAAGAAAGCCACACGAAAGGACTCCGGAGTCAAGAAGTTGCGTACGTCACTCGCTCTTTTTCAAATTAATTACGAATTACAAATTACGAAATAATTAACGAAAAGTATAACTGGTATCAATCAAAAGATGAGAAATACGTTTTAACGAGCAGCAACTAACTAGCTCGGCACAAGATTGGAACACTAGGAGCCAGATAAAAAGTTGCAACCTTTTAAGTTTGTTGTCCAAAATACTTAATGTGTCTATAGATGTGTGTGGTCCGTATTTAATATAAAATGTTTGGCTTCAGAACATTGAGTTAAAGCAATTAGAAATTAAGTAATATTGTTAAATAATGTAACTTTGTTGTTGTTTAATTTAAAAAAGTCTAAAAGATTAGAAAATAGCAACAATTTCCGAGGTGTTGCCAAAAAGTGTACTTTTCTTCAAGTAAACAGTACTTCTTCGATGCAATCTAGTGAGTATCCTTCAGTTCAAACTAGTTTTGTATGAGAGAGGGTGATTACATCGCTCATGACTCACTTGTTACCACACCACCGCACACTATCACCACTCGCACAGTATTCAAACACTCATCGATTGTGTCAATACGATGCCTACTAGATGACTCAGAATGTGAGTTTGGATACATAACAAATACAAAGATGATCGAGGCGTGGTTGATAAGACATATAGCCGTTGGACAGAACTTGAAAACATTCCATTGGAGACACCAAAGGACATTGACAAGATTAATGAGTCGAACAACAACAAACACAAACATTAGCATTGCAAAATAGAAATATATTTGAAACTATTCGAAGGAAAAAATACAAAACTGATAAAACCATAAAATGATCATTAGTGTGGGGTAGGAGTAAAGAAAAAGAATATCGAAATAGACAAAAAACAAATAAAGAAATGGAAAAGTTATTATTGAAAAGTTGACTTGTGATTGAAAGTGTCAATTCGATGTGATTCAATCTACGTTTGTCTAGACTAATGCAATGATATTGATTATATTGATGTTAGCAAGATTGATTAAGAAAATATATTATTTTTATGATCAAAAGGATACAAAAAGAATAAAAACCGATAAAAATTGTTTTGACTTGCCTCAATTGAATAATTAAAATACCATTTTAAAGATACTACACATGCCTCACAAATTATAATAGGTCCATATATAACCCATTTTCGCTTAACATGAAAATTAATGAATTTTAAAAATTCTTCAAACTGGTTCATGGGAATTATCTCGATCGACTCAGGGATGCTCTCCTGAACTTATTCATTCGATTATATGTTGATTAGTTCATCTAGTTTAGTTAATTAGTAGAAAAGTAGTGTGCGTGTGGATTATTAACTTTATCTCACCAGAGATAGTGTCGACGTCGGAGCGTGTGTGTGGCATTTAAAAGAACGTAACTTTATAAAAAGCACAATCAACAGTAACATCGTAAGTAAAATCTGCAACAATATCTGCCATAACCGGTCTATGTGTCATCATCATTATCCTCTTCATGATCATATCTACCCCTTGTTGTTGTTCTCCATTCGAGTTCAAACCCTTTTTATCTACTGAGTGAGTTTAGACAAATAGAATGGATTGCATCGTGCAGTTGCAACCAAATGTGCCAGTCAAGCGCAAATAAACGTGTAGATAATGATAATAATAGATAGAGAGAAGTAAATTAAAACAATTCGGGAAAATGGCATTGACGGAGGACGAGGACGATGACACGTTTTGTGTATGAATTAGGGAAAGACATAAAAAATAGTCTAAAGTTTGGTTCAAATAAAAACTTTTGAGTTGACCTTTTAAATTATAGCAGAACATGTGACTATCTAATTTGATATAATCTCAAATTGTCCTTTATGACTTTCAATATACGATTTTGGGTAATTGTCGTTCATGACATGCACATTGTGTCAATGGTTGTGTCTCCATTTCCTCTCTATTGGGTAAAACACTAAAGTTTCTGTATTTGTCGTCATTCAAAAGTAAAAGTGTACATTATGTTATGAAAACTTTTGGGTTGGTCTAACAAATAGTAAATGCATTAATAAATCAATAAATTGGTTGCTTTGGTGCAATATGGGGAAAGTACTGTCCAAATTAGGTCAAAAATAGTTCGAATTGTACAGAAAGACTGGTTTGGAGGTTTTGGTCAACAGATTTATCTTTGAATACGTTATATTTTGACCAGAAAATATTTTTTATTGTTTTAGAAAATTAAATAGTGTAAATATTACACAATAATGAAAAAACCTTTAAAGCGAACCCTGAATTTGACATAAAAATATAATAAAAATAAAATTATTGAATAATTTACCTAAACTATTCTCATATTTTCACTCTCTATCTCACAATCGCATCCCGGCGCTAAACCAAACTTTAATGCACAACCAAAAAACAATAAAATTTGTCCATAATCACAATAGACTTCAGTTGCCTCAACCCAATCGTCATCACTCCCACCCGATTTCACTGTAATCATTTCATAACCACAATTTAACAACAAAACAACAAAGGTCACACTCAAGTTACACCATAAATTAACATTAACATTCATACGAAACTGAATTAGAAAATATAAATAAACTTTTTATGTAACCATTTATTAACCATTATGCAATAGGTTCAATTTAACAGAAAGCAAAAATAATGTACTTATGTTCATAGGAATTGCTAATTGAATGAACAACACAGACACAAAAGGAAAGTATACACGATTCTCAGAACTCAAAATGCAAAATTAGCCAAATGCCAAGTTTAATTATTAGTCATTCCCAATATTAACGGAGAGGCCAGAGTAGTAATTTTGAAACAGCAGAGATGTCGTTACTTGCCAAACAGATAAATCAACTTTTCAGTGATAACAAATAGCACACAAATGAATACGAATGACACATAGATAAGACTTGTGAAGTCGATTTTTTATATGATCGCTAGTAACGACATCTCTGCTGTTTCAAAAATTACTACTCTGGCCTCTCCGTTAATATTGGAAATGACTAATACCTCACTCACTTTCACTGCTCACAAGAGTGCAATCATAGAAAGTTTATTAGGCCAACACTCAAATTCGTGTTTTAATATTCATATTACAAAATTAGTTATAAAACAGAAACTTTTGTATATACCCATTCAAAAATTTCATACTAAAGCTACGTATGTCAGCATATATTCCTAGAATTTTCATTGAGAAATAGTGCGCATGGACCATTTACAAATAAAGTTACTCGTCAACAGTTATTTGCAAGTGATTACACAGTTCTAACCATCACATCTCAACATCACCCAGCACACATCTCCATCCGTCAGTCTGTCATATCCTCGAGTATGTTGCCTGAGGGTCAGTACGTTAGTTGAAAGTGTAGAGTACTGAGTCATAGCCCACCTGTGCACGTTGAGTAATTCATTCGTGTGTCCATTCATGCATCTATTGCTCACTCACCATCCACATTCACAGATCATTATCATCGTATTAGTATTCCTTGAGAAAATAAAACGATAAAACTTGCCAATTTTGACACAAAAAGGAAAAACACGTTCGATGATTGATTTGGTAGACAAAAGTGATTTAGCGCCTTTTTGTCCAACTCCAATTGATTCAATGTGATGCACACAAAGGTCATAATGCCATTTCCTTCCTCCGCAAGCTGCATAATTCACATTCCACACATTCCAAGATAAGTGATCAATTGAATGCATTCAGTAATAAATGGACAAACTTATTGAACTAAAGGGAAAACTAGTAAGCATATTAATTATCGTTTGTTCGGTTAGGTAGCACACAAGTTTTATTGTCTCTCTGTCTTATATAACGAGGGTCCCCGTGCTGCGCACATATTACACGGGCAATTAACCGCCCGCATCTAAACCTGCTGCGCAGCGTGTGTGCCTGCGGACCCTCTCTCACAGTGAAGAAACAAACATGAGTGATAATCATCTGCAGACGAACAATCAAAATACGATAATGACATGAATATAGCAATGGTCAGGTTCACTAGAGGGGACAAAAGACAAGACGGTTTGGTCATTTGTCTCACAAAACTTGCGCAACGATGCAAACATACACAAAATACAGTAGAAGTAAGTTAGATGGAGATTAATATCGCGTGCGAAAGGATATTTACGACAAACGGAAATTGACTAGGTTTAGGTTGATGAAGATTTTTCCTAAGACTCATTCTACACCTGACTGAACACAAGAATTTTTGTAATTTATCTGGTAAAATCAAAAGTTTCAATGCCTGTGGTAATGAATTCAATATGGATTAGTAAATAGAAAATTATGGGTTAACCTTTTAAAAAGCCGAAACCAAAAATTGCAATTAAAACAAAAAAAATTAATAATGTCTAAATAAAACAAAGTATTATAAATATTACAAAATGCTTCCTGTCGATTCTCAAATTATGGTCTAAAGAATTTGAGACGATTAATAGTTGGAGAAATAGTGGAAAATTCCAATTTAAAAATAAGTTTAAGCTTTGATCAGTCATTTATCAATAAATACAAAAACAATGATTTGGACAAATTCAATTCAAGTCAAAAACCTTAAATCATTGAAAAAATTAAATCAGTTTCCAAAATTAGCTAAATTATTTTTTGGGGGCTTTCCAATTTTTTTTATTTTTCTTTAATTAATTGCAAAACTAGAAAATTATATAAAAGCGTTTGTCATTGCTTAATTTAATTACCTTTTAGGGGGCGTACTTTAATCACGTGATCAAGGGTTGGAGGGAAGGGGGGTTTGACAAATGATCACACTTTGATAACGAAAAAGTGAGGGGGGTAAGATCAAATTTAAAGCTTATTTTAAAAGGAAAATTTCTTTAAAAATCGAAGTAATTTTGGTCCTACTTTCAAAGAATGATTTGCGTGGAAATGTCAATGAGTATTGATGTATGACTAGGGGGTATGGCCTTTGATCACGATCTGATCACATGGGGGATGGGAGAGTTCAAAAAGTCGATTTTCTTGATCACGTGATTAAAGTACGTCCCCTTATGAGAAACAAAATTTTTTTATCAATGTAATTTCAATTTTCTCATTCCATTACATACATTAAGAATCTGACATAAAAACATGTAGACAAAAAGCAAAAAAATCTTAAGAAAAAAATAAATTCTGAAACTATCATTGTTAATGTTCAAGAATTTAGGTTAACGAGGTTCCTTTGTCTAAAAGGAAAATTTGAAAATAAATAAAGAAAGTGAGAACATAGAGTTTGAATTTTGTCTAACACTAATACGGAAGTTAACATGGAGAATGTCTATTGATTGTTATGCAAAGTCATGAATATTATGTGCAAATATTTATAGAAGAATAATGTCGGAACGGAACCATTCATATACGATAATAAATATTTTCCAGTACAGAAATTCCTCAAGATTCTTCTTTCATTTTAACATATTAAGCAAATGTACAGTTCGATCAATTCTGATAGATTAGTGGATTTCGATAACTGAAAATCATAATCGATCAATCTTAATAATATTTTCTTATATTATTTAAACAGTTAGTCTTGATGTTAGTTCCTATGACCTATAAATGTTTGTGGTTTGACCTGTTGTAACAAAGAGAAACAAAACTCAACAAATAAATTTAATGCAATAAACAGCAAGTAACAAATAATGAAAAATAATCAGTAAATTTAAAAAAAAATGAACAAATGTTTGCTTTCCTTCAATTTCGAATTCAACCTTCTTCCATTTAATGAGAACTTAATTGTTGTGCAGAGGTCATGGTTGAATTGAGCTATTCTCATTTTTAATGAATAGACCATACATCTTACTTCAATTTGGTAGATCGAAAAGAGATAATTAATATGTTGAGGAAATGTTTACTTTGCAGTAATCTCAATTGAATGAGATAGGAAGAGCACAAAAGAAACCATTTACTAAAAGATCTAAAATAGACACTTATACAACGAAATGATTGGTTGCAACGAGAGGGTGGAAAAAGGGAGTCATGTTGAGTATACACTACTTGAAGATATAATTGTCTGCATCGAATTGTACAAAATTGCGCCTTACAAAATGTCAGACACAGATGGAAACATACAAACAAGGCGCCAGTCTGGATACCGCCAACGGCGAATGTTCTTGAGTTAAATCACAAAACACAAATCTGTTGTGTAATGAGAAATTGAAATTGTATACTATTTTAAATAACCAAACCTTATGCAATCATTGGAATGAAAAATACAATCAATGTATCCCTTGCGCTTAGTGCCACTTTCAATCGATTCCCATTCTCATCTCAATCTCAATTTCAATTCTCCCCTTAGTATATTATGCAACCCACTCCCAACACACAGACACTCGTTCCCCTGTGAGTGATCAGACAAATAGATTTGTACTGTCCACTTGATGATGTACATCATGTTGATGAGATCATCAAACAAGGCTTGGGCGCCATCATCAATATCGTAGAGTAATGACAAAAATATTCAATTGAAGATAAGAGAGTGAGGCAAAACAACATTTGAACATGTTTTACATTTAAATGATCTTTTAGGTTGTGAAGATTTACCGTTTATATCTAATATTATAAATACAGGATATACTTAGTTAATTAACTGAATATAATTGGTTTTAAAAACTAAGTATATTTGGTAAGAGGAAAACCAAATATACTTTGTAATTTAGACAGAATATATCATATTTTAAATGCACAAAATATATTCGGTAAATTTACTAAGTATATTTGGTCATAAAGTACACGATATATTTTGTAGGAAAAAATACAGATTATATCTAGTATTTTTACAGATTATATTCTCTATTTTTGAAACTAGTTATATTCGGTAAATTATACTAAATATATTCGGTAGTGTTCAAAAATAACCGAATATATTCGGTGCAATTTCTGTCTGTGACTGTGATTGGACTGATGACCAATGGTTGTCATTATAAATGTGAATTTACCTTTTAACTTTCAAAAACTAGCTAACTATCATTTGATAACAATGTTTTTATTTATCCTAATTAATGTCTAATTTTTAGATTAATGATAAAATAATGTTTCAAATTGAATGAATCTCTATTTAAAATCATTCTTATAATAATGAACTACAAAAAACTAATTTACGTCTAAGTGAATATTATGTAAATAAGTGTATGTTTGATCATATAAAAAATTAGATAAAATTGAGTTGCAAAATTGGGAAACCTTTCGAATTTCGTCTTTCATCGTTCGTCGTAAATAAATTCGTATTCAAAATTGATAAAGTGATTATTTAAAGTATAAATTTGTTTATCATGCTTTGCAATTAGGAACTTGTATTCAAATAAAAATACATTAAAAAATGATGGGGCAGCAGTTATTTCTGTTGATAGTGCTTTGTAACTCTATCTACGAATAACCCAAATTCCGATTAGAGTGTAATCTGTATCTACAATAGAAAAGATATATGCAAATGATGATGCGATTTGTCTCATTCAGTCTACATCCTCCTGTCAAATGCAGTGAAATAGTTGGAATGTACACTCAAATTGGTCTCAAATCAAATTTAACTCAGCCTCTTGTGCCAATTTGTGTTTATTTTGAGTGGAGAAAATGTTTCGAATTTGAATGTACACAATCTGCTTGGTCGAGCAGAATATATTCTATAACCAGTCAATATTCGAAGTGAGAAAGTACGGATCCAAATAGTAATAATTTGTTCATGTTGCACTGTTGGTGTGAATGAACACATTTGGTTAATGTTTGGTTTGGAGATAAAATTAGATTCGTGCACATTCGAGTTTAGTGCTTAGTGAGGGGTGGGGCAGTGCACACTCGACTTGTTCATATAGTTACATTCAAAAATAAAATGTTATAGAACGTAGACAGTTATAAAAGTGGAATTGACTAATTAAACTTAGACAAATTTTCAATTAAATAAAAGATTGATAATAAAATAAAACAAAAAACTTCTAATAGTTTACAAATAATTTTATTTCCCAAATATTTAATTTGAAAACCATTTGCTCAAGAATGTGTTTCTGGATCCAAATATAATCCCAGAGAACTTGACATTGAAAGTAAATAAAGAAAAACATAAACATAAAACAGTAAATCGAGAAGAGAAGTGACAAACTGAGAGTGCAAGACAGGCTCAAAGTAAATAAACAATGAGAGAATTTAAGGTCAACTCAAAAGCTTGATTGTTTTAACCATTTACTTACTTCGACATATTGAAGACAATTTTTTAATCCACTAAAAAAGATCACTCAACTAAGCACTCAAAAAGCTACAGGAAAACTTTATAAACTCAATAAGAGAAAGCGAATAAGAAAAGAAACCATAAAACATGATACCATCTTAGAACCACTCTATTTCTGAGAATAACCAAAATTGAACCATGTTTAAAAACTAAAACTACAAAATCTTAATAAAAACACAATTTAAAATTTCTCAAATTATTTAAACAACCAAAACCATCACCCAATGAAATCCACTTCACCACCCTCACATCACATCTGTTTAGTGTAAAACAATTCGAATCTCTCTTCTGAGTGAATTCACTCACAAGAAACAATCAACAACATTTCAATATATCTGACTGTAAGTCAAACTGTAAATAGACGCGACAACTAAAGATGGGATACGAAAGAATCTTTAGCAAAGATTGATATATAAAAAATTGAAGAAAATATAAAGCATCGATTACAAAAAATTTATAATAGGAGAATGCTTATGATTTTTATAAAATAACTTGATACTGAAAAACCAAATTCAAATAAAATATAACCATTTCAAAATACACCTAACAATTCCGTAGCCAAAATTATAAATTTAAAAACAAAATATTATTATTAAAAAAAACTAGAAAAACCTAAGTTTCTACTAAATACTACCTATAAATATTACGACAGTGACTATATTGATGAGATCAATGGATACTACCTGAACAACAAACAGCAACAAGAACACGACCAAACCAGTAGATGCTTCAGAGAGTTCTTTCCTGACTTACCTATCCTTCCACACATTCGCCACAATTTTTACACCACTCAGTTTTTTACCAATCACGGTACATTCGGGAAATATCTAGCAAACAAACACATCACAGACAACAACACCTGTACATGCGACAATCAAACAGTTCAAACTTCCAGACACATTCTTCTAGATTGTCCACTATTCACACACATTAGAGACAACATATATGGAAACAAAGTAATCAATAACTTACACGACTTTATTCGCACTAAATCCAGAGCATCCAGATTCGTTACTCTCACACAAAGGATACATCCCACTTTAAAGACTCAACACACCTATTAACATGTACATATATAAACACATAACATATTCTTATTATATATATTTTTATTATATCACAAAACACACATTCATTAACACATCTGTATATAACGAATAATCTTTATAATTTATTTTGTATTAGTATCATTTGTACTGCGAATATTCTTCTTCGAGGGGAATAAGGCAGTTTAATAAAACCTTAAACCTTACTAAATACTACTTTGAATACAAAAAAAACGAAAACTGGCAAAAAACTGAGCACCGAAAACCGCAAAGTCATAATTCAGTCTGTCTGTCTCGTTCAGGGCACAATAAATTAAACTTGAAGAGTGCAAAGGCACAGAACACTCAACCACAGACGACTCAACCGAGTCTGCAGTCGCAAAGACCAAAAGAAAAAGATTAGACTCTTAATTGGACACATGCGCGGTGGTCGGCATATGTCCTACAAAGCACACTCACACTAGGTTAAAGTCCACAAATTGCCTACCGCATCGATCACTTTGGTTATATTAGAAGATGAGAGGGGTAGAATGCGGCACGAATAGCAAAACTAATTTTTGGGTTATTTTAAGAAAAGAAACTGTCGTCAAATCCAGCAAGTAAGGATATACGGGCATGAGGCTTATAGGGGTATGAGGCTTTTTCTCAGAAGGATTAACCCATCAAACACGTGTTGGGTTAGACAGATGTTTTGGCATTTTTGACTAGGCCCTATGTCCAAATTTAAACCTCAGGACACAGCTGCCTCACAAATGGTGATCATTAGGCAGAGTTATTTATGGCCCAAAGTCTCGTGGTTTGACAAAACATTCCATCAAACGAGTTAATAGTCCTGTTTGTCTCTGACTGAGTTGAGATGAGTCACCCTCGCTATATTAGTCAATTAATCACGAGGACCACCCTGAGCGGTGCGTGTGGTCCAAGGCCTAGGGTCAAAAGGTTGACGATTTAACTAGAATCGTCTTTCTTCATATCACACAATGAGAATAACAAAAAAAAGTTCAAAGTAAACAGCGGGACTTAACGCAACAAATGACAAATTCCTGAGTGTAATTAAGACCTAGTTTGGCACCCATGGTAGGGTTCCGTACTGCCTAGGGCCATTTTACTCTAATATAGACAACAGTGATAAGATAAGGGTAAAAGTGAACTTACATCCCAGAAGGCAGAAGAATTTCGTGGTTGTGTCAGTCTGTGACAGTTGACCGGTGGTTGGATTGGTTGCTCGCTGTGGTCCTCGTCGGTGTCTTGTTTACCTTTAGGTGGTAAAGCAAGTCTGAGCACTGCACGATTAGGTCCAAGGTCACGGACCTCACTACTTTGACTATGTTCGATTAGATCTGTCACGAGATCAAACGACGCTTCTGAAGGTGACGAAGTGGACGAGGAAGAGGTTGAGGTGGTTGATGGCTCGCGAGGTAAAGCAAAGTGTTGCAATGGGATACTAGACAAATCACTCACAGTCGGGTTGACCTCGTAGTGACCTCGATTGTGTTGACGACGACGTCGAGGTTGATAAGAACGATTTTTATTAAAAGAAACACAGGAATTGGTGGTCACGTGATCTGTGTCACTGTCAGAGGTAGAGGACAGACCGAAGTGGTGATCGAGTGAGGCAGGTTGGTGACGAAGACGTGCGTGGGGTGCGTGCTGGGGACGGACTTGAGATGACGATCCGATGGTGCTCATGGTGGGACTGATAGGGCACAGAAGACAACATTCATCATGAGGTGAGTTGGGAGGTTTGGGTCACTAATCATAAATGAAAACTAACACAAGGAGATGTTGAATATCTAAATATAAAATAAAAATTAAGTAAACAAGTGATTATTGCTTTTAATAATTATGGTAATCTTAAAAGAAGTAATATAATTCTAATTTTTTAAAAATAAAAATCAATTTTATTAAAAATAATAATTTATTAATATTTTAAACCTTTTTTTAGGAGATAGAGATTCAATTAATAAAATAGAAATATGAATAAATTTAAAAATGGAGGTATGAGAGTAAATTCAACCCAAAGCGAAATAAATTTCAAATGTTAAAAAATTGTACTAATTCCCAGCACTTGTACTCACAAAATGTCAGTGAACTTTTAAAAATAAAAATAGTGGCACCCAACGCCTAATTCTAATAATTTACATTCTTTAACGCCTAAACTGCCAAAACAATCGAGAGCCATTCAGAGCCATTGAGAGATCACCCTCATAAACACACCTAACTAGTAATTCGAGTACACACTAAGAGTGAGAGTGAACGGAAATGACAAATTATGCGTAAATGTGAATGAGAAGTACTTCAACATGGCCATATTCATCAAATAGGCACAATGAGCACTATTCTACCAACTAAACGGACAACATGAACTAGCAGGGTAGAGTGAACTAATGTGACGTGACATGCGTGAACTTGAGGGAGTGAACACAAACACGACAGTCAACACTCGACTAGAACGGAAACACATTGTTGTTTATGTGATTGATTCAAACGGACGGAAATACTCAAATCATACAAAATAGATTATATAGGGTTATTTAGGGTGCTGATGAGTGCTACTCATTCATTACCATTTTGAAAATTGCAATGTGCCAACATAAACACTCAATTGAGACTAATTTGATGCATTACTTGACATTGTGAATGTACTAGAATGCATAAGGCGGACAGGACAGGTTGACAGTGAAGTGTGATGACACAGACACAAGCGAGACTCATTTGTCAACTGTGTCATTACAGAATAAAACTATCAAGTACGTAAGCTTTAGGACACGATAATGGACAAAACAGGTTACGCATAATACGAATGTGCATGACAATGTCTTGTCATTGGCAACTAAATTGTCAACTCGTTGAATATGTTGTCAACTATATTTTAAATTATTTGACAATTTATTATTCACAGTTTGTTGACAGTGGATTAATATTCAGTGGAAAAAAACTTGTCAATTCGCCTATGTATTAATTTTTTATATGCATTAAAATCAAGTAATACTAAATTCAATCAAAATCAGATTTGTTGTTGTCGCTAGTTCGCATGTCCTAAACAAACAAAGAATCATACAAAAGTGAAGATACAGTAGCTAGTAATGAAAAGATAACAATGCCACACTTCAATGTAGATCAATTGACAATAGAACGTACGTGAATGTATGTTGTGGTGTGGATTAGATTTGCTTGGGACTAAACAATTGATGGATTGATTGAGTTGACTTATTCGTTGATTGTGTTTTGTAAACAGAAAGCAATTTACACTTTGTTGACACAAATACGAACATAATCACATTGACACAAGAATGTTTCGATATGCACAGAACTGATTTGTCAATTGAGCGTGAAAGTTAATGCATCATGTTGTATGGACACACACACACAAACATCAAATGATCAGTCAAGTTTGATCATCAATTTGTCAGTCTTCATGCTAATCAGGATTCACCTTGACATGGTTGGATTTATTTGTGTGTGGAGAAACAAAAAGTGATGATAATGATGATGACAGTAATCGACTTGTCAAGTAAATTGTAAATAGTCAATCACTGACTCGATTATGTTGACAGTAGAGGAGAGAGAAACACAATCGAATATGCATTACGAGAGACATTGATCATTGCTTTCGATGATGTTGTTGACAGAAATGTTAGAGTGTTTTTGACGTTATTTGAAGGTTCATTCAGAAATGATCGAGATTCACTCATGATGAGTCACTGAACACTGATTGGGTGACAAGGACAATGATACAGGCACATACTCGAGTCTAATACATTTGTCAGGCACTAAAATGACATGACTCGACCGTTGCATTGTCACGCGAGATGAGAGGTAGAGTCGGTTATTATTAGTAGAAGTACAGTTCAGTACAGAGTGACGGTTATCGGTACCGGTCTTTTACCGCATTGTAAGTAAGTAAGGGAGAAAGAGAGCACGAGAGTGCACACACGCGGGTAGGAATGCCATACACGAGCAAAAACGCTGACTGTGCACGGAACTGTGGCCAATCGATGACTAAACAGACGAGAAGAGAGTGAACGAGGAGAGAGACGAGGAGAGTGACTGCAGTCGACACACGGTCAAAACACAGTGGCACAAGTAGCTACACCACTGCAGTGATGGGGGAAATGAATGGAAGAGGGGACGGAAAGTCTCGTTGTATGCATTGACAATGAGTCGGTTCGCACTCATGCGTCCTGTGCTACTGTGACTCATGACTGTAGTGGTCTGACTTTGTGACCACTACGAGAGAAGTGGAGGGTGAGGGGTTGGCATGCCACTTTGTGGCGAGAGACGTATACGTTTTATGTATGTGGTGTACTAAAAATAGAGGAAAATGAGTAGCGGTTCAAATAGTTTATGGTAATTTATGTTTGCTTTTAGGTAAACATGAAAACTCACTTGCAAATTCACTCTATTGCGGTGCCCTGTTTGACTTTTATTAGAGACGGAAATGTATATATTTGAACTCAGTGCAGGATCTGTTAGTGTAGTTGAGAATAATTTATCCGTTTGTTTCGAACCTCCAAAAAAATTAAATTACCTTTTAGACAAAAGCATAGTAAACTATCGAATGAATTTCAATCTTAATTTTTCAAAATTAAATAAACCAAAGTTGTTTTATTCTTAATTTAATTCAAAAATTTCCGTCAATTAGTTTTGGACATATATGGAAAATTTATATATAAAAAGCCCCATGTTGATTTCTTTTATATATAATAATAGGATTTAAATGTTTAAAAAATGATTAATTTAATTTTTAGAACCTTTTGAAAATAGCCCAGAATAGCAATGCACATTAGAACCACTCATTATTTTATAAATAATAAAAATCAAAACTAAACTCTGTTAATAAAATATTATTACCTTTTAATCGAAAATCGAAATTGACATATAATATTAAACTTACTTGACTTAGTCATGTATTATACTTTTAATAAATTAAAATAAACATGTTTGGTTCGCCCAACAGTTTAAAAATTTAAATAAAACAAAAAACTTTCAACCAAATCGTTTTGTACAAAGAAAAAATCTAAATTTATTATTTAAAACAATCAAAAATAAGCAGTTGCTTTGAGTATTTTTAACCTTTTAAATGAGAATCCCACGGATGAAAAACGAGGAGGACTTCAAATAGTTTGTGGTAATTTATGTTTGCTTTTAGCTATTAAACCTGAAAAACATTCGAAAATGCATTCTACTGTAGTGCCCTGATTAAATTTTATTTGAAAGGTAAGTTTATATTTGAAACCAATGCATGATCATATTGTTAGTATAGTTTGTAATAATTTTTCAGTTTGACTCGGCTGTCCGGAACTAATTTTTATATAAAATTTTATTACCTGTTCATAAAATTCATCAGAATGTAAATTAAATTTAAAATTATAATTTATCTAAAATTAAAATAACCTAAGATAAAGATGAATGATTATTTGTAAAATTCAAAAATTTTTATTCTATAATTTGTTTGGAGGTGGAAAATTTCGATTATATTTCTTTTACTAAAATTTATTAGAAATAAGTAATTGTTTCTAAATTATTTTGAAACCTTTTCGAAGTGAGGAAGAATCTTCTGTCAAAACTTTGATTATTTTAGAAATAATGTTTTCCACAAGATTTATAATTTATTGAAACAAATGTTGTCTGTTCTGATCGTTTTCCAGCTGTCAAACCGTAAAAAATCCAAACCAAATTCCATTCTGCAAGATGTCTCATGTAAAAGTGAAATGACCCAAAAGGTCATAAACAAAGTAATTGACCCTCTTCGTCCACAATCTTATCTTACAATTGAGTTTAATGACCAATCAGCAAAGTGGACAAAATCGCTTGCGCATGCGCACTGCCAAATTACCCTCTTTTCACTTATCGTAAATTTTGTTACAACTACTAGACTCCGCAGCTGTCCATCCAATTAGGCTTCTGTCCGGTCTAATGAAGTGTGCAACGCAGATGCTCATTTTCCCTCGTCTGAGTCAGAGGGGTCTCAGTGCGTAATGGAGATGAGTTGGTAAATGTAAAACAAACGGCTCGCTATATTAGTTTACATAAGCGTTCCGGTATAAAATCCCCCTCCCAGCTCATCACCTCATTTCCCTCACTCAAATCAATTATCCCCACAAGGATGGTTCAATATAATAAAGCTTCTTTATGCGACAATTATTATGGCTCGATGCTTTGCCATAGTAGTTATTGCAGTGCCAAATGGTGTTCACGTGTCCGGCTGTGTAAATTACCACCAATCAACGCGTTTTGTACAACTTTATGAATGGCTCATCAGGCTTGCATTGTAAATGTGCAATGGAACGGAAGTTGATTGACCTTAATAAAAAAACGAACATAAAGTAAACCCCATTTAGGATGATTGAAATTTATTGACATAACTAAATTTAACCAATTGATAATTACCTCAATTTTGAATTAATTATATAAAAAAATATTAAATGCTTTTAAAAAATAGAAATATAGATTTAAGAATTTTTGATTAAGATGACATTTAATTTCTACAAAATTTGAACTACAAATTGGCTGAAAATTTATCAAATATTTTAAATATGAAAGATTAATTGAAATTAATTAATTTTTTACCTTTTTGTCAAAAAAGAGAAGTTCACAATCAATGATATAAGAATCAGCAAGATTTGAGATTTGTGTATGAATATAATAAAATATTTTTTGTAATATAATCTATGAAAATTAATTAATTAATTAAAATTATAAAAAAAGAATATTATATAAATACAATAGTTTCTATTACAGGTTCACCTATAATGAAATTAATATTACCTTTGAAAAGAACGAGAGCATGAATCCTCTAACAAAGATTCAACATAAAAAATAAAGTTGAACAAAATACAAAAATATAATCCAGCTTTTTTCCTTTACATTTGACAGTCGGGATGACTTGGAGAATACTTTTTTCAAGCAATTTGTACAAAAACAGCTAATCACTTTCCTTAATTAGCAATTGTTTTAGGTTTTTCCCCGAAAACAACCAAATATATTTCTATTTTCCTTTTGGTTGTAATTATTTCTCTTCTGATTGAACAATACACAGATGTTTTTTTGCTGGTGATTAATTACGTATACGTTCAGATAAGGAGGTTCGTTCACAAGAATTTTTTTTGTTTAATTAAAGAAATTTTCCTGTATTTCCTCTATCGTGTTCTTGTGAACTTGAACTTGTTTTGTTCTTGTCCTGATTGGATATTGTTGAGTGAAAGAGGTTTTCAATTGAAGAAAATTAATTATTGCGATGTACGTTAATTTAGAATAAACTAAAATTAATTTGCCTTTAGACTCTTCAAGAGAATGAAGAAATATTTTTGTAATATTATTCATTTAAAGAAAATAACAGAAAATTATATTTAAAAATATTTTTAAAAAAATCGAAAATTAATGGTGGAAACCAAAAAATACTGTTTTATTAACCATTTATAATGCAAGCATAAGAAGAAAACTAATATTCCAAAATATACATATAAAACAACAACAAACGGTTAAAGAAAATAAATGAGTTTTTAAAACTTTAAACCTTTTAAAATGCAATCAAGGTATTCTAAAAAATTTCTAAAACATCATTTTGAATCAAAATCGATTTTCATTGCAAAAAATCTGAGCTATACTTAAACCAAACTTAGAATGTCTAGGCAAAACCTAAAAAACATAAATCAAATTTTCAATATATTCCAGTATTTTCGATACATGTTGAGATTGCAAAAAAAAGTTTCATATGAATAAAATGGGATTTAAAATGACATAACGCGCATTATGGCGCCATCTAGTAGTGGTAATTTTAATTGCGCAGTCTAGATTGTATTTGTTTTGAGAAAGAGAATAAAAACGGTTTATTAAAAAGAAGTTTTGTATTTAAATTATATATTTGATGAAATTTAGATATTTTTATTAACTTTCATTTATAAAAGAAATAAGAAATCCACTTAAAATCAAGTTTTACCTTTGTTCAAAAATATCTTGAAAAAGTACTAAATTAATTACGAAAAAACTTTTATGACGACCGTTAATTTAGTAGTACTCTTGAAAATCCTTATGTAATCAAACTTTTAAACTCAAAGTAACACTTGAAACTTAAAAAAAACTTTTAGGAATTTTGAAACAGAACTTTTAATACTTCAAGTCTCTATGAAATTAAATTATTTTTAGGTTCCTATAATAATCTAACAATAAGTTTTAGAAAAGTAATACCATTTACTAAGAAACAATGGAAACCATTTGAAAGAAGAAAATATTACAAAAGTTATTTCAATAGAAAGTTTAACTTATCCAAAGAAAAATAAATTCAAATTCATAGAGTTTTGCAACAAAAGTCATTCTTTCCATACCTTCCATGAATTTTCTATATTGTTATTATTGTGAAACAAATGGCTAGTGTGCTAGTTACATCGTTATAATCGTAATAGTAAGTTTAATTTATAGAAACCTTTAAATTAAGCGAATTAGCACGTAAATTAATAAATAATAAATAATCAAAAATATTTTTACCAAAATTGAAATTATTAGAGGAGCGAACTGACGAACGAACACCCGAGCGGAGCGAGGGTGAGAGAGAGATAGTGAGTGACGATTCTACCCCAAAAATTTTGGAGAATGGCATTTCTTGTGCTATCAACTCATCGAAAACGACTGCATGGATCGGACTAAAAATTTAACCCAATGTTCTGGTGGTGGTGTAGATGTGCTGTATAGTTTTGGGGCCATATTGGTCAAAGGTAAAAAAAGTACAGCGGAAATGCGAATTTTGTAAAGAAATGTGTAGGGACCGAGTGTCAACAGTGGCTGTATGACACAGATAAGCACACACGCCGAGCCGGGCGCCCGCTGTGCGCAAAGAGGATGCGCAGTGACAAACACACCTACCTACTGGAGTGCTGTGATTCACACCGTAGGTGTGATTGTATTTACCTTGGACCAAATTGCATATTGTTGACTATCTATTCAAAACATTAAACCACTATCAAGACTAACTAATTGAAAATTGGCACAGTTTAGTTGGTAGACGTTTAACGTTGGCAATGAAGTAAAGTGGGAGGGTAGGTGGGAAATAACTAATCGAAAATTGGCACAGTTTAGTTGGTAGACGTTTAACGTTGGCAATAAAGTAAAGTGGGAGGGTAGGTGGGAAATAGCTAATTGAAAATTGGCACAGTTTAGTTGGTAGACGTTTAACGTTGGCAATGAAGTAAAGTGGGAGGGTAGGTGGGAAATAGCTAATTGAAAATTGGCACAGTTTAGTTGGTAGACGTCTAACGTTGGTAATAAAGTAAAGTGGGAGGGTAGGTGGGAAATAACTAATTGAAAAATGGCACAGTTTAGTTGGTAGACGTCTAACGTTGGCAATGAAGTAAAGTGGGAGGGTAGGTGGGAAATAGCTAATTGAAAATTGGCACAGTTTAGTTGGTAGACGTTTAACGTTGGCAATGAAGTAAAGTGGGAGGGTAGGTGGGAAATAGCTAATTGAAAATTGGCACAGTTTAGTTGGTAGACGTTTAACGTTGGCAATGAAGTAAAGTGGGAGGGTAGGTGGGAAATAACTAATTGAAAATTGGCACAGTTTAGTTGGTAGACGTTTAACGTTGGCAATGAAGTAAAGTGGGAAAGTAGGTGGGAAATAACTAATTGAAAATTGGCACAGTTTAGTTGGTAGACGTTTAACGTTGGCAATGAAGTAAAGTGGGAGGGTAGGTGGGAAATAACTAATTGAAAAATTGGCACAGTTTAGTTGGTAGACGTTTAACGTTGGCAATGAAGTAAAGTGGGAGAGTAGGTGGGAAATAGCTAATTGAAAATTGGCACAGTTTAGTTGGTAGACGTTTAACGTTGGCAATGAAGTAAAGTGGGAAAGTAGGTGGGAAATAACTAATTGAAAATTGGCACAGTTTAGTTGGTAGACGTTTAACGTTGGCAATGAAGTAAAGTGGGAAAGTAGGTGGGAAATAACTAATTGAAAATTGGCACAGTTTAGTTGGTAGACGTTTAACGTTGGCAATGAAGTAAAGTGGGAAAGTAGGTGGGAAATAACTAATTGAAAATTGGCACAGTTTAGTTGGTAGACGTTTAACGTTGGCAATGAAGTAAAGTGGGAAAGTAGGTGGGAAATAACTAATTGAAAATTGGCACAGTTTAGTTGGTAGACGTTTAACGTTGGCAATGAAGTAAAGTGGGAGGGTAGGTGGGAAATAGCTAATTGAAAATTGGCACAGTTTAGTTGGTAGACGTTTAACGTTGGCAATGAAGTAAAGTGGGAGGGTAGGTGGGAAATAGCTAATTGAAAATTGGCACAGTTTAGTTGGTAGACGTTTAACGTTGGCAATGAAGTAAAGTGGGAGGGTAGGTGGGAAATAGCTAATTGAAAATTGGCACAGTTTAGTTGGTAGACGTTTAACGTTGGCAATGAAGTAAAGTGGGAGGGTAGGTGGGAAATAACTAATTAAAAAATTGGCACAGTTTAGTTGGTAGACGTTTAACGTTGGCAATGAAGTAAAGTGGGAGGATAGGTTGGAAATAACTAATTGAAAATTGGCACAGTTTAGTTGGTAGACGTTTAACGTTGGCAATGAAGTAAAGTGGGAGGGTAGGTGAAAACTAACTAATAATAATAGATAATCTCACAAAACCTTTTCTATCTCCTATACCGTTCGCTCCGACTTTACGCCAACGGCGTTATTTATCTTTTAAAAATAAGAAAGCAAGAGGGCTCCATAACGCATTCTGGTTCAAAAACTAGTATAGAATTGTCGAGTGAAAAAAAAATGATTATTATTTTATTCACTTTGAATATAAAATTACCTTTTATACGGGCTCCGAAAAATAGAACTCCATTTTAGAACTCCCACTTCGGGTGATCAAAAAATTTAATTTTAGAGCCAAAAGTCTTAGAATACTCCAAAAACATAATTTCACTCAAAAATCCAAAACGGAAATTGGCTCCCGGAAATCGATCCAATTGTAACTTTTTAGTAGTGAGCACACCTCCGACGGACCACAGGAGTGTGCCAAAAATTTCAGGTTGCTACCATTCGGTCTGGGCACATGTGCCAAATCCTAGCACGGAAGAGGTTAACAAATATTACTCGTTCGCAATACTCGTACAAATATTTATTAGAAGAAACGTTTAATTTGATCATTTAATTCAGAAGTGTACTTGAAAATCATAATGTAATCAAACTTTTAAACTTAAATTAACACTTGAAACTCTTAAAAAACTTTTAGAAAAAATTAAAACCCATTAAAAAAAACTTTTAATACTTCAAGTGTCCTTTGAAATTAATTTTTAAGGTTATATTGGAATTGCGCAATCAATTTTTTAAAATAAGTAATACAATTTACTAAGAAATAATTAAAACAATTTAAGTAGAAAAGTTTACAAATGTTATTATAACTAAAAGTATAAACGAACTTCTCCAAGTAGAAGTAATTTCCAATTCCAGGAATTTCGCAAAACAAAATGACATTTTCTCCATGCGAAAGACGTCACCGTTTTGTTATTAATATCAAACAGGAAATTTAATTTAAAACTTAATGGACTGAATTAGGTTCTAACGAACAGCTTTCTTGCGTTATAATTTTTATTTTCAATTATTATCGGAAATTTCAAAATTGTAAAACAAATGGCTTTAATGTCTTTGCCAGATATTAATATATAATAGTAATTTGAAATTATAAAAACCTTTTTAAAACAAATGCTATAGCCGGTTACTAATTAATAAATTCAATAAAAACTGAAAAATTCAATAAAATCAATGGAAACCCTGGAATAGAAAATTTGAAACAAAAATTCAAAAAAGTTGTATTTAGAATAAATTAGTTGACCGATTACCTATTTTTGAATGAAAATTTTCAAACAACAATACGAGTACAAACTAGTTTATTAATATCTAGATCGAAGATGCGTTCGATTGTCACTGTCGGTACAAAATGGGTTGTTATGCAAGTTAAACAAGGTTAATAGTTCAAACAAAGTCTCTGCCTTTCTGAATTCGTTTATATTGGTTAATCTTGATTCATATTGTGGTCAGTTAGTCAAGCTTGGCCTTCCATTTATCTTCTCTGTGCACACAGATCATTATCATAGAATTATGTATTCCTTTAAGGTTAATGAAACTCAGCAAATAATAATATTACGGGGGATAAGGATAAGTTTGTGAGGATATCTAAGGATAAGTTTGTGAAACCGTTTAATCTGATTGTATTAGTAGACATCACAATTTCTTTAAAAAAATTCATAAACGTAAAAGAAATTAAATAAGGGAAACATGATCATCTTTGTCAAACTAGTTTTGAACTAGTTGTAGTCAAAAATTTTGTTTTATGAATAATCGTATTGATTAGATTAAAAAGATTATTTATTGAAATGTTTATGTACATGTGCGTTTTAATTCTCTGTGTGCGCATATGCTACATTATTTAAATTTTGTGAATACCTTTAAATATATCAACATCTATATCAACTATAATTTTTATCATTTGTTAGCAAATTTACACAATAATCTAAACACACAAGTCACAGGTATAGTAAAATAAAAATATAAACATACTAAAATTAGTTTAACCGTTATGTCTACCGATTGTGACGGAGCAAACGGGGGTCACAAGTACGTTATATTTGAAGGTTACACAAAGGCCCGTTAATGGCGGACAATCGAACGGAAAGGTTATGAAGTAACGTAGGTTATGAATAGTTTCTAAAATAGGGCGAAAATATCGATTGTATCGGCCTGAGTTCAAAAGGTGACAAATGGCAACTTTTGGTGAAACAAGGTCAATAAGGAAACTTTACTCATCTAAACGGAAGTAACGAATACTTCCCGGTTCACTCCCCCATGGGCCAGAAGGCGTCCTATTCAAGTGTAACCGAAGTTAGACCTGTCAAGGCCATGTGGCAATCAGACTGGTTCCGTCGTAGGCGTTGGATTACTACATTAAAGAAGGGAAGGCCATTGTTGATGGCTATACGCTGGATTCTCACATCCGCTCAGAGTCTATTCCGCAGAATGGCCTAGGTAAACGTATCTACCTAAGCGACCTTTGGTCTAAACTCTAAGGCAAAGGTGAAGAGACACCGAAGCAAGAATTCCAACGTCATGCCACTGCTCCCACCTTCCACAGACTCTAAGCAGCATCCATGTAATACAGATCACTTACCTAGGTACCTTATGTACGAAGGAACAGAGCGAGAGATCGAGAACTGGTATCCGTGTAACACGTGGTTTATTGAGTTGCCTTGGGCTGAGATGAAAACAGAATCAATTCATATACACGAGATAAAATAATAGACTGATAGAAATGGTGTACAAGAGAACAAGATCAAGGTCGCTCAAGGTAAAATCACCAAGGTATAGCGGGGCAAAGATTTGTCGTGTTGTAGTGTGGTTGGCATCATCTTCATTAACGAAACATCAGTCCTTTTATACCATCCGTGAACAAGTTGCCATGCGGCACGGCGAGTCATTTTTCCTCAGCGAGAACCAATTCAGAGGTCTTGTCCAGTCATTTTGTTCGTTTAGCTTTGACCAAACAGAGATAAGGTTAGCTGATTAATGCCCAAGGTAGGGGGCGTACTTTAATCACGTGATCAAGAAAATCGACTTTTTGAACTCTCCCATCCCCCATGTGATCAGGTCGTGATCAAAGGCCAGACCCCCCTAGTCATACACCTTGTAATCAAGCCGTATTTCTACCCATTCTAATAAATAAGCCATTTTAAAGTCATGTCAATGTCGCCTTAATAATCGGAGACTATGATGATTCGAATAGACTGATTGACATCTCCACGCGGATAATCACAAATTCAGAAGCAAAATTGCTCTTTAAATATTCTTTGGATTTGATCTGACCCCCCTCACTTTTTCGTGATCAATGTCTGATCATTTGTCAAACCCCCCTTCCCTCCAACCCTTGATCACGTGATTAAAGTACGCCCCCGTATGAGAGAAGTCGCCTTATCGGTGTGCCTCCAAAAAAGGACGTTCGGTCACTGGAGCTTTTCATCGATGACGTTAGCTTGGTTTCGAATCCTCTTGTGGCGCGACCAATTGGGTCGGCCACACCGATCCTCAGAAGTGCCAACTACAAAACAAATATCTAGAAGTCCAGCATACATGTAAGTTTCAAACATTTATCAATCCAACCATATTTATTAAAGATGAACAACTTGGCATATTAACATAATGATGTGAATAATAATATTTGTTAGGTGTTTTAATTCATTAACGGACATAGGTTTGAAAAGTAAAATTACTATGTCATAACATCAATTTTTGAAAAAGAAATCATATGATTTCCTAATATTAGATAATAAAAGATTAATAAAAACTAATATCTTTTTTCAATTGATTTAAATGTTTATTGAAGACAAAATGTGCACGATGATGCATTAAATTACATGTAAATTATCTTCCACGATCACTACTTTCCAAAATGTTTCAAAAATTACGAACAAAACAATGTTCTCAAGTGAAGAGCTTTTGGTAAATTAAATAGGCAAACCCAAAAGATTTTGTTTTAATGCTTAAAAAAACTTTACATAAACAAACTTTGCATTGAAAGTAAACCTTGAAATTGATTAAATGAATGTTGGAAATCGATTACAAGTTAAGTTTGTCAACGATGAATATGAACTCGAGATTGAACTCGCCTATGAATAGTAATTAGGTAAAAGTAAAAAGTTCATTTATATGTAGAACTTGATAATAATTAGACCTTTGACGAAATCTTAAACGTTAAACTCCTTAGTACTGGGTAAAATTTCCTTCATTTTGCTAATCATCCCAAATGCATCTATAAAAACCACTTAAAGGATTATTGATTAGCATAACATTGTCAATGAAAGCTGATTAATTTCAACACGAAACTTTTTACCTTTGAAAAAGAAAGACCGAGTAGCTAATCAGTAATGCTGATTTTGTAGTTGCGCTGTTTATGAATAATCGATTTCTAAATAAGCTTTCATAAAAAATAAATTTGTAAATGTTTTTTAGAATATCGATCAAAATTATGGATTTGAATTGTGGAGTCGTTGATGTTGGCCTTTTTGGAGTACTTTTAAAAGTTTCAAGATAAATGTTTTAATGTCGAGCGTGAGCGACTACTGTTAAACAGAGTCTTTGAGAAAAATAACCTTCATTTATGTGAACTGGTAAATCAAATCAGGAAATTAATCCAAAAATATTTGTATTACCTTTTACAAATCCCCCAAAACTAATGCTATAAATAAATTGAAGAAATAAACCAAAAAACATTTAATTAAAAGTTCCATTTTGAGAAATGTAGTGAACTTAAAATCAAGAGTAATATAGATTGTAAACTTGCTTTTTGCATGCTTCTTTGTATACTAAAGCAATTTCAATATTTGATAACTTTTAAGAACTAATATAACGGAACCGGTTTAATTTTTCAGCTCATTTATTTAATAAAAGTAAAACGATTAAGTCATTAAAATGAAAATAATTGATGCATTATCAAAAAAGAAGTTTTTACCTATTTTAAATCAAAGAAAAATATTGAATGGTTGAATGGTTGAATGGACAATGGTTAGAAACTGAAAAATAAATCCAAGAGTGCTGAGAACATAAGTAAGATTTGGAACTTAAATGGTAAAACAAATGGAAGTTCTTTTAATCGTGAAAACATTTTATAAGAATCGTAATTCAATTGATCGACAAAATAACTTACAATGAATGATTGTGATAAACGATGTGATGGTCTGCCAATTATTGTAAATTGAAAAGAAGTAAAGCATTGTTTTATTGCACTGAGCAGCTGCTCAAATAAGCACTTAACTAGAATTTACTGCGAGCAGTATAGCTGAGCGATTTGAGATGTGTGTTGAGAAACTTATGAAACGACCTTATTTGATCCATTTGGATCGATTACATTGCCATCAATAGCAATAGGACCTAATTGGAGGAGCGACCGAAATCACTCACGCTGAGCGAGCGAAGCGAGCGAGGTGTGAGTGATTTCGGGAGTGACGATTCCCTGCCAGAAAAAAAAAAAGGAATTGGTGCAATTCTTGTGGACAGAGCTCCTCCGAAACTACTGTATGGATCGGTCTGAAAATTTAACACAGTGTTCTGGTTGTGGTCTAGATGTGCTGTATAGTTTTGTGGGTATATAGGTCAAAGGTCAAAGGAGTAGTAATTTTTCAAATTTTGTATTGAAATGTGTTGGGACCGAGTGTCAACACAGTGTCTGTGTGTCTGTGTGGCACAGCCAAGCGCACTATCTCCAGAGCGCGCTCGCTGTGCGCATTAGAGATGCGCAGTAGCACATACACCTAAATGTGAATCAGTGAGTTCGATGCGGACAATTTGAATAGAATGCACGTTTGTCCGAGTGTTTGTTTACGTCTTCCAACATATTCGGTACTGGCCAATGGTTAGTCACTATCCGTTAGTGGCCATGGTGTATTAACTGAGTCGTTCAGAGGCAAAATCGGTCAACTCCACAAATTGACTTTTCGAGTTAAACAAAAAAAATGTAAAATAATCTTTTATAGAGTAATGTTTCGAATTATTAAACTCTTCAAAATATTTTAGCAACTAGAAATGTTAATTGTGCTTCATTTTGTCAGAATTAAGTATATAAGGTAGGAACATAATTGTTTTTCATTGTTAGGTCAATTATTAAAGAATTAGATGGAGTTGACCGATTTTGCCTCTGAACTACTCAAATGTATCATATGATACTATACGGCACAGTATATCGAGAATATAAGCAAACTGCAAAGATTTTAAATAATTGAAAGTTTTTCGCGATTAGTAAGATTTTAAATAATCAGAAAACAATCATGAAAGCACTCTTTTGGTTATTTTTTCAAGGTTTTATACTGTTTTACCATCTCAAAGATTGTTGAATGGTGGATTTGTATTTGTTAACCGAGATAAATATTTGTGATTTGTTTGAAATTGAATTTACTCCATTTTACTTTTGGATCATGTGATATGATTCATTTGTGTTTAGAAATTGATCTTTAAAAATGTACAGAGTTTATAATACGGCGGTTTAAAATTTAAAAAATATGACAAATTAGATTGAAATTAAGAACACGAATATATTCCCTAAACTCCCAATATAAACCAATTCCAATTAAACTCAATTTAGAGTATATTGCCATATAATTTGTTGTTGATTGAATCTTGGATGTTATTTAATAATGATAATTGCATGCATTAATATACTAAATCAGGGATGAGCTACCAATTGGTAATTGACCACATTGGCAATTTCCAAAACTCAAATGCCAAAAAAATGTTTTATGAACAGTAATTTTCTAATCAATTGGCAATTGAAGATTTTGAAATTGTTCTAATTTGTAAAGATTTAGGTATCTATTTTTAAAATTAAATGATCATTTTGTGACCATAGACAGGAAAAAAATTGCCCATTTTTGTTTAATATGAACTGATTTGGAACACAACTGGTCAAAGGATTAACAAATGTTTTGCATACTCTTGCTCCGACTTTTATGCCAATGGCATTACCTATTTTGATTTATGATAGCTATAAAGTTTTATAATACCAGCTGCTGGTTCAATACTAGTTGTATGTTGTTTGGGAAATAGTGTTGACAAACTTATGAAACGACCTTATTTGATCCATTTGGATCGATTACATTGCCATCAATAGCAATAGGACCTAATTGTATGTTGTTTGGGAAATAGTGTTGACAAACTTATGAAACGACCTTATTTGATCCATTTGGATCGATTACATTGCCATCAATAGCAATAGGACCTAATTGTGTGTTGTTTGGGAATTAGTGTTAACAAACTTATGAAACGACCTTATTTGATCCATTTGGATCGATTACATTGCCATCAATAGCAATAGGACCTAATTGTATGTTGTTTGGGAAATAGTGTTGAGAAACTTATGAAACGACCTTATTTGATCCATTTGGATCGATTACATTGCCATCAATAGCAATAGGACCTAATTGTATGTTGTTTGGGAAATAGTGTTAACAAACTTATGAAACGACCTTATTTGATCCATTTGGATCGATTACATTGCCATCAATAGCAATAGGACCTAATTGTATGTTGTTTGGGAAATAGTGTTGACAAACTTATGAAACGACCTTATTTGATCCATTTGGATCGATTTAATCATCAATAGCATCAATTCACTGGACACTGTTCAATTGATTTCCTACAGAAAATATAATATATTCTTAATGCAATGTTTGTGTGTGCATATGTCCATGTACTTTTGCTATGGACACAGTCTCCATAGGAAATACATTGCATTACCGACATTAGGTCACACTCGGAATGTTTGTGTTTGACTGTAGATTGCTGAGTAGATAAGAGTTATGTCTAAGTTTTTAATGGCGGAAAATAATCTACATAGTTCAACGATTAATTTGGTGTGTCCCTCATGTCAATACTCAACAGAATCAATTCTCTACAGCCTCTGCAAAATAGAGGTGATAATCGCTATTTCCCATAGAGAATACATTAAAAACTGACATTACCTGACCGGAAGTTACCTAAACATTCATGGATTTTCTCATCAAACGAACTTAGCCTCATTTATTAGTAGCTAAATCTTCTGAGACCTTGTTTGTAAAATTTAGTGAATTCGTTCAATCGAAAACCACAGTTACAAGAAAACCTGACATTTCCCCCTCTGTTACAATGCTTCCGCACTTCTCCATTGAAAAGTCGAAACGGTTTTCTCAAGTGGTAACAGAGTGCTTCGCTACGTTCACTCACTCACTCACGCACTCGCTATCGCTCGTGCGTTCGTTCGTTCGTTCACTTCGCTCAGCTAATTAAAATTTCATTGCCCTAAAATGCCTCCCGATAAGTTAATCAAATGTTAATAAACTTTTCAATTTGTCAGAGAAGTTAAGAGAAAATATGAAACTTTTAATATAACTACTCTAGCCAACATTGCAATGAGTCTTTAAAATATTATAAATAAATTCCCAATTTTGAATACTGTCACATACGCTAAGATGTTGCATGAGATTATCTACTATTAATTGTCGAATTTAAATAAAGCAAAGAAATGAGGTAAACGTAAAAGTTTCTTTTTATGTGGAATTTGATGAAAAAAATTTGGAGAAATTTTGCAGTCAAAAATCCTTAGTACTGGGTAATGCTTCATTTTTTGCAAATCATCTCAAATGCATCTTTTAAAATTCACCTAAAAGATTATTTATTAACTTATAACATTGCCAATGAAAGTTGATTACTTTCAACAAGAAACATTTTACCTTTTGAAATAGGAAGACCAAATACACACATTAATGCTAATTTTTGTAGTTGCGCTGTTTTTTGAATAATCGATTTCTAAACAAGCTTTCTTAAAGTTCATTAAGTAATTGTTTTTTAGATTATGCAACAAAATTGTGTAGTCAAATGGTGGAGTCGTTAATGCTGGCTTTGTTGGTGTACTTTAAAAGAGAAATGTTTCATTTGTAGAGCGACTTCTGATAAACAGTATCTGTGAGAAAAAATAATCTTTATTTATGTGAACTGGCAAATCAAATCAGAAAATTATCCCAATAATATTTGTATGACCATTTTTCAAATACCTCCAGACTGATTCTAAAAATAAATTGAAGAAATAAACACAAAAAAACATTTAATTAAAATTGCCATTTTGTGAGACGTGTCGTGAACTTAAAATTACACACAAGTGTGTAACAGAATAAAAAATTCTGCAAAATACAATGGATTTAAAACCATGAGAATACTAAGTACATGATAAAAAAGTTTTATCAGGTTAACCATGAAACCTAAAAGATTTTATTTTATTATACCTTTTATGGAAGAATTAAGAAGCAAAATTAATTTTTAAGATCATACAAATAATAACTAGATAATTATAAAATAAAACAGAAAACCCCGATTTCAAAGTCTTGATTATAACAAAAGTGTAAAAGTGGCAAGTTTTTACATTGAGCTTGTGACACAGGATCTAAAAACAATAAAGATTTATCAATAAGAAACACGCTTTTATGCGAATAATTTATTTGATAAAACAAATATTTGTCATTAATAATCTTGGATTTTAAAGTATCAAAGAAAGTGATTTTCAAATAGTGGATCTATCAATTTGTAGAATTTTAAATATCTAAGCCGGTGATAGCAATAAAGAAAGTAGTGATTTTAATTGGTTTAATTAAAATTCATAAAATAGGGATTTCAGAAATTTAACCGTTTTATAGATTCACAAGTTTGCTCCACCAAAATTATCTAGAATTTTCTACATATTGAAGTTTCCTAACATAGTGGATTTCAATCCATTATTATTCAATGTAAATATTTATAGAAAATTATAATAAGAAGTTTACTAGTCGAGATTTTGAATAGAGGATAAATCGGTGTACTTTATGTATTAATATATAGTTATGCAATTAAAGTAACAGAAAGAATATTATCATTTTTATTATATATCAGACTACAAATATAATTTTAAAGTAAATATAGTTTTCACCATTTAAAAAGCAAGTGTGCGTCAATCATGTACATTCTGAAGTTGGCTTGCGGAATCATAAATCTAATAATGCTTCCAAAGGATACGTAAGTATAAAGATATTCACAAATAAAAAGAAAAAGAGGCATTAAAAATGTAATTAGCTAGTTGATTGATAATTTGTGGATTGAAATTAAATTATAGTTTTCTATTATAAAATTTTAATTCAATTAAGAATTGGGTAAAAGTTGTTGGGTTACCTTCGAAATTAAAATCAAACGTTTGTTTGTAGTAAATATGTTGTAAAATAATCAACTAATAGACTTGATTTTATTGGTTAAAATTATAAATATATTTAAGTAGTTATTGTAGGAAGTAATTAAGTAAGTAACAAACAAACACAGATTTCAAGTTAATGTGTCCACATGTTTTATTGCCACCATTTAAAAAGAGCTATCACAATTAACTAATATTTTCGTAACATCACGAAAAACCACGCCATAGACAAATAGAAATGGTGGGATTTATCAAGAAATTTTTGTAACCTTTTGAGAGCGCTGAAAATGTCAAATCTAAATTTTTCTATTATCTGCCAAAATATTCAGCTGGGTTGCAGTTTTATTAAAATATCATAAAAATTGGCTTCATTATCCATGGCGCCCAGATTAATTTCCTTGAATTCTATCCATAAAAGGAGAAAGAAGTAAAAGTTTAACACGTAAAGATGCACACACAGATAAATTAACACGTAATAGTGGAAACGTAAATATAAACTGAAAGTATAAATGAACTTATCCAAATAGAAGTAATTTCCAATTCCCGGAATTTCGCAAAACAAAATGTCATTCTCTCCATGCGAAAGACGTCACCGTTTTGTTATTAATATCAAACTGAAAATTTAATTTAAAGTTTAATGGACTGAAATAGGTTCAAACTAACAGCTTCCTTAAGTTATAATTTATATTTTCAATGATTTTCGGAATTTTAAAATTTTGTTATCGTAAAACAAATGGCTTTAATGTTAGTTAGATACTAAACAAATATATAAAAGTTATTTGAAATTATTAAAACCTTTTATAGACAAATGTCAAAGCTGGTTCTTAATTAAACTAGTATAAAACCAGCAGCATGCGTTATGAAACCATTTTAATTTATTAAGAATAAGTAACGCCGTTGGCGTGAAGTCGGAGCCGGTGTATAACAGACGATAAGTCAGACACTCAATCACACAATCATCAGTTATACTCTTTTGATGACTGTATGAAGAGTGTCATGCGCATCCCTTTTGCGCACAGCGGGCGCGCTACTCGGCGTGTGTGCTTATCTGTGTCTCACACCCACTGTTGACACTCAGTCTCTACACATTTCTATGCAAAATTTGATTTATTTTTTGAAAAATCGCTGCTCCGTTGACCTTTGACATATTACCCAAAAGGCACAACTCCACCCCAACCAGAACATCGTGTAAAATTTTCAGGCCGATCCATTGAACCGTATGGACGCTATCCCGCGGACAAGCCTTTTCCATTTGAGTCAACGCAGAGTCGTCACTACACTTACTCGCTCGCTTCGCTCGCTCGACGTTCCGCTCCGACAATTATAAATAGAAGTACATCAATTTGTACCCTGAAATAGAAACTTTAAATCAAATAGTCAAAAAATGTTGTATTTAGAATAAATTAGTTAAGCTATTACCTTTTTAAAAGAAAATACTCAAACAACAATACAAACTGGTTCGTTGATATCTAAATCAAGGATGCATCAGATTGTCACACTCGGTACAAATATAAGTGTATAAACAAGTAGACAAGGTTAATCGTTAAAAAAAGTTAAATTGTGATATATTAGAAAGAGGAAACAACGTTCTTCACATATAAAGTAACCTTTGAAACGAATACGTCGCATTGGATTTGTATACAATGTTCACATCTTATCATTTAAAGTTGTTTGCAAAAGTATTAAATATTGGAAAAACTCGATAATGCTGCCTAAAACACTCAAAATATATTCAAAACTTGATCAAAAAGAATAAGATAAATGAGCTATTTCATAAAAATTTATTACCATTAAATTAGTACTCATATGGACAAAAGCTAATTATCATTGATAAATACTAAAATTTTTGTAACCGTTTTGTCTGTCGAAATGAATTTGAAATTGAAGATTGTAAAAATGTGAAGATTTAATCCATTTAAAGATTTGATAAATAAAGTTACCTTTCCATAACATCGCGTTTACAAAACGAATGAATTATTTTCCTATTAATATTTGATAATACTAGAAGACTTATAAAAAACTAATATCCTTTCTAAAGTGATTTAAATGATTATTGAATACAAAATGTGCACGATGAGGCAATCAAATATAAAACCTGTAAATGGTCTTTAATGAAATGATGAAATGATGCTGAAGCATTAAAAAACAATGAAAACTTTTAGTAAGTTACTTCCAATTGCCTTGGAAATTCCAATGGTTGAAAAATACGAATAAGGGGTATCTATATATTCTCCTATAAAAATTCTTATACTGCGAAAGAATATATTGAGAAAGAATCATTTTACACAAATAAACTTTTAATCTAGAATAAAGTTTAATGTAAATTAGAATTTTGAATATAATTAAACATTTGAAGAAATTTTGCAGTCAAAAATCCTTAGTACTGGGTAATGCTTCCCTTCATTTTGCAAATTATCGCAAATGCATCTTTAAAAATAATTTAAAGGATTCTTGATTAGCATAACATTGCCAATGAAAGTACTTTCAACAAGAAACATTTTACCTTTTAAAAAAAAAATCCAAATAGACTAGTTAATGCTAATTTTGTAGTTGCGTTGTTTATGAATAATCGATTTCTAAACAAGCTTTCTTAAAATTCATTTAGTAATAGTTTTTTAGAATATGCATCAAAATTGTGGAGTCGAATAGGGCAGTTGTTAATGCTGGCCTTGTTGGTGTACTTCTTAAAATTACAAGAGAAATGTTTTATTGTGAGCTTGAGCGATTACTCTTAAACAGTGTCTGTGAGAAAAAATAACTTTCATCTATATGAACTGGTCAATCAAATCAGAAAATTTTTTCAATAATATTTGCATGACCTTTTTACAATTCCTCCCAAATAATTCCTATAAAAATAAAAAATTGTAGAAATTAACCAAAAAACTAAGCATAAGTATGAACTCGAACATAAATTTTTGCTTAACTTTGAGAGTTTGTTTATTTTAAATTAAGAAAATAGTTGTTTTAAAAATTTAACCTTTTAATGGCTTCACTGGCTTGCTAAATCCAAATTATCTAGTATTTCCTACATATTGAAGTTTTCTAACATAGTGGATTTCAATCTACTTATCAAATTTAAACATTTATAGGAAATAATACGATGTAATAAGAAGTTTACTAGTTGAGATTTTCAATAGAGGATAAAACGATGCACTTTGTGTATGAATATATAGCAATGCAAGTAATGTTATCGAAAGAATATTTTATAAAAGTCAACAAATTTATAAATTTTGTATCTCAATTAAATATAAAATCTTTTGGTGACTACACGAAACTAATACCAAGATAATACCAGTTTTTAGTTTTTTTGCTATTAATCTCAAATGCATTGAACCAGTTAACTTTATACTTTAAAAAATTTATTCAGAATTATATCTTAGATGGGGACAAAAGATCTGTTAAGCAGGTGCGGAAAACATTTGAAGAAGATTGGATTGTGGAAACACTTGAAATTTATAACTATTTTTTGCACGAACAATGTTTTATAAAGAAATTGGAGAATTTAACAAACTTGAATAAGATATGAAAAAGTTACCTTTTAAAATCATGTGGATAGATTTTTATGGCATAGATTAGAGCTCATGCCATAAAATAATACCGAATCGCAAAAAATCTCAACATAATATATGTCAGATAATTTCTATTTATCCCAAAGACTTAATTGTTTGAGTTTATCTAGTGAACAATCGATTACGTCGTTCATCACTATTAATTGAACAAATGCTTCAATGGTGAAGTTTATGTGTCCTTGATTGCAATACAACTCTTATAGGGGCGGATGGGCAATTAATTTTTTTTTGTTTGTTTGGTGATAATCGATTTGAAAAATCATGAATGGCGGTGGTCTAAACAAAAGTGCTAACTTTACCTTTCAATGTGATACTGTTATAACGTGAGAATATAGACTCAATAATGAAAAGTTTTAAGTATATTTTTTACCTTTTCAAATTCAAATACGACTATCAATCGTAATTTTACTTTTAAAATATAATTGAAACCTTTTATGGCTACAATCAAAAACATGTCTCAATTGTAAAAGGAAATTTAATTAATTCTCAAAAATATATGTCAGGCACACTTTATTCCAAAGACGTATATACGATAATAGTATGTTATGAAAACAAGAAATAAAGATAAATTAAAAAATTTAATCGATTAAAACATTTGGAAATTTATTTAGAAAACAAAAAATTTAAAACAATATTTTGACCTTTTATTACCGCATTACACGAAAAAGAACCAAGTTCATTCTAGTTCAGTTTAAATTGATAATATAAATTCTTTCAAAAAATATTCTCGTCTACAATAACAGAAAATGCTCAAAACAGATAATAGAATTGTTCACGAATTTAGAAAAATATCGAACTGTTTAAAATGTTATACTATGCACACAAATAATTACCTTTACATTTTTAAAATGCCACATTTAGCAAATATCATTAACCTTTTAACAAATTGAATAATGAATGCATTTTTTTCAAAACATTTTATTTTTTATTGACTCGCGAATAGAATGGCATATTAATGCTATGAAACAGATTGTCATAACCATATTGTGTATGTTTTTTTCAATCTAAAAAATTATAAAATACGGTCAATATGAAAACAATTGCCGTGGTTAGTTAACTAACTTTTTAGTCAAACAATCCAATAATGTTTGTTAATGGTACATATGGGTTACTCACCCATTGGATTAGGTTTAAACCATTTTTAATCTTTGCATGTATCCTGTTTAATTATTGCACTTTAATATATTTATTTATAATAAAAATTGAACAAAATTTAAACACCAATGCTTTATTCCATTAAAAGAGATTGTAAATTTCTCAATTGTGACTGTGGCGCCACCAAAATCAGTCATTCATTTTACATATTTTTGTGTTTGTTTTTATCTAATAGCCAAACCCCATTTAAAAGGATCGAATAAACTGACTGTGAGCTAATAAGATCAGAATTAAGAAACATTTAATTGAAAAACAAATATCAATGAAAAACTCATTTTAAAAACACAGTAGATAATGAGTGGAATTTAATTCGAAATTGTGTTACGGATTATTACAATTTTTGCAACTAAAAAATAATGCACATGTGCACATATTTTTTTATTTAACCATTTAAACCTTGAACATAGAAAAGCACTTAATTTAGATTATATATAATATTGAGCTCCCATGTATTCATGCACAAAAACTGTCACTTAAACATGAAATACAGATTCAAATAATCTCCCACAGTCGAAAATTTTCTCTAACATTTGTTCGGAAACTCTCAAACCAAACATGTCTCATAAAATCGATTTAGAACAAATTTGAACAAAAACAAATCGTCCAACAAATAATCTTTCATAAATCCACGCGAATACAACCATCTTCAAAACGGCGCTTCAAGATAGATACTATCATTTGGAAATTCACATTTTGTGCGATTCCATTAGATTCATTTCATTAGACAAAACTTTATTCTTCGCTGTTTTTTGAAAGTTGAACAACTTTTAAATTGAAGGTTTGTTATGTGTTCGAATAATTAAACTAATACTTTTTATCATACTCAACAAATGAGACGATTAATTTACTTAAAAATTTCTTAAAATAATTAGCAGTTTTAATATGCAATAGATCTAGACGTCACAGAAATTTGTTACAATTTTAATAAGTTTTAAATAATTTGAATTAATATATAATTTATTTAAGAAATAAATAATTAAGAATTTTTTTAACTTTTTATAAAATTAATACTATTTAAGTAAATTAATAAATAAACCTTTTTTAAATTATTTCAAGATCCACTTTATCCAAGTTGTCATTGCATGATTGTTGGTATTAACATATTTGAAACTAAAAAGAAATGTGGTAAACGTTAACGTTCCCTTATATGTCGAACTGGATTTTTAAATAATTTTTAGACACACAGAAAAAAGTAAAATCAATTTTTTTTAAAATGTAATGCTTTTCTTCTTTTCCAATTCACTACTTCCAGTCAGATGTCTATTCTGTATGGCCGATCACATGCATACTCTCACATATCAATGAATTATCTTTTCATAATTGAATAAGCCAATTATATTATTGGAAATTGAAAAGTTTTTGTAACCTTTTGAGAACGCAAAAAGTCAAGTCTGAATTTTTGTATTCTCTACCAAAATACCAAGTTGGGCTGCAGTTTTATTAAAATATCATAAGAATTGGCTTCATGGTCCCTGGCGCACAGATTAATTTCCATGCATTCAATCCATAACAGGGGAAAGCAGTAAAAGTATAACACGCAGATAAATTAACACGTAATAGTGGACACGTAAATACACGTACGTAAAAATCGGGTACGTAAAAGTGAACACGCATAAATGTGCACGTCTATGTGTAATTGCACAAGAGTCGCACGCTCAAGGGGTAAGATCTTGTTTAAAGATAAAGATTTAACCTTTTAAAAGCACAGTCTTCAATAAGTTTTTTGTAAAATATTATATATTATATATTTGATTACATCATAATAAACAGTTAAGGAATAAATTGGAATGAAAAATGATGTTATGAATGTTAAAGCAATAATCGTTCATTTGAATAAAACAAATTTTTAAAGTCCTCAATATTTTATTGTAAAATAGAGTTGAATACAAAACTCCCTAAGGAGTCGGAATAGAAATGTTAAAAAGACTGTAGATCGTCAGTGAAGTCTTGGTGACAAGGTCAAGTATACTGCCGATCCGGGAATTGGTCATGCCGAGTGAGGTCAAAATGTTGATGGTGGTGTTGTGGATAGCCCCACGAGCGCCAAATATCAGACCAAAAACGTCGAATGAGTCAGGGCGCGTGCCAGAGACCGATAGTTTTGCTTTAATTGCTGCCATGATTGATTTTTCAGAATACTTTGCTCTTTTTGCCATATCTCTATCGTACAAGGTCGACTTCTCGCTTTCAAAAGATACTTGAACATCGAGAACGAGGCATTTGTTTGCTGAGCTTATTGCGACTATATCGGGCTTGAATTCATTACCGTTGGAGTCGAGCACAGAGAAGTTGGTGAACACTGTCCATCCAGTCTTCTCCAAATGGTCTGTGATAATATTTTGGGCAGTGTTGTGGCGTTTGCGATGCATTCCTTCCATGTGGCGACATTCATTCAGGATGTGCTTCAGTGTCTCAATCTTGCCACACTTGTGCCGACAGTAGACGGGAATTAGAGCAATTCACCAATACCAGTAGCTAACACATCGCAGTTATCCTCACATCAGCTAAAGCAATTTTACTTTACTTGCTTACTTGCTTACTTGCTTACTTTAATTGGTGTTGCAGGAACAAAAATTACTAGGTATTTGATCATTTCAACGAAAACGACTCATATGCTACTTAGATATATTCGGACAGACGGTCAGACAGACACGATCACTATTGCGTAAGCTTTGACTCTAAAAGAGTCTCGCTAAAATAATTGACTATAATAAAGCTAATCACGCGTAGATTAGAATCCATGAAAGAATATAATAATATTTATCAATTAAATATTTTTAAAACCCACAACAACTTTAATAAATGAACTAATTAATTAAATTATTGAATTAATAAACCTTTGAAAAATGCAAAATGGTGAAGATGACAACTGATGCGTTAATAGTTTGTGCGGAAATTTAATCGACTTGATCCATGCGGTTACAGTGGTTGGGTATGGCATGATTAAAACATGGCCTAACTGAAAAGTGAAGAAATTTATAGAAGAGATACTTAAAATCACTTTGTGTTATTGAGAAAAAATATAAAATTTGGCTACATTTTATATTCGTTTTTTGGTACATTTAACCTTTTTAGCAATTTAGTGCGGTGCAACTATAACAAACCTGTTAAACGATCCAACAATGACACCTAAGAGAACACATGACAAGTTAAAATGTAGAAAAGATAAAATGAGGTAACCACAAAGGTATGTGGAATTATCTTGAAATTAGTGTAACCATTGAAAAAGGTATATGAGAAAGAATTGAGTATTTCATAGTCTGTTGATAAACGGTTTCTTTGGAATCTTAGTGAATGTCTTCTAAAACCAAATACTTAAATTACTTAAATACTGGAGTAATAAATTCATAATGTACGTAAGCGCAATATATTACTTTCTTAAAAATTAATAACATTATTCGCACAAGTCCCGCAAAACTAGCGTTTTGCCTTTTGGGACTTGTAGCGAAACCGCTGGCAGCAAGCTGCCAGCGGCGCCGCCATCCCAAAACCCATCCTAACACGGCACCTAACCTAACCCAAAACCCATCCTAACACGGCACCTAACCTAAATCAAAAATTTACATTGTTGTCATTGTTGTCACAGTTTCCGCAACAATACTACAACAATCATTTGTCGGTTTTGCATTTTTCAGTTACTTCTTTAGTTTGCACCTGTCTATGCCCTACACCATTCGATCGTAAAAAATTAGCTCAATCTTTTTGTCTTTTATCTCATTTCTCTACGTTCAATAGTTTTTGAGTTATTTGAGCTTTCTTTTAATTAGTACATAATTCGATTTGATGACAATTATCTGTGACACACATTCCAAACACCCGCCTAAAATTAATCTAAAGGGGATTATTATTATTTGGAATAGAAAATATTCATTTGAATAGAAATAAACAAAATAATTTTGTATGGTGCATTTAGTAGTGATTGTGATTTTTCTTGAGAATGCATTGGCAACCGGAGAAATGCATTATGTTAATTCAAATCTATTAAGAAAGAAAACAAATAGTAGTTGATTAGTTAACCTTTTTCTTTCACTATGATGGCTAAATCGAGAACATGCTAAATTGCAAACAAACTTGCGATCCTTGCGAAGCTACTCGATCTTGTATCATTCTATAAAATGCATCTCACGAAGGAAAGAAAATTTAATCATAAATTGCAACAATTGCAAAAGCGTATTCGAAAGGTTAAGAACTTAAACATATGAACAATTTCAGTAATAATTGTATCTTAGAAAAGACAAACCAGAGGTATCAGAGCATAGAAATAGATAATAAATTTAAAATTTTTGACCACTGATAAAATAACAAACTGCATTGTAACCATTTATTAATCACTTAAGCTATCCTTATGCAGCTTTATTGTTGCACTAATAAAAGAGTCACTCGATAAATTCACATTTTTTTAAACAAACTTTACAATTTAAGATATTTGCATTTTAGAACAAACTTGAATTTAGAATCTTGCTGTTCAAGCAGATTTTATTAAAATTACCTGTAGATATGTCCATCCAGATGCATTTGGAAATGTTCGATTAAGGTTATAACAAATTGCAACATGTTCTTCATAATTTTATTTATGCAGATAAAATCCAATAATAAAATGATTCGATGTTTTGTATTATTAATCGATATCTTTGTTTGCATGGAGTCAGCTTAATAATTCGGAAATAATTAGAAAAATAATTCGTCTTAAATCATATACATGTACATTATAATCGTGCCTGTTTCTCTTATGATAAAAATGAGAGAGAACGAACCATAATAAGAAACCGTTAAAAGCTCAACCCAAACCAATATTGGTGCAATAAAATTATTTTCATTTGGAATCTTATACAATCACTTATGTATGTAATCATTTTGTATTTGGCAATCATTTGATTTTGAGAATTACCAGCTGTAAAATAACAAGGCTTTGAAAACTTCTACTAGTGGCTGGCTAAATCCAATCAAACAAATATCATAAAGCATAATAAAATATAATAATTTTATTATTGATATTATAAAGATACCGGTCTAATGAATCCTGTCAAAGAAATTGCAATTTTCATTCTTCAAAGTCTTGAAATGAATGCTCTCACGGAATGATGAGCAAGTTTGAAAAACTACATTTTTAATTTTTATTTGAATATTTAGCTAGTTTAATATTTTGTAACCAATTAAAAATGTTCGTTTATCAATATTATGCTATTTTAAACTTAAATATCCTTGTGGGTAACTTTAATTTAATAATTTTAACCAAAAATTGGTAAATTTTTGGAGTTAGACCCATTGGCCTCTGAACTTTTTTCCAAATTGAAATGACAACATTTGAAAGTCAAGCTAAATTGATTAAATGTGATTTATTAAATTAAGCAAAATTAAACATAAAATTAGTTTAATTAATTAAATTAAAAATTATATTATAACCATTAACGCAAATTTTAACTCACTCAAATCTACTATAATATAGATCATCTTCTAGTGGGTTTAGGATTAGTCTTAGTGTATTTGAGCAAGCAGAAAGCTATTTCCTATAATCTTTTCGTTTTAAAAATAAATTGAAAAAATTTCTAAATCAATTTTGATTAAGGTCGTCATAATATTACTTAGTCGGTTAACATTACGCATGAGTAAAGTGGAGTTGGACCTTTTGGCCACTGAAAAATATTGAGTTCAATTCAGAAGCCAAAGGAGTTTTTGCTATATTTAGGCCAATTTCACATTTTTTGGCAAGAATTAATTTTTTTGAAGAAATAGACATATTTTAAACACATTTTCATCATAAACTCATTTTCGCCAAAAATGGAGTTAGACCCTTTGGCCTCTGAGTGGCTCAATTAAAGGTTGGCAGGAATAAGAAACAATTTTAAATGTATCAAGCTCTATAGATGTTCTATTGTTATATGAAGTAATTAACCTTTGAACAAATCATCCAACCATGGAAAAGTCTAACGTATGCACAAATTTATAAAATCCAATATATTTAAAAAGCTTGTTTCTACTTCTGATATTCTCAATGAAAACGACGATAATTTTCATTATATGACCACTCTTTCTTGTTATAAAAAAAAACCCCGCCACTGTCGCACACTTATTTAAAACAAGCAACAGGATTTCAACTACATTTAACCTTTTATAAAATTCAAGAATATAAATAATACCTAATTCTGCTGAAAGATTACAAAATCTATTTATATTTACAAACATTCTATCTATTGTAGATTAGAATCGTATATGCCACAGCTTTAAAACAGATTGTCATAACAATTTTGTGAATATTTTTAAAATCTAAAAATTATAAAATACGGCTGCATTTTATAATTGACTTGGGTACATTTAACCAATTAAACAAAGCAAGGCAGTATAGTGCTATAGAAAATATTTATAATGTAAATTGTTTTGCTCTCATAATGATAAATATTAAAACAAGTGCCGTAGTTAGTAATCTGCATATTAGTCAAATAATCCAATAAAGTTTGTTAATGGCACACATGTCAAGTTAGAAGTTGAAAAATAATCAGGCAAGAGTGTGTGAAACTATATTAAAACCTGTATGACCACTAGAGAAGAGGTGAATTTAAAAGAAATACAATAACTTGAAAAACGAAAACACATTCGATGATTATATTTGTATTAAACTTTTATTAATGAATTTTTATATCAACTATGTCCATGATCAAGTTACGAATGTTTCATTGTTAAATTGTGCATTATTAAGTAAAATAAAAGTTTGTAAAAATAAAGTAAAAAATAACATAGAAAACCATTTAAGAGTTGTGTGGTATATCTACAAAAATTTAATTAACATTTACTCAAAGAATATTTTCACAAGCTTAGCAGAGTTTTTTTTAAAGCAGAGAGCAATCAATTTTGGGGACATTATTTTCAAAATAATATCAAAGGTTTTGAATTCAACCCCCGCAGGGCCCACTAGTAACTAATTTTCTCATCTAAAAAAATAATTCGGCTTAAAGTGTATACAATTGAAATCGTGTCTGTTTCTTGTTTGGGAGAATAGAGAGAAAAAGAACAATGATAAGAAATCCGTTAAAATGGCAGTCAGAAACAGACATTGCAATAAATATATTTTCCTTTGATATCTATATTAATGAATCACTTATGTATGTAATCATTTTGCATTAATATATGGCTATCATTGTAACTGCCGTTAAGTGAATTATTTTTGTTGGGCTTTAAAAAATTCACCTTTGAACTTTTTAACCTTTAATAAAATACCATAAAACAGCGCTGAGTAAACTAACTAGTTAAACATTGAGCCTAAAAGAAGAGATTCTAGTTAGATTTACGGTTGCTGGTTTATCTAGAATAACAATAGTAAGTAAGTCTTTCGATTCAATTTTATAAAAAAACGTTACCATTATTATTTTATTATAATATGCAATAAAAATAGTATTATTTTTTGGCTTATAAGAAAAGAAATGATATACAGAAAGTGAAGATGGTGACAGTCTTTTTACTAAAGTAATTTAAAGTAACCAGTCTTCGGAGCCAGAGCAAAGATGAGAAAATAAAATTTCTGACGCTCTTCTTCAGTTACGGGAATTGTCTGGTACAAGTTGGCAACAGCTTCCGTTGCAATGTTGTCGTTTGAAGGAGCAGCCATGACCATCGCCAGGGCAACCAGTAGGATACTAAACACGAGAAAAAGATTCAAATGAGTCTAGATTCAAAATAAAATATCAAAACTAATACAACAAAGATAAATGTGAAACAAAGATAATATGTGGAATTGTTTAACTCTAGCGTACATTCAAGTTTGATCACCATTTTAAACATAATTTTCAAAATGATTAAATTTCCTTAATTGAATTATATTTCTTATGCAAAAAATGACTTAAAAAATGTTTTAAGAAAATATATTTCAACTTTTTATGAGAAAAAATTTAATACAGATAAACCGTTTTAACTTATAAGTGATGACATTGACTCTAGCACAGTACATTAAGGTTCTAGTTTAAAAAAATATTGGAGATCCCCATGATTAACTAAGCTTAAAAATTTGGCTAGAAAAATAAATTAACCTTTTACTAAAAGCATTCAACGACTATTCTAACATAAAACTACGGTTTCGCTGATTTACGGGGAATTGAAAGCATAAAACTTAATGTTAGCAATACACGAAGCGAAAGAAAAAAACCTGGCCATTAATCACATGTTTGGGGATCGCTCAGGTCCAACAAAAATGGTGGTTTCGTCAATAATGAATGAATAATTATATTCAATTTCCGTACAAGATTTGGCGCCATGGATCATGACGCCCAATTTTGGTAGCGCCAAGTTTTAAAAAATATTTTTTGTGGTCACCAAGTGGAAAATGAATCATTTTTATTCATCATCCTTTTAAATGATGAATAAATGTGTTGCACATTTTAAATAAAAATATTGGTCCCAATACACTTTTTAGTGATCCAAATGGATCAAATAAAGTCATTTTAAAAGTTTCTCAGTTGATAGTTCAAGTTTCTATTTTTTAAGAGTCTCGCACTTTGCCTGGCTTGCCAGACAATCTTATTATTAATGCTTTTAGTAATATATTTTTTAAAATAAAAATCAGCTAAACCAGAAGAGAGTAATATAAGATTGTCTGGCATGCCAGGCAAAGTGCGAGACTCTTAAAAAATAAAATTGAAACTTGAACTATCAACTGAGAAATTTTTAAAACGACTTTATTTGATCCGTTTGGGTCACTAAAGAGGTGTATTTAAACCAATATTTTTATTTAAAATGTGCAACACATTTATTGATCATTTTCCACGTAGTAACCACAAAAAAATTAAAACTTGGCGCTACCAGAATTGGGCGTAATGTTCTATGGCGCCCAAGTTAATTTTGACTATTCGATTACACATGCTCACAAGTTTATCTATCCATAATCTTTTAATTCTAAGCAGTACGGTTTTCTAAGAAATTTCATGTCACCAGAATGGGCGTCATGATACGTGGCGCCCCGTTTTGGTGTAACTATTCGATTACATATACTCCCTAGTGTATGTATGCCAAATTTGGTAATTTTAGAATCTGCGGTTCTCTCAGAATACTTTTGCCACCAGAATGGGCGTCATGGTCCATGGCTCCCAGTTTTGGTGTGACTAATCTATTACATAAATTCCCAAGTGCATGTATGCCAAATTTGATATTTTTAGGATATACGGTTCTCTCAGAATATGGTCAAAGGTTAACAGACAGACAGACAGACAGACAGACAGACAGACAGACAGACAGACAGACAGACAGACGGACACGATGGCAATAGCATAAGCTTACGACTCTAAAAGAGTCTCGCTAAAAACACTCAACAATGAACGTTATATGATATAATAATTGAATTTTAAAAATATGTAAATAGTCTAACCTTTTATACAAACAAAGTCAAATATAGATTATAAAGTTCCATATAAATTAAAGAAACTCAGTAAACCCAATTTTGTTTATAACTGAAAACGTTCTACAATTGAAAGAATTTGAATAAGTTATTAAAAATCATTAAAACAAACAAAATTATTAAATTAAACATTTTAAAAGTCTTCTTAGAGCTTAATAAAAATTATTTAACTTAAAAAACAAGAATTAAAACCATTTATAAAGAGTGTTCTAAAGAAACAAAACTTGTAGAGCTTATAACAAATCACGTTTGGACCAATAAATATAGTTTTATTTACTCAACATTGTAAAATCAACAATTTAACCTATCAGTTATTAAGCCTTATCACAATCAACATTCACCGCAATACTATCCACCTGACAAAAGCACGTAGGAAAGACAATTCCTCCATAGCACTCTCGATGACAGTGACGATTGCGCTTCTGACAGTCTTCTTCGGTTACGGGAATTGTCTCAGATAAGGTGGCAACAGCTTCGGTTTGAATGTTGTCGTTTGAAGGAGCAGCCATGACAATCGCTAGCGAAACCAGCAGGACACCAAACACAAGAAAAAAATTAAAACGTTTCTACATTGAAGATAAAAAGATGAAATATAGTTTTATTTCGAAAACATCTATTTTCTTACCATTTTAAAAACTTTGAAATTTCTCAAATTCATAAATAAATGATTAAAATCAAGATTTTTATATATTCAATCGAAATCAAGATAACATAAAGGTAGATTACTTTTCTATGAATTAGAAATTATTTCGAAATGAATTATTTATTAAATGAATAAATAAAAATCTAAGGTTCATTTGAATTTTTATCTGAAATATCGATTTATATTTTATGCATCATTAAATGTACGTCATATTTGAATGTCATATGTGTATTACCTATTTCAATTATTTTACAAAAATTACTAAATATGCATGCTCAAATAAATTTATAATACATATACAAAATTTATCTAGCAGTTTGAAACCTGTTAAATATCGTTGGATCTAACAATCAAATATTCTAAGATATTTTACAAACAGTTTTAGACAAATAAATATAGTTAATTTATTCAACATTGAAAGAGCAGCCAACTTGACCCCTCATTAATCATTTTTAATCACAATTAACATTCACAGCCCAACTTTCAGCCTCACACCAGCAATTAGGAAAGAAAATGCTCATATTGCACTGTTGATGACAGTGAGCATTGCGCTTCTGACAGACTGCTTCCGTTGGAAATGGAGGGTCATCAGCCATGGCCATCGCCAGTACAACCAACAGCACACCAAACACGAGGAAGAAATTCAAACGAGTCTAGATTGATAAAGTAAAATTTAAAATAACGAATTTAGAAAATAGTTTTTTACCATTTTTAAAGCAAATTTCAAATAAGGTCACGTTAATTATTAAATCAAAGTCATGACATATTTATAGCTATTCAAAAAATCAAGGTAACAAGCCATTGAAAAATTTCCCACGAACTTAAACTTTCTATTAAATTAACTTTTAATTTAAATATATAAAATTATTTATAATTTATCGTTTATTAGATTTTCTTCGAAATAGCGTACAGTTGAATATGTTTTCAAAAGTTTAATTAACATTTAGATAATTCAAGATAATAAAATATTTTCTAATTTAGAAAAAACATTTCGCTGGAATTTCACTCGCACTATGAAACACAAAATGACACTTGTCACCTTCGTCCAGGAAAAAGTCGCATTCAATTCGAGAATTTGCTGAATAACAGTGACACTCGCGAAAACTTCGTGGTGGAATCGGACAGATCGAGTTTGGCTTGATGATGTCGATTCGAGTTGAGCCATTCACAAATGTCAGTACAGTAAGAGATAGATAAGATAAAAATCAATAGCAGGTTTAATCGAAACTACAAGATATACAACATAGCAACATTAGTAAGAAAAATTTAAAAATTTTGATACCATTTTTATCATGAAATTAAGTTGAAAATCAAGTGATGAAAAATTTGATAAGTATAACAGTATTTTAAATTTGAAATGAATATTATCATAGATTGAAATGGTTCTAAAATTAAAGTATTACTGATTTTATAGATAATTGAATTTTTATTGCGAATTTTATCAAAAGGTTAAACTTTTTTTAAGCATTGTTAAATGAATTATTATTGCATATGACTATTAGAAATATCATTGAATGCCAAATTATTGTTACCAAGGGCACGTTGAAGAAATTTATGAACCAGATAATGTATTAATAAAATTACCTTTTCAAAATTGTTACTTGATATAGGGATGATCCCCATAAGATGACGATGAGTGTGATTGAATACCTTAGTACATTAAAGGAAAGTTAAACATCGTTTGTTTCATGATTTATACTACTTTTACATTTATTTTTACTGCCAACAAGACGTTCACCGTAAAGATAAATCAAAAGAAAATTAGTTTTTAATTTAGACTTTATAAGTGATTGAAGGAAATAAATAAATAAATTTGAATGTTTAGAATATTTTGACATTGTTTGTGCTGTTTATCTTTGCCAATGAGGACGAAGAAAATAGCTTGAGATATTCATTAAATTGATTTTAACCTTTATAATGAGAGGTGTGTAAAGACATTCCAGATAAACTTTATAAGTATACATGACAAAATTATTTGTGTGAAAATTGCAATTATTGCATTCGATATTTAATAAACCATTTAAAAGGTAGCTTTTGGTTAACAATGGAATGGTTTCTGAATTATAGAAACAAGTCATTATATACTCAAACATTTGAACAATTTAAATATTTGAAAACTTTTAAACTTTTATCAAGAATAAAATTCAAAATGTTTTAGCTAAAAAATGTATTAAAGCTGTTAAGAAAGTATCCACACATAGTGTGAATACAAAAATATGTTATTCTTAAAACTTATTATTTATAGTAACCATTTAAAAAATGAGGTCAATTGAGGGCGTCGAATAAGCTACAAATTTAAATAGATTGAAGATTCGAAAGAAAATGAAATTATGAATTTAACAATTTAACCTTTTGAAAAATCGTCCCTCCAGAAAGATAGAAAAATCTAAGTCAAATTGAATTTCTAGGTATATTGGAAAATTTCATCAAACATTTCAGAAATTTAAAACAAAATAGAAATTTATAAATGAAAAATGTCGGAGAGTAGCAGCCATGTCTACTAGGATAGTACGAAAATCTTCGGACAAAATTTTTTTCACGACTCAGCTTGAAATAGTCTAATTGAGGCATATACAATATCGATACGATAAGTCGTGAAAAAAATTTTGTCCGAAGATTTTCGTACTATTCTAATGTCTACTTTAAATTTTGGTTTAACCTTTTAAATGTGGTAGTTAACATTGAAGTTTAATAATGTTGATTTAATCTAATAAATTCATTAAATTGAATACGTATACTTGTAAACATATCTGAAAAATAGAGAAGAAAAGAAATATACAATTGAGATTAAGGCTGGCTTTAATGGCTTTAAGCTGATTATGAACTTGACAAAAAATCGATATTAATTATATTTTTTATCTTTTGACAAACGTAGGGATATTTCGAAAGTAATGTTAGGTAAAAATGGTGTAAAATGATAGTCACTGAGGTAGAAATAGCCGAACGAACGCATGCGCAGTATACAAAATAGTTAACACTAAGCAGGAGACGAAATAGTGGCTCGGTTGTTGAGGGCCTTCCGGTTGAGATTCATCCAATTGACGTACGGATTCGGTGGTGTAGATGGACGGTTAGAAGTTGTAACTAGAGTAGAAATAGCCGTCGGTTCATCAGGTGGTGCAATTTCGTTCGAATTGATTGTATAACTATTTCGATTCCGCTTACTTGATAAAGCAATTCGTATATGACGTACAAAGCGAAACAGTCCCTTCTTCTTGGTCTTGTTCTTCGATTCTTCTTTGGGAACCTTCCCGGAAACATTTCCCATTTTGACCTCACCACCATCTTGCTGCCCGAGAACTGCTTCCGCAATCTTTTCGTTAGAAAAATAGCCATAAAGTAGGCCAGCAGTGAGAAAGGACTTGAGGTCCGCCAGTAGAAGAAATTTGAGATTGAGAATCGATGATTCCGATGAAGGTTTGGAACCAGAATCCTCAAGAATATTCTGTGGTTGAGCAGCATTCCTGTAGGTAATTTTGAGTTCACGCTTGCGGCACGTGACACCAATCAGCTGTTTCGTTTCACAATCACAAAGTTTCGTAAATAAGTAACACCTTGGGCATAGAAATTGATGCCCATGGTGTGTAGTCTGAGCATGAGCAAAGACACATAACTTACCTAACATCTAACCAAAACCCTATCCTACACGGCATCTATTGTACCTAACACCTAAACAAAACCCAGTCCTACACGGCACCTAACCTACCTAACACCCACCTAATAAAAATATTTTCACGTGATCTGATCTTAATGAATCACTTATTTATGCAATAATTTTGTATAAATATTTGGCTTCCATTGTAATTTTGATTTTGAGAATTTGGCAGTAACACAAAACAAGAAATATAATTTTAAATGAAACGAAGATAAATAATAAATGATAAATGAAAGTTTCAAATATCCAAAAATTAAAATTAAGAAGCTAAAAATGTTGAATTTCAAAATATTCAATATTAGATAATCTATTATATGAGTCAAACTTGGACGTTTAAAAAGTCTGCTTTAAAATCATGTCATTTCTGTGCAATGCCAAAAATATATTGAATGAGAACATAAACTAAATCTAAAGAAATGAAATTGACGGAAAAGTACTTTTAATTTAAAAACATTTTAGAACCTTTTATATACGATTTTGAAGGTAAGACCAATCATGTCATTCAAGATAACCCAAGTGTACACTATTTTATCAATAAAGATTTTCAAAATATATTAAATTGAATTAAAAGATAGTTAACCTGTGATTCTAATAGGCATTTGATTTGTATGTTGTGTTCATATTTTATCATTTAAAGTTGCTTGCAAAAAATACCCCAATACAGAATCAACTTACTTACTGACCGGATTGATAAACAGCAAGAGAAGTTTAGGTTGAGCGTACTGCGACCGCAGTTTTCTTTTCAGTTAAGTTTTTGACACATTTTTGATTGCTTGTAAAAAAATGAAAACAATAGACATTACAAATTCATATTTCAGATATTTCCGGAGCGAAAATTACATTTCGAAACAAGATCTTCGTTTTTGGTTTCCTTTCCTGTTCTCTTACTGAATTCTCAATCATCATGCATCGTAATGATCAACTTGTGGGCAATGAAGCTTCAACAATCCATCACTGCTGCTGCTGGCCAACCGAGATGCTGATTGCGCTGACCCGTGATTGCCGATTTATCTATTTTTTATTCTATCTAGTATTTTTTTCTCAGTTTATCTTTCAGTATTCTTTAGCCTCAATACAATAGTATCTGCGTTCTCATTTCAGTCATCAAACATTTTCGGGTCCATTCGCGACCTTTGATCATTCATTTGATTATTTTGGCCCTTTGCGGTCGTAGTTCAATAATCAAACATTTCATGTCCAATCGCGACTTTTTTTGATCATTCATTTGATTATTTTGGCCCTTTGCGGTCGTAGTTCAATAATCAAACATTTCATGTCCATTCGCGACTTTTTTATCATTCATTTGATTATTTTGGCCCATTGCGGTCTTAGTTCAATAATCAAACATTTTCGTGTCCATTCGCGACCTTTTTTGATCATTCATTTGATTATTTTGGCCCTTTGCGGTCGTAGTTCAATAATCAAACATTTCATGTCTAATCGCGATTTTTTTGATCATTCATTTGATTATTTTGGCCCATTGCGGTCTTAGTTCAATAATCAAACATTTTCGGGTCCATTCGCGACTCTTGTTCATTCAATTCAATCAACATCAAGACCCACCTTTTAATGTGGTTCAATCGTAACTCAATTGTTTAACTCAATTCTTAACTCAATTATCCCTCTAATATTTAACTCAATGATTTAACTCAATGTTTTGTTCCTGGGTGCATATCGTGTGCTTACCAGCAATTTATTGCTTTGATTGTCGCCTTGCTGATCACTCAATTGTTTAACTCAATGTATTAACTCAATTATTTAATAAAGCGACCGCACGCTTGCTCTTTGAGTAAAGTTGCGTGCATTAAATAAATAAACAAGATATAAAATATAATTTCTTGAAACTTTATAATCTTTATGCATATTAATTTCATTGCCAGTACTGTGAAAGATAATATGAAGATCGAGAGCAGGTTTAATTGAGGCTAAAAGATTTCCAAAAATTAAATATATAAAAATATATAAAAATTATATAAAAAATTCTAAGAAAAATGTAATAATTTTAATACCATTTTTAAAATCAGTGAAACAACAAGATTCAATTCAATTCCTTGGAAACAAAGGAAGAAAAACATGACAAATATAACATATTTAAATTTTAATTAAACATTATCATAGATTGACATCGTTTTAAAAACAAAATTTTACTGACTTTATGGTTAATTAGATTTTTAAGGCGAATTTTATCAAAGAGTTAAAACTATTCAATGCATCGTTGAATGCATGATTATGGCATATGACAGTTAGTAATATCATTGAATGTCATGTTATTGTTACCAAGTGCACAATAAAGAAATTTATAAACCTGGTTAAGGTATTAATAAAATTATCTATTCAAAATTGTCACTTGATTTAAGGATGATTCCCAAAAGGTGATGAGTGCGAATACATTAAATTGAATCATTTTTTAAATTTCAACAAAGAATTTATTTTTAGGAAAAGATATAAATCACTATACCAATAAAAAATTGAAAGTCATAATAATAATAAATAAGAGTAAATAAAACAAAGTTAAAAATATATTAGGCGTTTTATGTGAACAAGTTAATATTTATCATGACTGAGTGAGTGGAGTGAGTGAAGATTTTGGCCACAGCTCAAATGCTCTTTCTACAGTGAACGTTAGAGAATTTCGTACATAGAAATATGTTACAAGTACAGTTACCAAACTATCTCAAGAACGGGACTAGCCACAGAGTTCAATTAAGCCTCTATTGACCAGGTATGCGTTAGGGCAGAAACCTATCGAAGGACATTAAAATCGATCAACAATTAGACAGGTAAAAGTTTGTCAGTTTTTTAGTTTGCGCAAAAAAGTGGAATTTTGAGTTGAACAAGTCAATTTACTGGCGTTCATAGTTCCCAAAAAGAGTGTTCACTAAATTTGTAAAAACAGAAAGCATTTGTGTCAAAGGCTACAGCTGATTGTATTGTTTGAGCATTGCAATGAATGACACATCGATATTATTCTAAGGAAATGTACATTCTTATCAAATTGATTATATATTTATTGAAAACAATCCACATTGTTTTAAATGCATTCAATATGACCAATGTTTTAGTCAAGAAAGTTCATTTTCACTCTCTCGAGTGTAACGTAATATGATACTTTTAATTGCCTCACTCTCCGGGACTGTGTGTGCAGAAGACTCCATTGAGCGGCAGAGGAACAAGGGTGTGAAGACAGTTGCACTATAGACGATACATAAATCAACTCTCCTCAACCAATAAAAGTCAGACAAACAATTTTAAGAAGAAACGGTGCGGTCAAGATCATAAATTAGAATTACATTCATCGAGGGTGATCATTGCGGAGTGGTTGTTTGCACACATTTACTCTGGACATGTCACTGTGAGCCCACTTACTAACATTCTTGCTTCACTTGATTGAATCATTTAAATTATAACTCAAATTATAATTTTTAACCAATTTTTCAAGTTAGTGCAAAAATAGAATTATGAGGTGAAAAAGTTAATTGATTGAAACAGTATTTGATAAATTTTTCAAAAAAAAAAATATTTGGGCCAATTGATGGGTGCAAAGCTTGAGCAATTATATGAAACACTGATATTATTTTATGTAAAATCAAATCGATTATCTATTTGTTGAAAATATTAATTTTTACTTTTTGTATTATTTTAGAGGTAAGTAGATGCACTTGTTAGATAAAAGCACTTTATTTGAATAGATAAAATCTCTGAAGAACAATATAAAAGATCTTGGGATTGCAGATCACCAAAGAGTTCTCTTCTTCTCGGATACGAGCCACCAATAGAAGTACTTGATGATCACTGGTAGAAAGGAGGTTGAGAACCAACGGGAAGAGAGGAGAACATAATCTAGAGGAGAAGGTGATGTATTAGCACAAGTCAAGACAGACAACCAGTCAGTAGACATACGAGACATGCGATGATTGTTCACTTCAGCACACGTGCTTATAAAGGCAGTTGGGTAGGCTATGTTCACACAGAGTGACTGTTAACATAGTGACTTCACAGTGACACAGCATAAACTTGACAAGTAGTCATGCAGAGAGGGAGCCACATCTAGACACACCTAATCACCTATTTCAACACACCCCCTGATTAGGTGATGTCGGAATTCCAAGCAGTTGATCAGAATCGCGAGTTGCAGATGTCGTCTTGGTCAGTCCATCGGCAATTTGTTTGCGGGTTGACTTCCACTGAACGTCGATGTATCCCTTCAAGGTATAGTCTTGTACGGCATGAAGCTTGGTGTCAATGTGCTTGGCCATCGAGTTGTTCTTTTGATTTGTAGCTACTTGCATCGTTGGTTGGTTGTCTTCATAGATTACAGTCGGGTACTGAACAGGTATACACAGCTCTTCCAGCAGATTTTGTAGCCATAGAACTTCATTCATAGCTGCAGCAAGTGCGATATATTCAGCTTCAGTAGTTGACGTACTGACAGTCTTTTGTTTCTTGCTGAACCAGTGAACTGAGCTTCCGCTGAGTCGGAAAACTGCTCCTGATTGGGATTTTCTATCACCATTCGGTGAAAAGTTGGCGTCCACGTAGGCCATCAAGTTGGATGAGTCTAGATCTCCTAGATGCAGTTTTTTATTCTTTGTTGATTGGAGATAGTTTAGAACCTTCTTGCAGAACTTGAATAGTCTATGTGACGGGCGATGAAGATGTCTTGAAAGGAGACTAACAGCAATAGAGATGTCTGGTCGGGTCATATTGGCAATGTACAGCAAACCACCGATGATGCTTCTAACCGGCATTGACTCATCGACAGGATCTTTTTCTAGTTCAAGATTTTCCAGGGAAGGTAAAGATTTCTCAGGAGTGGCGTTCGAGATTCCAAAACGTTCGGCCAAATCATTAATATACGTTTCCTGGGACATGGTCATATATTTTTGATCTTGACTTCTCTCGAATTCAACTCCCAGAAACCTTCCAATGGGTCCCATATCTCGGATTTCCAGAAGTCCATTCAATTGTTTCTTGATTTCCTCGATCGTTTGAAGATCATTAGCAAAGATCAGGATATCGTCGACATATACCAACAGATAGCTGATGTTCGTGCCATTCTTTCGAACGTAAATGCATCGTTCAGACTTGGTAGGAAAGAAACCCATCTTGGCGAATATTAAGTTCATTTTCTCAAACCAGCATTTCGGTGCCTGTTTCAATCCGTACAGTGATTTCTTTAATTTCCACACTTTCCCCGGTTCGGCATAACCATGTGGTGGTTTGACGTAGATTTCCTTATCGATGTCACCGTTCAAAAAGGCAGTCTTGATATCCACTTGATGGACATTAAGTTTGAGCTGTCCAGCTAGAGTTAGTAATGTTCTGATCGATGCAAATGCGACCACCGGTGAGAAGGTTTCTTCGTAATCAATTCCCTTCTTCTGGCAAAAACCTCGGGCGACTAGTCTGGCCTTGAATCTCTCGATCAGACCATTGGCTTTCCTTTTTATGTCGAAGACCCATTTTGTGGTGATTGGTTTCTTTGCTGAATCCTCATCTACAATTTCAAACACTTGATGTTCCATGAGGGACTTAATTTCCTCGTTGGTCGCATCTTGCCAGTAATGGGAAAAACGAGCATCACTCATTGCTTCATCGAACGTTGCTGGAATCTTTACTTCTTTTGAATGGAGTTGCTTCAGATCAGTGGCAAGTTGAACCCAGTCGCCATATCTTTGAGGTGGAACACCAAAATTTCTCCTCGTTGAGTGTCGTACAATTTGTTGTTCACGGGAATTTGATTCATTTGCGTTAGTTTCATTCACAGTTGAAATAATCTCAGCTTGTGGTTGGACATTTATTTCTTCAGTAGGATCGCTGACATTATTACTGGCTTCTGGTTCGGTCTTTGGAACAACACTTGGGTTGGTTGTTGCTTGAAGAGATTGCAAATCATCCTTAGAGTCACCTGGTTCGCTTTTACTTGGCAAGTTGAGAATTGTTTCTGCATCGAAATACTTGTCATCATCTTCTTCTTCATATGATGATCCTTCAGGTGATTTGGACTCCTCTTTGAATGTTTCTTCATTTGAGATACTCTTGGGGATGGTTTGCATTGACGATGGTAGACTAAGATTGAGTTGGAGCCTTTGGTCAAAGTTTTCCAAGGCCTGAAGTAGTTCTGCTTCTCTTCTTTGATTTTCCTGAGATTGTAGCTGTTGTTGTAGATCCAGGATTGGTGCATTGGTGGGTTCGACAGTAGGTTGGATTGTTGGACCAGATAACTCACTATCCAGAACCAGTCCACCATTAGGCTGATCATCATCGTTCCCAGTACTAGGTCGCTGCTGCTGATTATCATTAGACTGATTGCCACTTGGGATTTCCTTGGATGATACTGCTGGATTATTCACACCCCCTGATGAGTGAATCAGAATTTCCGGCACCTCGTAGTTCGTAATCAGTTCTTCAGGAAAGACACAAGTTGAACGGCAGTCTTCCTTCTCCTTGCACTGGCAGTCATCATTTTGCACCTTCTTCTCACAGAAATAGAAGACTCCATCGATGATCTTGACATTTCTCTCACGGACGATGTTGCCAGTATCTATGTTCAGTAGAAGATAGGCATCTGCATCCGGGGCATATCCGACGAAGACCATCTTTTCTGATGTTGGATCGAACTTGTCCCTTAACCTCTTCTCATGGTGAATCCAACGGTAGGCCACCGAACCGAACACATGAAGTTTCTCAATTTCCGCATCCTTATAGGGAAACAGTACCTTAAATGGGATCTGGTCATCTATTGATGCGTGTGGCCATCGATTTGAGAGATAGACTGCAGTATTCAGTGCCAGAGGCCAGTAACGTGCAGGAATGCAACTGTCAAACATCAGTGCACGGGCGATGGTGACCACCTTTTGAATTGCCCTTTCAGCTGAGCCATTCTGTTGATGACAGAATGGTACGGAGTGTTGAATCTGGATTCCTTGTTCAGCAAGGTATTCACCGAAGTAGCCAGAGAACTCGCCTCCATTATCACTGCGCACGTGCTTGATCTTCTTATCAAGTTCATTTTCAATTCGTGATTTGAATTTCTTGAAGGCTTCCATCACTTCAAGGGAGGATTTTCCTTTTAACAAGAAGACTTCAATGTACTTCGAGAATCCATCCACAAAGATAACGAAGTATCGACTTCCATCATTACCAAGAGTCCTCATCTGTCCACAAAGATCAGTGTGGATGAGTTCAAGCGGTTCCATTTGATGATTGTTAGATTGGTGGTATGGCATCTGATGGAGTTTAGTTCTCAAACAGGTTTCGCAATTCTCGGGATGGGTCATTTCGAGTTCGGGAAATATCTTCTTCAACTTTGTCATTTTCTCAGCACCGGGATGCCCAAACTTGCTGTGCCAGTCTGACTTGCTTACAATCAATGCTGAATCATCTACATTTGGTACTTGATCACTAGATTCGATGTATCTGTAGAGATTGTTGATCCTTTTTGCTCGCAGATATACTTGATTGTCCTTGAAGACAGTTGCTTCCTGTTGATCGAACAGGACTTTGAAACCACTTGAAGTTAACTGGCTCACAGAGATCAAATTCTCTTCAAATGAGGGAGCAACTTGAACATTTGTGAGTTTCAGTTGACGAGGTCCGGTGTGCAGGAAGGTATCACCAGCTTGATAGATGTTGCAGATTGATCCATCGGCCAAAAGCACAGAGGAGTTGTTGATTCTATGAACATCCACCAGTTTTTGATCAGACTTAGCGTAATTCTGGGTAGCACCAGAGTCGAGTACCCAAGTGGCGAAAGCACGAGACACGTACTGATTAGTAGTTTTATTGAATTTCTTGAAGTCATTCGCTTTTCGTTCATTACAATTTGAAATGTTATGACCTAGCTTGTGACAATAAAAACACGCTTTGTTTGCCATATCTTTGGCACGTTGAGCTTCTCTGGCAGGATCCATTCGAAAGTTCTTTGATCTGGTGAAGAACGATGAGTTTACTTTGTTCATTTCCCGACATTTTTCTTTGATCTTGTCGGTAGCTTCATCCACCGAGTGGGTACCAAAGGCAAGAGTATCCTTGAAAGCCAACCATTCAGATCCATCGGGAAGAGTCTTAGTGAGTAGACCCAGATGCTTATCATTGTCAAAGATGGCACCACCACTACGAAGGTTCTGAATCTTCTTTTCCACCAAATCGAGATGATCATTTACAGACTTGTCATCAAATTTTTCCAGTTTGGTAGCCTTGATGTCATCCTCGAGTCTTGAAAGTTTGGCGTAGCTCATAGTTCCATACTTGGTACGAAGGTTCTGCATAGATTCGAAGGCCACAAATGATGAACCAAGACAAGACTGGAGCTTCTCAGGAACCGCTTTCAGGATCTTGCACATAGCCTGACGGTTCACTTGATGATCCTTCGGATAGGCACGGTTGATGGCGTCGAGTAGGCCCTCTTTCTCAAGAGCAGTCGAGAGCATGAAGAACCACGTATTGAAGTTAAACGAATCAAGCAGTGGAATTGAGTTGTCCCCAATGGTACGGACTTGATTAACAGGCTGGTTAGGAACGGGATTGACAGGAGTCAACACAGGGAACTGGACGGGAGCAGGATCGGGACGAGAACGCAGGTACAGGATGTAAGAGACCAGGACAGTGAGGACGATAGTGATCACAGTTGACTCTTCAGGTAGACATGGACGGATGAGGTCCAGCAGGACACTGGCGAGGTTCAGGAGTCGAGACATCGTGCTGATAACGTGTTAGATAAAAGCACTTTATTTGAATAGATAAAATCTCTGAAGAACAATATAAAAGATCTTGGGATTGCAGATCACCAAAGAGTTCTCTTCTTCTCGGATACGAGCCACCAATAGAAGTACTTGATGATCACTGGTAGAAAGGAGGTTGAGAACCAACGGGAAGAGAGGAGAACATAATCTAGAGGAGAAGGTGATGTATTAGCACAAGTCAAGACAGACAACCAGTCAGTAGACATACGAGACATGCGATGATTGTCCACTTCAGCAACACGTGCTTATAAAGGCAGTTGGGTAGGCTATGTTCACACAGAGTGACTGTTAACATAGTGACTTCACAGTGACACAGCATAAACTTGACAAATAATCATGCAGAGAGGGAGCCACTTATAGACACACCTAATCACCTATTTCAACAGCACTTGAGAATGGACGCCGTCTAATGGACGTAAAACATTATTTTTTATTGCTCCACTCTTCTGTGTGTGCACACATGGTTTTACTGTTCAGTCTCACTCTGCAGTGAGAAGACGCGGTCAGACAGGTCGTAAATTACGCCAATTGAAGATCACAACATTTAAGTCAGAAGCAATAGGTCCTGTGTCCTATGCAAAATGTGACACAGAGGCAAACACTGGTCTGCAGAGAATAGGAGAGAGGGGAAATAACAGTAAACAATAAAGTGTTTTGTGCAATGTAAAATTCTATTCAATTTATTTTCATTTGATCTCTCAATTTGTCGTTCAGATATAAACTGCCTGCAGTAATCTAGTATTTATCATGACTGGCCTAGTGAAAGTGAGTCTGTTTCTGAACATTATGTCAATTCAAAACGATTAAAGAGTCTGTGATTTTGAATCAAAATATAAACAAAGAAGATCTAAAAGTAAAAATTCAAATATTTTGTGACCAGTGAATAGTCGGAATGTTTATACCAACCAAATTTAATATTTGTACGTATAAAAGAAATCGATAATTAGCTAATTTGAGGATAACTTACTATCTCTGCAATTATACATTTCCCCGATTGCTCATGTTTATGTTAATTATAGTTGTCGTTTAATAGCTTTAACAGATTCTTCCCTGCATCAACAACATACAACACGCGTTAACTCTAAAAGGGCTTCATTAAACACCAGTAATATAACATTTAAATGATTACAATGAATTAGATAGTGTGGGCAGTTTAAAAATATATTAACTTTTTATAACAGAACGACGCAAAACAAGCACAAGTTCATTCTAGTCCAGTGTAAATCGATAATATAAATTCTTCCAAAAAATATTCTTGTCAACAATGACAGAAAATGCTTAAAACAGAAAATATGATTGTTCAAAAATTTAGGAAAATATTGAACCTTTTAAAATCATAATTAATTTTGTAGAAATATATTAAAACATATTAAATTATGCACACAAATAATAACCTACACATTTGATAATGTTAAATTACACCTGATTCACAAAAAAATAATAGGATAAGGTGCGATAACTCAAATATAACTTTATGGATCGGTCTGAAAATTTAACACAGCGTTCTGATGGTTGTCTATATGTGCTGTATAGTTTTGTGGCAATATATGTCAAGATCAAAGAAGTAGAGATTTTTCAAAAAAATTGTAAAATTGTTTTTGAAATGTGTGGAAGACGGAGTGTCTACTGATGTGTGTAAGATGAATACAGGACACGTGTCACAAAGACTTACGCAGTGGAAGTAAGGCAGAATATATGAACCGTATGAGTAAAGATACTGAATATGCAGTGGAAAATAGTTAAAATATAAGTTTGTGTTCAAGTGGAAATAGATTGAAATCGGTTATACCTTTAGATTACCTCGTAGAATAGAAAATGAACATTTGAAATTGAAAAGTATTAATTCATAATCCAACTAATCATGTCTGATAAATTCCCGTATAATTATTTACTGAAACCACAAAAAAATATTTAAAAGCAAGCATCTTTTTCAATGAAAATTATGATTTCACAGAAACTGTCTTGATTCGATTTAGAAAAGTAAACAATTCAAAACTGAAGTTAGAAATGAATTTCATTGTATTGTTGAAAATAGGAATTTTCTTCGAACCCATTCATAATACATTTTTTCATTTAACCGTTTAAGAGTTGAGGTTAGCGAATATAGTAATTTGGTATACAACAAATTTTTTTACTTAATCTAAAATAGAAAAGAAACAAAATTTTAATTTATTATGGGAATAAAATTTAAGAATATACGATAACTCGCCTCCCGAGAGCATATCTATCGATTTGTTATCTGTAAAATTAATTCATACCCTTGGAATTGCACCGGCAAGTCACGACATTCTGCTCTTTTGAACTTTACATAAATATAAGTAAATCTGAATAAAGTAACTTTATTTTTATTGTCACCTTTCAACAAGACCTATTCAATAGCACTCAAGTTCATCAAACATGCTTTGCCTCAAGAGCGACTTTGGCGCCCCTAACATCCAAGAAATAATTTAGATCAAGAAATTATTAGCTAAATGCATCTAAAGTGTGTGTCATTTGCCTCTTTATGATGGCTCATTTTAAATTCGAATGAGTAATATGCAGAAATATTTAAATTCTCGTATAAAAACTAAAATTAGGTAAAAATAGATACGAAATGTTGAACCATTTAATAAAATTAATCATCAATCATCGTAGATATACGTATTTCAGTCATCGTTATCTAAATTTTCTGGCATTTGTCATAGGAGTCATATGATAGGACGTATGTCATCGATCCGACTGTCCGGTATGAATCGAATAAAGATGTTGACTACCGTATTTTACGGTAGATAAGTCGCACCTTAAACACAATTTTGTGGCTTTCTGCGACTTATCTAAAGGTGCGACTTATACAATAATATTTTTTATAAGAAGTTCCTAATTTAAAGTATCGCAAATGTGCAGTTAAAAGCATTACCAAGGGCTATTATAACCCCTGTGAGACAAATTTACCTTTAGTGCGACTTATCTATAGGTGCGACTTATACAATGAGCATTGAAACTCGAAAAAATAGCTCGCTGCGACTTATCCTGGTACATGAAAACAAGCCAATGGGCAAAGGATGTTATGCCTAAAAAATCATCAGTATGGAAAACTCGAAAAAATTGTTAATGAATAAATAAATAGTTTTGAATAAACATATTATTTTAGAATATAAAACCTATTTCAAATTTCAAAAGTCAAATTAAATTAATTAATATATGCGGAATTCCAATTAAAATGAAATACGTTACTTTGAAATCAAGGATTAACTTAATATTATATAATAATAAATAGCCAAATAAAAAGTAATGCAAAAGAATTGAATTATAAAACAATGTGACAAAAAGTTAATTAAAGTATTACTTTATTTCAGCAAAATACAATTGGGCTTTACCTTTCAACACCAATGCAACTTTAAATACTCAAAAATGATATATTTAAAAGAAGAAAATTGACAATTAAGAAACTACATATCAATGGTTGGAATAAATTGCGGAATAAACAGGTTGTAGTTTATATTGTTGTCTTTTTAAAACTAGGGCTTTATGATACAATAAAGATTAAATTAAGGGTGAAATGGGTTAATTCGAGATAACTTTGCATTCTCGAATTTGAATTAAGATTATTTATTAAAGATTATTAATTTAAATGATTTAAGGTATTTATATAAAATAATATGTTCAACAATAAAAAAGATTTTACTTAAAACAATGATTAAAACCATTAATATTAAGACTTTTTCAAGAAGGGTACAAAACTTAAAATATTTAAACAATATTACTGCAAACTGATGTCCCAATTTGAATGAAAAACGACAAAACAAATGAATGTAAAATGTAAATTTCGAAGTAGAATATGACAGATCAAATTTTGCATGATGATGTAGTTTGGTGTTGCGCCATACACAAATACAGTGAGCGATAATATAAAATCAAGTTAAATCGTGACTAAAATAAACAAGAAATAAATAATAAATCTGAAAGTAATTTTTTTAAATTATGATACCATTTTTTACTTCACTGTGTCTAACGAAGAAAAATGATAAGTATAACATTATTTTAAAACTAAAATTTATATTAGATATGATTGCAATAATTGCAATTATTCAATTAAATATGCAATAAATCAAACTAAGCATTTTATTGTAATTGAATATTAAATTATGAATGATAATTGACATAAAACGTTTTAAAAATTAAATCTAATTTATAAACTGAATGATTAAGAGATGACAAAATAATTGTTCAACCTTTTTAAATGAGGTGTCATGACTTGAAGATAAATTTTTTGTAAAGAAATAAAATTGAAGGTAGATTGTGTTAGTTAAGGACAGTCGCGGAGTTACTGTCTTAAGAGCAATTTATTTGGTATAAATAAAAGACTGGCATAATGCAAATATCCATATATTCAGTAATTAAAATTCCCACTGCATAGACGCCAAATTTACAGAAGATGCCCCCGTTTTCTACCCAGTTCCACATAACGCAAACATCCATTGTGACCACTCCATCTCTTGTCATAAAAAAAATAAAACAGATAGGCACCCAAATTGTGGTTAGATGGGCTAGAAGGAATCTATCCTCTCTGGTAGATTTGTTGAAGCAGATTCTTTGCACTTGCTGAGCGAAAACAATAATCTTAGTGTAATTAAATGGTAAACTTGTTTGATTGTTCGTCCTTGAATACTTAAGTAATTTCAATATTTGATATTTTAGAATATACTGCAAAAACTGTTATTAAAAATCTTTCATATCTCAGAATAAATTTTCATTTCAGTGTGGTTGCTGATGAAGCATTATGGATGATAATTAAATTTAAATATTACATCTAATTCACAATTTATGCTTGAAATAATTGTTAATCAAAATTGATAAAATATGCGTATCACTATAACAATTGAGATTGGATTCAAATTTTGTTTTCAATAAACTTTAATCAATTGGCACTCGAGTATTTCAGCGTTTCTGTCTTGTTTTTAAGGGCGTTGAAACATATTTTAAGATCATGGTTTGTAGCTAGTTTTTGAAACTTAAAAATAATATAAAAAATAAATTGTACTATCCTACTACAAATTTATACATTCGTATGTGTAATCTTTGCTGATGTAGGCTTATCGTAGTTTGATTATTAAGAATTGATTAAGTTTAATATAAAAGTCAATCACGCTATGTTATTCATGTAATAAAAAATATACAATTATATGCAAAGAAAATGAATAAGATTTAAATTTTTTGTAGGATAAAGAAAGAAAAAAACACGAAAAGAATTAACCATTTGAAAGATCCTTTATATTTTCTTATGAACTAATCATACAGAATTAGACCATAACAATTGTTTGTCAAATTAGAATTGTTAACCATTAAAGCAGGCTGTGTTAATGCTTCAGTACAACATTAATTTAAATATTAATCTAAAAACTCACACAAAATTAATGTGAAATATTGTAGAGAGTTGATGTACTTCTTTTCTATTCTTTATTTGTCCAGTGAAATAGCAAATACTTGGATCAAAATTAATTTCGTAGACCTTTTTTAAAAAACTAGCCATTCAAGTCAAATATCATGTATAATCAGCATTGATAAGTAGTTTTGTTCATAAAACAATTATAAAAATCCAGTTTCGTACCAGACCACATCAATTGGTTACAAAATGTTGTTTTCAGAACTGGTAAGAAACACAATTTCAGATCCGTAATGCCTAGTTTCTGATTGCAGAATCAGTTAACAGATTTGATTAAAAATTGTGGTTTGAGTAACAAATCTACATCTTGATTAAAATACACAGATTTATCTATATTTACCTTTTACTATCATACTCTCATTTCTTGTAATTTAATTTTTTAATTCAAGAAACCTTCAATCAATTTTCAAGAATAATAAAGTGAAATGAAAGATTATGCATCGATTCAGTAAATTCTTATAGAAAATCGATGGCGATTTGTGTTTAAAAAACTGGTTAATATGATCTATCAAAGTACTGAATATCCTGAAAAACATTCGTAACCTTTTTTGTTAATTTATTATAAATTTTGCCTTACCCCAGCCAATCATAAGAGAGTTTTACCTTTTATTAAAACACACTCTATACTCAACACTAAATGTTCACAAGTTAGTCTCTTATCAGCTAGTAAATTTAAATGTTTTTCAACTGATGATTGATTATGATAAACATAAGCATTTTAAACGACATTGAAATAATAAATTAAGAGTTAAGTTTAATTTCAAAGATCCAATATTGCTGCAATGGAAACTTATTTCGCAATCAAATCGGGTTGTCCTTTAGGTTAAGTGTTTTACCTGTTATAATAGAACCAACGGATTAGTAAGTTAGTATGTAAAAACAAACATTCATGATTGCAGGTAAAGTAACATTAAGATACAATACGGAATTTTTAGGAAATTTGAAAAAATTAATTGAATTTACATAAAACACAGAATGAGGTATTTTTGGATGAGTTGCACGATTGAATTGATTGTTGTGCAAATCACGAAAGAAAACTCAAAGTGTATTACCACAGGAACTATCTGTCTGTAAGCCTTTGGTAATAATCTGAGAAAAAGGTTAACCTTTGAAATACCCGAACTTAGCACACACACACTATGGATAATGTAATTTTAATAAATTCTTTTAGGACTGGAAATTTTTTTTGTGAATAAACCATTAAAAATACAAGTACTTTTGGTTAAATGTTTTGACAGAAGCAAAAAAACGAAACCTTTAATATATCTTATCTACAAGTCACACTATTGAATTACAAAAAAAACCGTAAACATTTGAGTGCGAGTTCTCTATTGATTGCACAACTAATAATTGAAACTGAAATATTTGATTATCTTGTTAGCCAATGACAAACATTGTGTATGCGCCAATTGGAAACGATAAAAATTTCAATTTAATTAAAATTTCGGAGAGTGGCACTCACGCCTACTTTTAAAATTACTTTGAACCCTAAAACCAAATTGGTTATATTGTCATTACCTGTCGAAAAGCTAAAAGGGTTGGTCCAATGTAGTCCATAAAAGTTGGATTATCAACTACAATGAATCTTTGATAAGAAATGATTATTCTTTTTTAAAATAAACAATGATAAACTTAAAATTGTTTGAACTATTAAAAATTGTAGAAAGCTCAAACCAATAAGTTTTTTAATATAAAATCCCTTTATAGAAACAATTTGAGAAAGTGACAGAAAAGTAATGATATCTAAATGAAATAAAACCCAAGTTATAAAAGTATTAGGTGTTTTTAAGTGAACACCCAAGTTAATATTCATCATGACCGTTCAAATGAAAAAGCTGTGGTTTCTGTTCACATTGAAACATTAGACATTCATCTGTGTGAAGATCTTTGGGTTTAGAAATTGATTTAGATGTAGAATTTGCTTTATAAAATACAAATATCAAGTACCATAAAATAAATATACTATAATTTCAAGCGAGGAAAATCAATGTTTTTAATCAATTTTAAATTAAACTTTTAAGAAAATTCTTGAGTAGCGAGTAATAAACATTCTTTCGTTAATTCATTTCAAAAGTCAATGTCAAGTCAAACCTGTCACGTGCACCTTTTCACAAATCAAAATAAAATATTGTTTTAAACTCTACATAATTAAAAAAACCTTTATATAAACTGACGCGAAAATCCTTCCAAATAAAATAGCTTTAACATAACTTTGAAATTAATGAATCAAATGATTGTATGATGTACGACTATAAAACATGTAAATGAGCTATTAAGCACAAAATATTCTTAAATTTGAAAACCATTAAATTAGCGAGCGCATGAATGAAGTTTAATATATTCGATTTCTAAATTAATTGACATTGAATATTTGCAAGTGAATAAAACAAAGCTAGGAAACCAATAAAAGAGAGTCAAGTTAAACATTTAAGTAAACGAAAGTTAATGTTTGGAAATACAAACACCATCAAAACGCATGCAGGTATAGGAACTGAACAAAGGACGTTATTGGTCGATATTCTCAATAAAGCAGGCCAGAGGTTAAATAGCCAATCATTGGCTCTGAAATTATTGATAAAATAATTATTGTTTTGTTACTTTTTAGATAGAGTTCAATTAATAAATTAAAGTGAATCAAAGAATTTTTTTTGAATAATTTCATATAAGAATTTCAATAAACACATTTTTATTAACCTTTTTATAGCGCTGTATGCATTTACTACTAATTCGTACAAAAACACGTTGTTCTATTTCAAAAGGAAACAAAATTTTGACATTCGAGTGGCTATCAACCAAAGAAGCACTGCCCAAATCATTGACAAGGAAATTTCGCACCAACAAGGTCAAATGGGACAGATTCGACAATCACACAAAACGACGTATCCAACACCACAACAACACAGTAGCAAACATAAGCTCTAAGCAAGAAACACTCCAATTTGGAACATCACTCACCAACACTATTGTCAAGGTGGCTGAAAAATCACTTCCTCCCAGCAAGCCTCCAAAACGGGAAATTAACTTCTTCAACGACGAACTTGAAAAAATGAAGAAAGAAGTGGACAAATTGCAGAACAAGTTTGAGCGACATCGGAACAACGCCTTGCGTGCACCAATTCTGAGGGAGCAACTCAACAAAGTGAAATATCCTTACGAAAAGCTACTAGAAAGAGCAAAACGAGATGCTATTCGACAATTCTACACAGTTCAGAATCGTGACACCGTGTGGAAACAAGTGTACAAGTTGTGCAAGTCTCCATCCAATCTCAACAACGAATTAACGACGATTCAAACTGAAACTGGAAAGACCAAAAATGTGGAGGAAACTGCACAGGTACTGATCGAACAGTTCTTCCCCGATGACACAGAAAACAACCAACGCCAACAAATGATCACTCAATTTGCAAATCAACCATACGACCAACCGGACGACTGCCTCTTCACCAGAGAAGAAGTCTACGCCGCAATCGAAGCTGAGGACGACTCCAAAAGTCCCGGCAAAGATGGAATCTCGGCCAACATGATCAAACACGTGAACAAAGTGTTCCCAAATTTATTTTGGATCTTCTACAACAAGTGTTTCCACTTCGCAGAGACCTCCATGTGGAAAACATCTGTGATCAAACTTGTCCCAAAACCATCGGGTAACAACGATTCTACTGCAAAGTCATACAGGCCTATTAGCCTTCTGCCTGTAATGGGGAAAATCTTCGAACGCCTCTTGACTGACAGGTTGACCTACTGGTTGCACAGCTCGCGAGCGAACTTTGGGGATCGACAGTATGGCTTCACTCCACAACGATCAGCAGAAGAAGCAGTCTGTGAGATAGCACGAATTCAGAAACAAATCCTGGAAAGAAAAAAGTTTGGAATCTTCATTTCACTGGATATCTCCGGAGCGTTTGATACAGCCTGGTGGGACCAGATTCTGGCAACTCTCAAACGGTATCGTATCCCAGGAAACCTCTTCCGTGTGCTTTGCGACTATCTTTCTGACCGGCAAGCCGAATTGACCCTATGTGGTAATGTCACTGCCAGGAAGTCTCTCAACCGTGGGTGTCCTCAAGGTGCCAAGTGTTCTCCTCTACTGTGGAATGTGCTGTACAACAACTTCTTGCGACTACAACTTCCTCATGGGTGTTACCATCAAGCGTTTGCCGATGATGGTTTCGTGGCAATTGAGGGGAGAGACGAAAACGAATGTGAACAAAAAGCAAACTGTGCTCTCGAGATAATCGCCAAATGGGGAAGTGACAACAAGTTGAAATTCAACCCTTCCAAGACACAAGCTATGCTTGTGACAAGACAGCACGACTACAGCTACCGTGATCCTGTTTTGAAAATGAACGGATTGGAGATTGAGCTTGTTTCCAAGATGAAGTACCTTGGTGTTGTCTTTGACCCAAAGCAATCATGGAACCAGCACATCGAGTACGTCTGCGCCAAAACCGAGAAAATAGTCCAACGGATCTTGAGGACGACCGGAAATGGTTGGGGACTCTCGGGCAGCGTACTCAGAGTACTGTACAACGGTGCAATCGAACCATTGCTGTGCTACGCATGTCCTGCGTGGATTGGAGGTCTCAACGAAACCAACAAAGCCACACTGCTATCCACTCAACGATCATTTGCACTGATGATCACAAGAGGATATCGAACCATTTCACTAGAAGCCTCACTCGTCCTGGCCAACATCCCGCCCATTGACCTCCGTCTCAAACTGTGGTCGAATCGTTATCTCATCAGACACAACATAGTACCTGAAACCTTACCACAATTGACCTACCAACAACCGGCTCACTTTCTCGAGGATGGACACCCTGCTTTGAGGGCGAATTATGTTCATCAAAACTGTTTAAAGTCGCATCATTTCAACATCTTCACGGACGGATCGAAGAAGGAGAACGAATCGACAAACAGGAAACAGACAGGTTGTGCATTCGTTGTCAAACAACAAGAAACCATCTACCACAGTGAAAAAGCTAGATTGCATGACGAATGCAGCGTGTTTCAGTCGGAACTACTAGCAATCAAGAAGGCAGTCACCTGGTGTCTCCAACAAGGCAAAACGGCCATAATCAACTCAGACTCGCAATCTGCTCTGCAGGCCATCTCCAACAAGAAAAATCGCAACAAACTTGCGGTTGAAATCAGAAAACTGTTGCGTCAGCACCCCAAGCACATTTGCCTGTGTTGGGTAAAAGCTCATGTCGGAATCGAAGGCAACGAAGAAGCCGACAGACTAGCTAAGGAAGCAACGAATTTGGAAACAAGTTCGTACAATGAGCTTCCCTCATCCTGCGCCGTGAGAATTTGGAAGAAACAAGAGACCACAGAGTGGGACGAACGGTACAGAACGTCCACTGACGGAAGAGAAACGATTCCTTTCTTTCCGACTGTCATGCACAGGAAGAAATGCTCAAACATCCCCGATTTCATCACGACTCAGTTCATGTCTGGACACGGCAAGTTCCACTACTACCTGACCAGATTCAACATTGAACATGACAAGAGATGCGAATTTTGTGTTGAACCTGAGCAAACCTCACTTCACCTCATCAAGGAATGTCCAAGATGGGCACTACTGAGGAACGATCTTGACAGCCACATCTGCAGGATCACTAATTCAAACCAAATATCGCCAAGCGTCTACTGCACCGACAGGTTCTATAGACATTTTCGTAACTTTTTATGTAAAATATATAATGATTTGTAAATATCTCTATATAAGTTTTTATACCCACTTTTTAATTCGCTAATTCTCCATAATAATTCAATTTGTATTCTATTACTTGTAAACAATTGTAATGTATCGAACTATACCTTAACGATATGTATGTGCATTTTCCAGCTCACATTTAGCATTAATTTGCTTAAAAGGTCAATAAAATACCATTTCCAAAAACAAAAAAAGTAAGCGTAAAAATTTAAGTAAAAAATACAAAATATGCTTTGTCACGAAAATTAAATATTTTGATACCTATCAATACAAGATCTACAAGAAAGCCAGTTATTGTAATGTTCATTTGCTCATTATTTTTTTAATTTTATCATTTAAATTAGCCTGCATATGTTTTGAAAAAATTTTATAAACTCGATATTGCTGCTTAAATATACACAAAAGATATTTAAAACTTGGTGAAAGAAGAAGAAGAATATGGTATTTCATAACATTTTATTATGATTAAATTGGTATTTATTTTGGTCAAAAGCTAATTATCATTGATCGTTTAAGACGCCGTTTTGATTTTCGAACTTATAATACGATATAAAACGATATAATTTCCGCTCAGTAAATTACATAGTCCCATACCAATATTTTAAGCATTGAGAAATAAATTTATGTTTGTCTTATCTAAGTTTTTAAATTTCTTCAAACTCTCAATTATTAGATTGTTTTAAATTTTAAAAACTTTTTCCCAAATCACCGGGTTGCAAAGGATTATCAAATATTGAACTTTTAGAAATCATTTAAACGGATTGGAATGTCTGAGCTAAAGTTTCTACTTACATATTCTTTGCTTTACAAAAATAAGTATTCCACTATCCGGATAGTCTAAATCAACAATAAAGCATCTTTAAGCATCAATTTATTACTTTGGTTTTTCCATAGCAGTAAGATTATTATCGTTGTAGTGAAGGACTTTAAAAAAGAAAATAAATGATGAACCTTTTTAGCACCAATAAGGCAAAGAAGTCAAAACTGAAATTGAAAAATCCCACAAATGGAAATAGAAAATTTCATGCAAACTTGAAATAAAGCATGTGAAGAATGCTGAATTTTTAATTTGTTAGTACAGATAATCTATTTTTGTTCAGAGGTGTATAGAAACCAAAGATTGCTTTAAACCATTTTATGGTATATCTGGGTATATCTGAGCAATGTACAATTGTCCAAATTAACAAAAAATATTTAATAAAAAGAGATATAATGTGAGACATTTTGTGAACTTAAAATGTCAAGTGATTCGTGTTCGTAAACAATGTAGATTGCAATTTTGCTTGATTGTGTTTTTTGGATACTAATGAAATTTCAATATTTGATAACATTTAATAGACCAATTTTTGTCCATATATTTAATTAGAGGCTCAGAATAAAAATATATGAAAGAAAAAGTTGTATTCACAATTCATAAGAGAAACCTTTTGCTAGCCATTACCATGTGAAAGTCATTTATACTCAATTATGTGAACTTGCAAATCCCATGAGACATTTATGCCAAAAAATTAAATAACCGTTTTTAAAATCAACCTAAGCAAATGGTAAAAAATAACTTAAATCAAAATGTTGAAAATACAAATAAATATTTAATTAAAAGAGACATAATGTGAGATCTGTCGTGAATGTCGTTAGTGTCAAGTATAAAGCAGATCGTAAACTTGCTCAATTGTGCTTGTTTGAATACTAATGGAATTTCAATGTTTTATAACCTTTAAAATACCAATCATCCTCAAGATGTAAATTTTACAAATTTTCAAGCTCATTAGTTAAATTACAGGAATAAAAATTCAGAATAATTAGAATAAAAATATTTGATGCATCTTTAAAATTACTTAAAGGATTATTGTTTAGCATAACATTGTAAATGAAAACTGATTACTTAAAACAATAAATCAAATTGACTCGTGAATGCTGATTTTGTAGTTGCGCTGTTTATGAATAATCGATTTCGTATTTCTTAACAAGCTTTCAAAAAATTAATTGGTAATTGTTTTTAGAATATATAGAAAAAATTGCTATAAACTAGTTTTGCTATTTCATATGCGAATAATTTCTATTATAAAACAAATATTTGTAAAAACACTGTTAAAGTTGTGAAAATGTTAGAAAAAGATACAAAAGTTTCTATACATGTGAAAATATATACAAAATTGGCTTAGCGTTGATATAAAAAACTACTAAAGTTACTACTAAAATCACTACTAGTGGTTACTTGTAGTGATTTTGAAAAGAGGATAAAACTGGGTACTTTATGTAGTAATATATTGTTACGCAAATTAAGTTGCTGAAATTTTGTTATAAAAGTTAAAAAATTTATAAATTTTGTATCTCAATTAAATATAAATTGCAAACCATTTTTATAGTACATCAGTTCCAAAGTAGTTTTTTTTATATTTTTTACTCACAAAAAGACCAGTAAACCAGTAAATAAATGCATTAAACCGGTAAACTTAGCACTTCCAAGAATATATGTTTCACTAAAAGGCAAAAGATCTATTAGACAGGTACGGATAACATTTGAAGAAGATCAATAATAATTTGATAATCAATAATTTGAAGGAAATCAATAAAGTTCTTATATTATGACAATTTTTGCTTACTGTACAGCTATTCCAATAAAAAGAACCCCATTCAAATTCGTTTACCACCATTGTGAGTGATATAAAAGTCGATAAACTAGTGGGCCCTGCGGGTGCCTTATTTGAAGCATTAAACTTTGTTTGCTTCAATAATGTCCCCAAAATTCGAGATTATGGGGGAATAGTCGAGCGTAAGCGATTATAAGCGACTCCCACACCTTCATAACCACCTAAACTAACCTAACCTAACCTCACTAGTTGTTTGGCTGCTGCTGTACTGGATGTTGATTTTTACTATATATACCTGAAATTCTTGATATTCGATCCATTTGAAACCATATTACCACCTTTTGATGTTTTGATGTAACGTCCTCTGAGTACGGGCCCACACATATACCACTTGCGAGTAGGTCTACTGTGTTGTGTGTTGTTGTTTGGCTGCTGCTGTACTGGATGTTGATTTTTACTATATTTCCCTGAAATTCTTGATATTCGATCCATTTGAAACCCACCCTTCTGCTGATTCCCGCTGAACTCACACGCCCATTGATAAATTCTGTTTTCCCAATGGATCTCAGAAGTAATTCCACCAAAAATCCCCCTCTGGGGAACCAACCACTGAACTCATCACAAGCTGATGCATCGACTACCACAAAATCAACAGGCTCATCACCCACTCTACCACCTATTCCTCTCTCAAACGTGGACACTAAAAACTTGTTCACCATTTCCCAGAAACAACTGTCTGACTTCTATTTGAAGGAGAAAAGCTATAAGAACATCAACAGTAGCTACCAGAAGGAAGTTCGTCAAATTCTTTCGGATTTTCTCGAAAGACTGAAGGTTTTGAGTAACGATTCTGTTACTAATCTGTTGACGGATGTGAAGGAGCAGTTGAACTCGGTCAAAACAACGACCAATCAAATATTGGGTGGACATGTTGCGGACAGAGCCACATTTACCTCAATACTCTCTGAAATAAATGGCAATGTTTTGCTTTCGCACCACACTGCCCAATTTAATCAAAAACCACCAAAACCTAAACCATCTTCAAATGAAATCATCAAAACCAAAAACAAGGTTTTTGTGAACTCGACCCATCTCTCTGACATTCATTCACGCAAGGTGTACTCGACCCTGATTGACAATGCTATTCCTATGGCTGGACTTGTCGGTATGGAGGTGACCAGGTCTGGGTGCGTCTTGTACTTTGAAACTGTCGAGCAAGCAAAGACCTTGGCCAGAAAAGTTAATTTCTCTTTGACCCTTACGGGAAGACTGTCTGCAAAAATCCACAAACCCAAGCGTCCCACTGTTTTGGTTAGGAATGTGAAGCGAGCCTATTTGATTAGTGGCAATCAAATGAAAGAACAAATCATCGAAAGGATCAAGACACACACCAAATATCTGAACAATGCTGCTTCTCATGAAATTGCTTATGTTCGTGAGTTTGGTCGAGGAAATGACTTCAACATGAACATCATTCTTGCTGTTTCTCCTCGCGTGTTTCAATTGATGGCTCATCACCAGTTCAAACTCAAAACAGGCCCGAATATAGAGAACAACATCGAAAAGAAACTTATCGTCACTCAGTGCCAGAAGTGCTTCAGATTCGGCCACAAATCGACCAGCTGTCGTCCAGACACACCAAAACGATGCGTCCAATGTGGGGATAGACACACAGAAGACCATCCAAACCCGTGCCGTAAACTACAGAAGTGCTGCAACTGCCGAGTGCCACTCTTCCATCGCCCAAACAGCATCCAATGTCCTATCTACCTCAAGCATATCCAGATCGCCGAAGAGAACACCGACTTTGGTTGTCCCGATATGATCAATCAACCTCCACCACCTGAACCCCAACACACACCACCTACACCACCTACACCACCAAACCCTCCACGAAATCCACCTGCGGACTCATCTCCTCAAGTGAACCAACCAACATCTCCACCATCACCCTCAATGGGCAACATCTCGACAACTCAAAACACCCCACCTGAGCCGAATGCAAGTCAAAGTCATCTATCAAGTCCCTCAGTGGAAAACCGTACTCGATACAGTACTCTGACTGAAAACAACTCAAGTGGAAATGTTGTACCAATTGTCCAAACCAAGCCATCTGACGACGAAATTGCTGACTTTGTCTCGAAATTGAAGAAGGTTGGCCCTGGCGGACGCAATGAGGCATTCAAGCAAATGGAGATAGATCTGTTGGCAAAACATGGAATGGTGCATCCTTTTCGGTCAAATTCATTGGCTCCTTTTTCACCAAACCCACCAAAACTCGGTTCCGGCAATCGGAACTCCGGTGAAGATCTAGCCAAACATGAGAAGGATGGCTCCGAGGTAGTATTCGACAAGAGCAAGCTACGCCAGAAGAAATAACCACATTGTAAATAATATTTTTCTATATATAGTTATTGTTTTTGTTTTCATTTTCTTAAATTCACAAACCACCAAAACTGTTTAGCACACCAAAAAACTGTTAAACCTTTGTCTACCACTAATCTCTCTGAAATCAACACACCCTCTTGGAAATATTTGTACTACAACTTAAAGCAATGTAATCTTGCACTCGTGCAATTTGTTTTGTCAAAAATACTTTGTACGATTTATTGATCAATAAACTTTTCTGAAAAAAAAACCTAACCCTAACCGATCCCCACACATGCCTAACCACCTAAACCTAACCTAACCCTATCCTAACCGACGCCCACACCTGCCTAACCACCTAAACCTAATTTAACCCGATTCTAACCTACGCCAACACCTGCCTAACCACTTAAACCTAATTTAACCCGATTCTAACCTACGCCAACACCTGCCTAACCACCTAAACCTAATTTAACCCGATTCTAACCTACGCCAACACCTGCCTAACCACTTAAACCTAATTTAACCCGATCCTAACCTACGCCAACACCTGCCTAACCACTTAAACCTAACCTAACCCTATCCTAACCGACGCCAACACCTGCCTAACCACTTAAACCTAACCTAACCCTATCCTAACCGACGCCAACACCTGCCTAACCACTTAAACCTAATTTAACCCGATCCTAACAGACGCCAACACCTGCCTAACCACTTAAACCTAACCTAACCCTATCCTAACCGACGCCAACACCTGCCTAACCACTTAAACATAATTTAACCCTATCCTAACCGACGCCAACACCTGCCTAACCACTTAAACCTAACCTAACCCTATCCTAACCGACGCCAACACCTGCCTAACCACTTAAACCTAATTTAACCCGATCCTAACCGACGCCAACACCTGCCTAACCACTTAAACCTAACCTAACCCTATCCTAACCGACGCCAACACCTGCCTAACCACTTAAACATAATTTAACCCTATCCTAACCGACGCCAACACCTGCCTAACCACTTAAACCTAACCTAACCCTATCCTAACCGACGCCAACACCTGCCTAACCACTTAAACCTAACCTAACCCTATCCTAACCGACGCCAACACCTGCCTAACCACTTAAACCTAACCTAACTCTATCCTAACCTACGCCAACACCTGCCTAACCACTTAAACCTAACCTAACCCTATCCTAACCGACGCCAACACCTGCCTAACCACTTAAACCTAACCTAACCCTATCCTAACCGACGCCAACACCTGCCTAACCACTTAAACCTGACTTAACCCTACCCTAACCGACCCCAACACCCACCTAAACACCTAAACCTAACCTAACCCTATCCTAACCGACCCCAACACCCACCTAACCTAGTCTGGTTACAAAGACCCCCAATCTGGTTTTCCCCACTATCGAAATTGGAGGCGTTCCCATCAACATGCCGTACATGTTGCTTATTCAAAAACTCACCAGGAAGGGAAAACCACTTGAGGGGTTCTACCAGAAGCTGATGAACAAAAAAGCGACTTGGAAAAAAGAAGTACAATCGCCACATAAGAATACTAAATCTTTCCAAATCGGCATCACTCCATCAATGTTCCAAGCACTGGCGAAATGCAACTTTGTGGTAAACTTTGGCCTCGGAAATGTAACTGTCCGCGAAATAATAAATGTGAAACAGTGCCAAATTTGCCTCTCCTATCAACACGGCACAAAATCTCACGACAATCTCAACCCCAACCATCAGCATCATCCACGCGTGGATCGAGCCGATGCAATTTGCTCCAGATGTGCATGCACATTCAAACGTGATACCAGTCATGTTTGCAACAGTGAAATCAAATGCTTTCACTGCGATCACTTTAATCTCATCAACAAACAAAACATTTCAACAGGCCATGCTGCCAACAAGACTTCCTGTCCTCTCTACTCTAAGAAAATCGCCGCATTGAAGCGCTGCATCCTCTACTACACTGAACAGGAGTAATCGGCAAGCCGCAATCTCTCAACTCTCACCAATCTAACCAACACCACAACATAAGAAACACAAAACTACACAACATGCAGTTCAACATAATTCAACAAAACCTCGACAACAACTCCAATGTCGCCTCACTAACCAGAATTCGGGCTAATTGCAAAAAGGCGGACGTGCTTCTTCTTCAAGACGTGTACGTTGCACAGAAGGAGAAGAGAATCCTCAAATTTGCAAACCAACCCGTGCTGCACAAACAATTCAAAGACGGTATATACCAGGGCAATCCTCCCATATTCACCGGCGTGGACTCTCCAATCATAGTACTCAATAATCACATCAAGTTCGAGCTACTGCCAGACTACTCCAGGACGAACGCCCAACGCCCACGCCCAACGCTCACCTAACCACCTAACCTAACCTAACCTACACCAACTCCCTAACCACGACAAACACTCACATAACCACCTAACCTAACCTAAACATACTCTTAACCACGCCTAACACTCACCTAACCACTAAACCTAACCAAACCCAAAACCCATCCTAGCACGGCACCAAACCTACCCCCAAAACCCATCCTAACACGGCACTTAACCTAAACCAACACCTTACAATGCCCAACGCACACAAAACCACTTTATCAACCATAGAAGTTACTATGCCCTCAATTTCTCGAAATTCGAATTTTCAATTGTTGACGAAATTTTTCTATAAAATGAAATTATAACATTATTTGACGCAACAATCAGCGTGACACACACACGCACAGCAGAATTTTAATTTTAAATTGCATTTAACCTTTTAAAACCTTAACTGCAAACAACTGGGCTAATTCTGTTGAGAGAGGAAAACAATTCCACCTCAGTCTATAAGAAATGGACAAGCAATCGTCTCAAATACAAAACACCAATCCAGAACATTAACTTTGCATTTAAAAAATAATAATCAAGAATAATAAAGTTTGTTAAGCAACTATTTAAAAATCGCTATAAAAAGAATTAAAAACTAACTTTGGTTTTTTTTATTTTAAACAAATAAAAAATTAATAAAGACATGTTTGTCAATGATCATGATGAAATTTCAGAAAATATTTATTAGTTTTTGATTACCTATAATATCTTCATATTTGAGTAGTATATTTTGTGGGGTTACTGTTATATGAGAAAAATGCATGGCAAAAACCTGGGTTAAGCTAAACCCCAAAAAAATTGAAAAAAAACACATTTGAATAATCTCAATTTAATGAGATAAAATTAGACCATTCAATAAGAGTAGAGCGAAAGTATAACTTAACGAACAAACATACTTGCACTATCTTTGCCCTTTAAGTTAAGAGTTTTATTTGTTAGAATAGAACCGACGGATTGATTGTAAATTATTGAATAAAAACAAACATTTATGATTTTGTAGGTAAAGTAACATTAAGATACCTTACGGAATTGTTAGGAAATCTAAAAAATTAATAAGTAAAAACCTTTTGAAAACCAAATTCTGTGTTGCAAACGCAACATTTAGAATAAACGATATATATTAGAATTGAATAGATTGAAAAAATATTAATTTTTAGTGCACGATAAACAAAATTCTAAAATTCTAAAATGAAGATTGTGTCAATCGTTAATATGTAAGAAAAGAAAAACCTTAAATTAATCTGGATTCAATAGAGAAGTAATTAAAACGTATCAAAGTATCATATCAATTTGCAATAGAAATTCAAAATTTGTAAAAAGGATTCATGAATGTAATGGAACCGTAGTGCCCAACTTGGTGTGCTTCAATATGTGGGTCGCAACATGGCCGTGTGCAATTGGTGACGTGCCGCGGTGGACTGTGCTACTGATGCAACCAACAATGACTGGCTCGACTTTGTGGCAGGCACTTTCTTTGTGCAGTGCACTATTGAGTGGCATGAAGGTGAAAATGGCAAACTGGTGGTTGGTGATGAACTGCATGATGAATAATTTAGAAACCAAAAACATATTACACAAAAACTGCGCAAATAAATGTATTTGTCACTGTATTGCGTTTATTGGGCCCTTTGAATTGTAAGTTTGTAAGTAGAGAAGAGAATTGCCGATTCTACTGACGCTTCGGCTATAGCCCTACCATACAATGCACAACTCACGCAAGTTTTGGTTATAGAAAGTAGAAATTGACATAACTTCAAACATCAAACATAAAAACCCAATTTTTCTCTAGTTCATAAAAAAATATTTGATTTGGCACATCAATTGATAACATCTCATAATTATAATGTTGTGTCAATTGGTAATCAAAATCTATAAAGGAAGAAAACAAATAGTGGTTGATTGGGTTGGCCCTATTCTTTGACTTCTATAATTAAACGTAGCACACATGTCTGCTTTGAGTATTGGGTAACCCAAATGTCAATTTGTATAACAACTTTATTAAGCAAACAATTAAGGGTGCTGTCTACACTATGTGCGGGTTGCCATTAAAACACAGCATACAAATCGGTCCAATAAGCTTTTATTTAAAGAATTAAAAATTTTAGGAACAAACCCCCAAAAAATAGAACAAAACTTTTTATATTTGAAATAAACAGTAGAGATATACCAAAACAAATAATCATGGCAACTTTCGCATATAAATTCCCCTTAGATTAATTTTAGGCGATGATTGGAATGATTATAGCTAGAGTAACAATTAATTGTGGAAAAATCAAATAACACAAAAACTATTGAACCTAGAGAAATGAGACAAAAGACAAAAAGATTGTGCTAATTTTTTTCGATCCTGTTAAACGTTGCAACAATGACAATGATGAATTTTAATAAAAGAAATTTATTAAGTAATTTTTTTTTATTAACCTTTTAATACGCAAACTGTTTGTAACACTAGTTACTCGTACAAAACATGTTGGTCAATTTCAAAACAAAACCAAATAAGTAACAATTCGTGATTGGTCAATCTATCTCTAAGCTCTGGACATTATTAGACAAATAGACAAATTTCTGTACATGTGGAACTATATTCAAATTTGATTGACCGTTGATGAAAAAGATCTCATACGAAAACCTCAACTCTTGAGTTGTAATTAATAGTCATTCTTTCGTAAATTCATTTTAATATGCAACAGGCAATGTCAAATCAAACTTATTACATGCTCATTTTTTCAAATTAAAATTAAAAAAATATTATTAATTCTGCAACAATGCAATAGCTGAATTTTAAATACTTTTACATTGAACGTGGTACATTCACAAGTTTTCCTTTAGAATATTAGCTTTAAAATAACTTTGAATTTAATGAATCAAATTATTGTATGATGTAGAACTATAAAACATGCAAGATGATCTTTTAAATTGTTAGTAAATCAGCTAGTAAATTCAAAATATTTTTTGAATATGAAAACCATTCAATTAGCAAGCATAAGAGTGAAGTTGAAAGTAATCTATTTCTAAATACATCTCATAAACAAAACTCAATTCCAAGGAACAAATATTGCATTTTATTGACATTAATCAATTCGTACAAAAAAAATTATAAGCCCAGAAAAACTAATATTAACTCTTGAATTGAGAGCTTTCTTTAATTTAATGTTTTGCCCAATTTGAACTTTAATTGATTGAAAGTTTTATTAGATAGAAAGATTTAAACAATGTTTACCAATTCAAAAGCATGGATGTCATTTGGTGGTAATGTTATTGATAATAAATGATTCAGTAAAAAAAATCAAAGACCTTTTAAAGGAAGATTTGCATTTTTATGTGTTAGTCTGAAGAAATATGTTGTCTTCATACTTACACACATACCTTTGAAAAACTCTAAAATCTAAACAAATTTTAATGAGAATTAAAAATTAATGAAACCTTTTTTATGTGCAATTGGATCCTAATAAATCTGAACTCGTTAACTGATATATAACTAAGAGAAATATTGGCCATTACCAATAATATGATGTACTTTTTTAGAATTTATGATGAAACAAATACTCAATTGATAGCGATTCGACCTTGATAAATGTAAAAGGCGGGGGAGTTGACAAAAAATCGTTATATTCCATAGAAGGAATGAACTATGGTAATTTAATCATAATAATACAGTGTTGTATTTAAAAATCTTTTATATAGAGACGAATAATATTTTGACGAATTAGATTTGAAAAAATCATTAAAAAATTTACCTTTTTAGAGAAGCGCGAGCTGACTTTTTAGTATTTGAATATTAATGAGTTCTTCATTCTATAACATGTTTGCTAGTAGAGTATGCAAATAAAAACATCAAAATAACAGCTAAAGGCCGAATACGATAATAATTTCTCAGATGATTTGAACAATTAACTCAGTAGTTGATTTCCTTTATTTAATTGGAACTTTCGAAAACAATTCAAAATTAAAATTAAATAAAAAATTGTCAGATTGTGCAATAAATAAATGCTCTAAGATGTAATTAGCCTATGGAAAACCCATGCATATATGTCAATATATAGATTTATAAAAGAGTTACTATATTTTTATTGTCACCTTTCTTATCATTGACGTTGATCATGACTCAATTCCATAATTAAATTATTTTACCATTTGTTGTTCAATTGATTTTTTGTAGATACTTGAAGCCATATCGAGTTATTGTGTAATTCGAAAGTTTAAAAATTTACTGAATATATTCAGTTTTTTCTGTGCATTCAACCTTTTAAGCAAATTATTAAGGTTTTATGATAACAAACCTGTTAAACGTTCCAACAATTACGACTAAACGCAAAAGAAAGTGGAACTATCGTGAAATTAGTGTGACCTTTGGAGAATGGTGGAGGAAAGAGAATTGAATATTTCTTAGTCTGTTCCCGTTGATAAACCGTTCTTGACATCCGAATGAATGGCTTCCACAAACAAATGCGAGTGTTATTTGCTTGTTGTATATTACAATCGAACAAGTTTTATAACCATTTACATTTCGTATTGGAGCTGAAAAATAATTTAGTTCTCAAAAATAAACAAAAGCAAGAAACCCTATCAATGAAGAATTTCTTTATATTGACATGAATTTTAGATAAACTTTTGAGAATCCTTTTTAAATAACTTTTACTTTATTTTTTTGGTGACTCTTGTTGCTTTGAGGAGATATTTTGATTTAACATTTTACCCTAAAAGTTAAAAAATAAAAAAAATATTTTTAAAGTTTAAATTAATTAAATCCATAATTATTCTGTCTTAAAAATGATTTTGATGAATTAAATAAGATATTTCGAAACTAAAAAATGATAAGAAATGATGTTGTTTGTCAAGATATGAGTTGAGTTGAGTGAGTTGAGACCTTTTGAGAAGAAAAATCTCTCACAGTAATGATAGAAATACTGAACTCCTAAAAATTCTCAATGTAAAGTTAATTTTTGAAATTGTCAAAGTAAAAAGTAGTTAATTGTTGACAATAATTCGAATTTACCTTTAGAAATCGAACTTTTACCAAAATAAAATTTTTAAAAATCTGCAAATTTCAATTATAAAAATTCCTTTAGAAAAAACAATACGAGAACAAATTCAAGAGAGTAGGTCATATATCACATAACTTGTTCAACCATTAAAACACAGCAGCAATCACTCATCGTGTCTTTCACAGTGCACTCTTCGTCTCTTCCAGTGCGACAAGCACAAACAAAAATTTAGATTAAACCTTTTTAAAAGCAAAATAATTTTCTGTTAACACAGTTTGTTAATTGGCTAATAAATGTTTTGGGACAAACAACTTAGGAAAATCAAAATTATTTTTAAAAAAATATATATGTGTTTGTGTACCATCTTCAATTATAAGAAAAACTCATTCCTGAGTTCACAACTTATATAACTTTAGATAAACACGTTTGTCAAAGATACAGATAATTATACAGACAAAAGTTCTAGTGCATATGGAAATTTATTCAAAGCAGTGTTACCTTTGATAAACGTTACTTGGAAGTCTTATTGAATGTCCTCGACAAACAAATGCAAATGTTAAACATTTAATGAATGAATTGATGTAAGGGAATAAAGTTTTGATTCTTACTGCATAAAATATTTTCCTAAAAATTAATTTTCATTTGAATAAAACAAATTTTTATTGTGTATACTACATTTTTACATTATTATAATAAATTTATATTGATAAAACGATAAAAATTATTAACTTCAAAACCTTTGAGAAAAAATTGGAGCGTGAATTACTTCTGAATTACTATGTGAACCTTTTCAAGCTTAAAAGAAGAAAAACATTGAGATAAACGTAAGAGTTTTTGTGTATGGGGAACTTGATGGAAATTTGAAGTAATGCCGTGGTTAAAAGTTATAGTGCTGGGTAATACTTCTATTCGTTGATCAATTCATTTAATAATCCAATTCAATTTTCAATCAAATGTTAATCAAGTAAAGCTCATCACACGCATCTTCTCTAATATCAATGAATTGTGGACTAAGAAAATTGTATTATAAGAAAATTAACGTTTTTTATAACCGTTTTAGCTCACCTAGTGCTAACAGTATAATTTCCATTTTTCCTACTAAAAACCCCAACATCTAAAACATAAATGAATAAATTTATGTTAGTATATTGATATTAATAAAATTATTAATCAGAAAATTGTATATGATTTAAAAACGATTGATTAAAGATATCTTCGAAACAAAAATTATTATAAATAAACCTTTTTGAATGAAGACAAGAGAATCTATGATAACTTATTATAAATTTATAATTTAAAGAATTTTGAAACTGTTTCGCGGTCCGTGGTCTTTAGTCTGAACGTGAGACAACTTGAACCACTATTTCCACACCAACCAAACATTTTCAATCGGTCTTACCCCTGAGCGTGCGCCTCTTGTGCGAGTCCACATAAACGTGCGCATTTATGCGTGTCAATTTTTACGGAGTACATATCAGCGTGCACATATTTACTAGTCCACTTTTACGTGCATGTTTTTACGAGTCCATATTTACGTGTCCAATTTTCCAATTTCGCATAAATTTCGCACGTTTATGTGGACTCGCACAAGAGGCGCACGCTCAGGGGGTAAGACCTTTCAATCTAAACCAAATCCTACACGGCATCTAACCAACATAACCCCTAACCTAAACCAAATCCTACACGGCACCTAACCAACATATCCCCTAACCTAAACCAAATCCTACACGGCACCTAACCAACATAACCCCTAACCTAAACCAAATCCTACACGGCACCTAACCAACCTAACCCTTAACCTAAACCCAATCCTACAAGGCACCTAACCAACCTAACACCTAACCTAAACCAAATCCTACACGGATGCTAACCTACATACAACCAGCTAATTTTCACATTGTTGCACTCATTGTTGAGAACACTGGAAAATGGCTTGACTCTCAAACAGAAGAATGACTTAGGTGAAATTTGAATAGCAGCTATACCTAAAAAACAACTTTTTGAATTTCTGAGCACGTCATACTCTGGTTTACATATTTTTAAGCAACTGTGCCAAATTTCATCGAAATCGGCGAAGAAACCTCGGAGCCTTATCGTTGGAGAAAAGTGCCAAAAAGCTGAGAAGTAGTCTTCACTCACGTTCAGACAAAAATATAAAAACAAACTTTTTTCGGCTTAAAACTGAATATCCTCTAGATTCGTAACATACATAATTTTTCATTATATCACGGAATATTATATAAGAAGAAAAGTAACTGAATAGAAAGAATCAGAAACAGCATAAACGTTTCTTTAGTTACAAAAACATTTATGTATTTTAATTATTTGAAAACCTATTAGTTTCAATCAAACTTCGTCTGTGTCTTAATTATATGTGAATTTCAATGAGAAACTTTTGATAACTATTGTGATGGCGATAGATCTTTATTAATTTAATTAATTTCTATATCAAACGAATATATACGAAACGATTAATAAGGTACTCATGCGTATATAGTAGATAAAAGAATAAAAATATACAAACAGTTAAGTTGTTTATAAATAAAACATTAACCATTTAAATATTCTAACACAATTTCTATGTAATAGGCAAGGTAAATCTTGAATATAAATTCGATAACAAATGTTCGTTTACAAAAGAACCCGATACACACATTGCTTTGTTGATTTAAATTAAAATATTATCCTAAACAACAGCCAATCAGAAGAGAGTTATACCGTTTATAATTAGACGAATCTTCAAAACGAGGTAATCTTAAACTCATAAAATAAATTCAACAAAGTTTAGTTAGATTAATCAAAATTTTTTGTTACCATTTATTACATAATACGAGAACACGTAGAACACATCATGGCAACTGTAAACTTCAAGATTTTACAGGGAAGTTGTGGAGTAGAAAAGATAAATGATTTAATATATTTCGACCAATTAAAAAAGGCAAAAATATGGAAACAGTTTACTGTGATTTAGCGTAATCGTTTTTAAAGTATAAATATACAAACGACTTAAGAACTCTAAATAAATACTACAACTATAGATGGCTTACGATTAAATTTTTGAAACCTACAGAAGAGCGCTACAATTAACAAACATAAAACATAAAATTACTGCAAAACAGAAAATCATATCTAATTTATATGCTTCATTCAAAATTTGAAAATTTGAAATACACGTATTCATGTAAACAACAAAATATTTTTTGCATTTCAAAAGTCTGCATTCATTAAAATAATATTTAACTCTGTAAAATATTAACGATTACACAGATAAAACAGAATTGCATTGTTGACAGACGAACTAACACAACAATTTTAAGATAAGCGGGATTGTATTGGATTGAATATTTTAAAGTTAACTCTAATTTATATCCTGAATGATCAAGAAATGTCAAAATAAATGTGAAACCTTCAAATTCAATTGAATAAAAACCAATTAAATTAAACAAAAAGTAAATTCAGTGAGTATATATCTTAAAATTTTAAATACAAATTCATTAAGGTATTTAAATTATTAAAAAAATTAACCTTTTTATACTGACGTTAATGGTCCTATGCAACCTTTTAGCAGCAAGTGTCAAAACATTTAAACAATTCCTTATTGGAGGAGCGACCGCAATCACTCACGCTGAGCGAGCGAAGCGAGCGAGTGTGAGTGATTGCGGGAGCGACGATATATACCCGAGAAAAATGTAACTTCAGTCATTTCTTGTGAGCAAAAATCCGGGAAAACTACCATATGGATCGGTCTGAAAATTTAACACAGTGTTCTGGTTGGGGTCTAAATGTGCTGTATAGTTTTTGGGCCATATAGGTCAAAGGTCAAAGGAATAGCGATTTTGAGAAAAATGCCAAATTTTGTATTGAAATGTGTTGGGACGGAGAGTAAACATTGTGTGTGCTCCAGTGTGACACAGCCAAGCACACGCTTTCCCTCTCACGCCCGCTGTGCGCATTAAAGATGCGCAGTAGCGAGTACACTAAAAGGAGACTCTAAGGGTCAGATGCGGACCATTTGACTTGAGTGCAGGTGTCTGTTGGTGTTTGTTTACATTTTTATACATATTCGACAATTATTTGTCACAAATAATTGGTCCAAAATTTTAAACCTTAAACAATTTATTTCAAATAATACGGCGATGCTTAAATAACCATTGACGTGTTTAGGAGCAAAAGTTGCAATTTGTTCTATTTGCAGACCAAAATGTCTTGCTGAACTACTTTGATATTGTATTAGATTTATGGAAAGTGTTCCATAATAAACCTCTTGTATGGGCCACTACACTTAACAATGAGACGGAACATGAAGATAAACCCATGGCAATGATAATTGCACAAAATATAGATTCTAAATAATCGTATTCTATCTATCTTCTTATATTTAAACCCCGCCTTGCCGATAGTTGAATTTTTATTTGGATTTGTGAACCGAGTACCAATTTTAGATTTTTTTTCTTTATTAGACTTTTTGTTGAGATCTTTCTTTGTCTTGCATTGTCATCATAGGTTTTCTGAACAAATACAGTTGTTGTACATGGAAATATGGTGATTCAAGATCATATGGATGGAGAAACAATTAGAGTTGCAGACAGTGATCATATTTGAAGAAGGCGATGTTCACGATCCACATTCTATGATGTTAATCGAGAATTTTTATGTTATCTCAATTGGTCTTAACTAAATGCGATGATCTGCGTACATACGTAGGTACATTGTTTGAATTTCAGATTGATGATGAAGAAACAAATTAGATTAGTGCTCTCATAAAGCAAAAGTAAACTTTCAAAAATGACGATTTGTTAGAATTAGCAAAGCTGAGCAGTTCAACCCTTATCTCTGATGAATAACACTTTCTTTACTTTAACAATTCAAATCAAACCGTAGTTTTTGAAAGGTTACTTTTGCTTTATGAGAGGGCTAAATTTGATTGATTCGTTAAAGTTTAACTTAAATTTTTAATTGCCAAACAAAAGTTTAAATGTATCGCAACCGATTTGGGCGGGAATGAATCTTTGATCATATTTGCATTGAATGTGACTAAATGACTTCGATGTTTCACACACTCTCGCTCCGACTTTCACGCCAATGGCGTTACCTATTTTTTATTTATGATAGATATAATGTTTCAAAAGGCCAGCAGCTGGTTCAAAAACTAGTGTAAAAATAATTCGACTTGAAGTGTATAGTATACACTGTATACGTACAATTGTAATCGTGTCTGTTTTTTTATGGGAGAATTAAGAGAAAAAGAACAATGACAAGAAACCGTTAATAGGAAACCGGAAAGCGGAAACTCTCACAATAAAAATATTTTGATTTGAAATCTTAATGAATCACTTATGTATGCAATATATGTATTGCATAATAATATATGGCTATCATTGTAACTGACTTTAAGTGAATTAAATTTTTCAAGGAAATCTTGATTGAATATGACTTATAAGGAAATTGCATGTAACGTGAAACTTATAAAGAGAAAAAAATGAAAAACTATTAAAAAAGATAAACTTACAGAAGCTTACTTTCGAGTTTGTTATAGCCAAGCTCACTTTATTTTTAAAAAAATATATTATTATGTCATGAAATCAAGCAATGAATAAAAACTTAAAAAGTTAATTGATTAAAACAATTTGAAAATAATTTAGAAAACAAACAATTTAAAAAATATATTTTGACCTTTAACATAGCCACACTTTTAAACAAGAAACTTTATTGGAGGAGCGACCGAAATCACTCACGCTGAGCGAGCGAAGCGAGCGAGGTGTGAGTGATTTCGGGAGTGACGATTCCCTGCCAGAAAAAAAAAGGAATTGGTGCAATTCTTGTGGACAGAGCTCCTCCGAAACTACTGTATGGATCGGTCTGAAAATTTAACACAGTGTTCTGGTTGTGGTCTAGATGTGCTGTATAGTTTTGTGGCCATATAGGTCAAAGGTCAAAGGAGTAGTAGTTTTTCAAATTTTGTATTGAAATGTGTTGGGACCGAGTGTCAACACAGTGTGTGTGTGTGTCTGTGTGGCACAGCCAAGCACACACTCTCCAGAGCGCGCTCGCTGTGCGCATTAGAGATGCGCAGTAGCACATACACCTAAATGTGAATCAGTGAGTTCGATGCGGACAATTTGAATAGAATGCAGGTTTGTCCGAGTGTTTGTTTACGTCTTCCAACATATTCGGTGCTGGCCAATGGTTAGTCACTATCCGTTAGTGGCCATGGTGTGCTAAATGAGTCGTTCAGAGGCAAAATCGGTCAACTCCAAAAATTGACTTTTCGACTTAAACGACAAAATGTAAAATATTCGTTTATAGAGTAATGTTTCGAATTATTAAACTCTTCAAAATATTTTAGCAACTAGAAATGTTAATTGTGCTTCATTTTGTCAGAATTAAGTATATAAGGTAGGAACATAATTGTTTTTCATTGTTAGGTCAATTATTAAAAAATTAAATGGAGTTGACCTATTTTGCCTCTGAACGACTCAAATGTATCATATGATACTATACGGCACAGAATGTCGAGAATATAAGAAAACTGCAAAGATTTTAAATAACTGAAAGTTTTTCGCGATTAGTATGCTTTTAAATAATCAAAAAACAATCATGAAAGCACTCTTTTGATTATTTTTTCAAGGTTTTCTACTGTTTTAATATCTCAAAGATTGTTGAATGGTGGATTTGTATTTTTTAACCGAGATAAATATTTGTGATTTGTTTGAAATTGAATTTACTCCATTTTACTTTTGGATCATGTGATATTCATTTGTGTTTAGAAATTGATCTTTAAAAATGTACAGAGTTTATAATACGGCGGTTTAAAATTTAAAAATATGATAAATTAGATTGAAATTAAGAACACGAATATATTCCTTAAACTCCTAATATAAACCAATCTCAATTAAACTCAATTTAGAGTATATTGCCATATAATTTGTTGTTGATTGAATCTTGGATGTTATTTAATAATGATAATTGCATGCATTAATTTACTAAATTAGGGATGAGCTACCAATTGGTAATTGACCACATTGGCAATTTTCAAAACTCAAATGCCAAAAAAATGTTTTATGAACAGTATTTTTCTGATCAATTGGCAATTAAAGATTTTGAAATTGTTTTAATTTGTAAAGTTTTAGGTATCTATTTTCAAAACTAAATGATCATTTTGTGACCATAGACAGGAAAAAATTGCCCATTTTTGTTTAATATGAACTGATTTGGAACACAACTGGTCAAAGGATTAACAAATGTTTTGCATACTCTCGCTCCGACTTTTATGCCAATGGCATTACTTATTTTGATTTATGATAGCTACAAAGTTTTATAATACCAGCGGCTGGTTCAATACTAGTCTAATTTGTTTGTGCAACAGGATTGCAATAGTCAATTAACAATCAAAGAAAAACTGCAAATTATTGTTAGATTATCGAAAAAACATTTCTTTTCAAGCAAAAAGTATTTCAGTCTTGCGATTGCTAACAGAACCGGAAGATTGTGTAACCATTAAAATGTAATTCGCTGTTTTATCAATTATTATGTTGGCGCAAAGTATTACTTTTTTCCGATCTAGTAATCATCTATTGATTGAAACCCCCGCCATTAATTTGGTAGTGCGTGTTTGCAGCTGAAAACAACAATCAAGATAAAAAGAAATATATTGTTTTTGTTAATGTATTATAAATTTTGGCAGACACCAGTCAATCATAAAAAAAAGTTTCACCTTTTATTTGAGCCACAATGATACCAAACTAAACGGACATATGTTCGTCTCCTATCTGCTAGTCAAATACATTGTGTAGATTTGAAGGAAAATTTCGTTAATACTGGAAAATGCGGTTAGTTGAAAATGGAAAAATTATCATGTATGGTTTTCCATTATCATCACCAAAAACCAGAAATTTGTTTATAAGTAGTTGAGCTTATAAAACTATGGTTTTGCCCAATAAAATCTCTATTAAATAAATAATATACATAGTAATTTTATTAAAAATCAAATCGATTAACTTATGATTCAATTAAATCGTGTCATTTTTTGAATAGGAATTTTATGCCAACAAAATAAAAACAAATAAATATGCTTGATTAAGCTTATTGACACTTATTATTGTCTTGTAAGGAACTTATACCATCACGTATCGTCGCCAGTGGTTAATTTTATTTAAAGATATTGCATTAATGTTTAGTTAGTAAATCGTTGATAAATCATATCACAAAGAATATTCCATAGGTGTGCATGCAAATGTTAAAATAGAGTCTTGTTGGGCGGTGATAGTATTGTCATGGCGAATGGACAGGCTGCATAAGATCACAAACGGAAGTGCATAAGTTTAGAAGTACACACATAGAAGAGATGCACAGATGAAAGGGATGATAACATGCTGATCGAGTACTAACAAACTATACCACTCGTACAACTACGGGCCATTCAGCAGCACTCTCGAAATCGAAAGAAAAGTACTCTAAAATAAGTACAGTTTCAGTTATAAGTGAAACCTTTTAAAGCACACCTTAAACTGTTACAACTAATTAAAACTTATTAATTAAATTACTTAATTTTAAAACATAGTAAACAAGAAAACTATAAAAATGACAATAAATGATCCCAATAGAAGCGATAAATGTTTTGTTACTTAACAGCCAGTTTTATTAAAGAAAAACTTCAAATTCAAATTCATTTACCTTTTTTAAAAATTTATAAATGTAAAAAAATGTTTAATCAAGGCTTTATAATCAATGGGTTTAAACAATAATTTTTTATCATTAAAATTATTAGAAATCACAACAATTTTTGAATAACCATTTTAAATGAACACAAAGCAAATGTTGAGTAAAGCTTATATGACAAAACTAAGAGTTAAAGATTTGTACAAAAATTAAAACATGAACCATGCGGTTACAGTGGTTTGTTATGGCATGATTAAACTAGTGGAAAAACAAGAACTCTTTGGGCACAACTTTTGTGCGTTAAAGGATACATTCTCTTTTACCGAAACAAGGGAAATCAGAGAGGCATTTCTAAGGAAACTAGCTAAGCGAGTGTATGTGTTAAAATTCATTCATTAGCGATTATATTTAAAATTGTTGATTTAAGTAAACAAAAAAAATGTTTTAATTATAATCATTAACTATTTGACTGTACTCACATTCTGTGATCATAATTTTACTTTCAACAAATGTTTAAATTACATTTTTATAGCTTTGTAACTAATATATATGTATATGAATAAAACCCCCAGATTACATTTGTTAGCTATCTCTTTCAATCAATCAATCAATATTAGAAAAAATTAGAAAAGAAAATAGTTTAAAATTTAGCTATTTTGAAAATACTTTGACCTTTAAATTACGTTCACAGAACAGTGACATAGAAACACAATTTTAGAGTCGGTGGTAGCCTGGGTTTGGCCTGCGTGAAAAATATTTTTGAGAGCTATATTTTTTGTGAGATGAGTTAACATGAGAAACAATTCTATATGTATCAAGTTTTATAGAAGTTTTATTGTGGCATAAACTAATTAACATTTGAACAATTCCAGAAACTACGCGAAAGTCCGAACTAATGTGGGCACAAATATATAAATTTTCAATATCTTTCATTGTATGTTTTTACTTTTTTATTACAATGACCTCAACGATGGTTTTCATTATGTTGTGAGTTATATATTCATTCATATTTTTGTTGAATATAAAGTTTTAACCATTTAATTAAAAGATAGTCCGTTCAATCAAACGGTCTTTACAGATAATTCGCGTACATTTGAAAATAAATAAGAACATGCGAGTCGATTCAATACAAAAGAAATGTTTTTTGAAAATAATGACTTGTTAATGCTAATTGAAAAGTAAACACAAAATGCCTGTTAATATCCTTGTAATTAAAATTGTAAATGTCAATCGAATGTAACATGTGTACTTACAAGTTTATCCAAACAAATATGCATGCTCAGTGCATTTATGCATTATGACCATTTGATAGACAGGGAATCTTTACCATAGTAAGAAAAACTTTAAAAATATAAAACAAAGATATAAAAACAATGGATATTTAATGTTAGATGTATGGTTATATCGATGACTAGATTAATTCTAGCTTATCCGTATATTTTCTTCAATATAATTGGAAATCAATGTTCTAAAAACTTCAATGATCTAAAAAATCCGACACTAATTAGAGTACTTACAAGTTAAATTGGAAATTTAAAAATTTATTTATTAATTTGAACAATTTGCTTATCAGTGAGATTTGTTTAAACTTTTATTACTGGAAGAACTTACGGACTTGATGTATATGTTACAGCTACATGTTACGGGCAAAGCTAATAATCCAGCAATCTTAACACTGCCCGGGCAATGTCTAGAGCCTTTCAGATATGTTCTTAGCTTTGAACTTTGCCCGGGCAATGTTAAGGTTGACCGGTTAAAGTTAACAATGACCAAACATAGTTGGGCAGTGTTTAAATTTTCAATTTAAAACAACATTAACGGATTTTATTTTTGAATTTAATTGCAAAATTATGCAAACTTAATATGTACTAGCTACTCAATTATGAATTTGAACCCATAGAAATATTTAAATGCACTCAGAATTCAATATTATTTGTAAATCGTTAATTTTTGATTAATTGTACTTCCTCGAGTCAACAGTAATTTGTAAACCATAGAAACTGTTTGCAACGTTAGATTCAATAGTTAAGTGGAATTTATTTGACTAATTAACCTATTTAAACTATTTAACTAATTTACCATACAAATTGTCCGCAATTAAGTGTTTAACTGAATAACATTTTACTTTGCCCAACCATGATTGGACAAAGTTAACTTTAGCCGGACATTCTTAACAATGGCCGGGCCAAGTTCAAAGTTTTCAATATACATCTAAGTCTCTGAACATTGCCCGGGCAGTGTTAAGATTGCTGAATTATTAGCTTTGCCCGTAACATATACATTGTATTACATTATATTATACAATCAATTATCGTGTTTTAAATATTCATTTGATATTTTACCTTTTATCTTAGCTCTTATTCAAGAAAATCTTCATAATCAAATTTAAAAATTTTTAAAGTTACCTTTTAACTTTCGGAAACTTTGGGAAAATAAAAACATTGAAACGTGTATTGTAATGAGGGAATATATTGAAATTTGTGCCCCTGTTTTTAAAATTCAAAGTTTTGAGAATTGACAATTTCAGAATTTTACAGCAAATATCATTTAAGCCAAACCCACAATATGCATCACAAATCATTACCATTTAGTTATTTGGCGAAACTTGACAATGCCTGGTTAATAAATTTATAAACTGAATAACAAGGGATGATTAAATAATTGTAAAACCGTTTAAGAAGGTTTGAGTTGACACCACACTTATATATAGTTAAGAAATAAAATGAAAGGAAGATTAAGGTTCAATTGTTAATATTACTAATAATTGTCAAATAAAGTTTGGCAAAGTCTAAAATTCAATTCTAAATAAGGTTCTTTTACAATAAACATAACCTAGTTATACTCTCAATAGCATGTATGTCAAATGTTGAAATTCTTTCAGAATATTTGAATATTTCCCAAGCAGACAAAATGACAATAAAGTCTGATGTCTCGCTAAAAACAACGATAAATTTGGAATACAGAAAATCTTATATGTTTTAAAGTTTATATTTACCTTTTAAAGTAGACAGCTATCAAGAACTGGTAAAGCCAGCCTTTTCAAAATCAATGGTAAAAAATTATTATTCGATAAAACTATGATAATTTTTCTTGTTGCCTTATGTATTTTATTCAAGATTAAATGTTAGTTTTGCGGGACTTGTACAAATTGTTTTAAAAGTCGTCAAATAAACTTTAATATATTTATATTGAAAATTATACCAGTATGGTAGTATGATATTAATTCAACCTTGATGAAATAGATTTGAAAATATTTTAAAATAGGGTTTTACCTTTAAACTTAATCATCATCATTATTCTTAACAAAAAAACAACACTAGAGATGATTATAATTTCATAGAAATTCTTAAATTTATCAAGTAATAATCGAGACCTTTTTAGAGACGCTAACCCATTTACTGACAGTAATGCCGAATTCCTAAAAATCTCTACATAGGATATATATAAAATTCTCACGTTTTTTTAAAAAGTCGAAATTGTTTCAGTTTAACTTGTAAACAATCGATTAAGCTGTTCATCACTATTGATTGTGCACATGTTTTGATGTATGTTTATGAGTCATTGATTGCAACACAACAAAGTCTACAGCTCTTACAGGAGCGAATGTGCAATTAACTTATAAACTTGACCTTTTTTAACTGCACAATTTTTAAATGTTAAATTTGACCATTCATTAAAAGTATATCTTAACGAAAAAACATACATGCACGATCTTTGCCCTTTAAGTTAAAAGTTTTGCCTGTTAGAATAGAACCAACGTATTTAGTAACGTAACGTTAGTAAGTAAAAACAAACATTTATGATTGTGTAGGTAAAGTAACATTAAGATACTTTAAGGAATTTCTAGGAAATTAAAAAATTAATAAGTAAAAACCCCTTTTTTGTAAAAATTTTGTTAAAGAGAATATGTTCATTTCGTATGAGTAAATTAAATTTGAACAGTAAAAGGTTTAGAAAAATAAGTGAATGAAACTTTGAAAGCCAAGCTAATATGTTTTATATAACAAGAATTGTGAGAAATTGGAAATTATAAGAGTTTTCGTGTATAACCATTGGGAATTGATCGTTATATCTAACAAACAAACATTAGACATTAATAAGCTCTCGCAAATAGGTTTATTATTATTTTTGGAATAGAAAGCAGGGGTTTTAACAAGTTAACTGCAAACGCGAGCAGTGGGCGGAATGAATGACAGCGAACGCGACTCTTTGGCAGTTATCAATTCATATCAATTCATAATATAATGAGAGATGTCAGACTTTCATCAGGTTTCAGCTTAGGAACAGAGAACAAGTAGAATGAACCAAACTGCATGTAATTGCATTTGAATGATTTCTCTAAGATTGTTGTGTTGTTATGTTTATTATACTGCTGGAGCTTTGACTGTCAAGTTGGAACCATATAGTTTGCAACATTATTAAACAAATAATCAATTGGCACTCGAGTATTTCTGCGTTTCTGTCTTGTTCTAAGCGGGTTGAAACATATTTTAAGATCATTGTTGGTAGTTAGTTTTGAAACTTAAAAATAATATAAAAGATAAAGTGTACTATCCTACTGCAAATTTATATATTCGTATGTGTAATCTTTGCTGATGTGGGTTTATCGTAGTTTGAATATTAGGAATTGATTAAGTTGAATATAAAAGTCAATCACGCTACTTTATTCACGTAATAAAAAAATATGTAAGACAAAGACATAAGTTAATCCTGCAGACGGACAGACATCCTACAGTTGTCTTTGCACCAACGTGATGGCGCTGCGGAAATACTTATGAGAAAACCTGATATCAAAAAATATTGTTTTACACATAATTATTGCTTTGTACGTCCACTCTCAAATGCTTAAAAATTAAAATTTTGACCAAACAGATAATCAATTTGATTTTTCATAGAATAATATCGGATTTTATAGAATTGATCAAGCAATTCCATTATCAGTTGCCAATTGCACAAATACGGTTTAAATCAATTTTTTTAATTAGTTTATTTCGTAACCTTTATCCAATGAAGATATACAAAGGTGTAGTTATAAAAAGATAAAATGTTACAATGATCAAAGTTACAGGCATAGATTCTAATGAGTTCACAAAATCAATGTCAAAATTATGATGTAACTAATACTCATCCACAATCGAACTGATTCTCGACAATTTCGTACATTTTCAAGTAGGCACGACATGTCCTACTATCAGCTCGATGATCACAGCCAATTTTATTTATTAATTGTTTAAATCAATTAACGTTTTCACATTCAAATTTCATTTTTGTACTTAAAAAATAACAAAATTCTATGATTGATTGTGATTAAGTCAAGTGAAGTATGTGTGTAATTCGGCTCACAGTGACATGTCCATAGTACATGTAAATAAGTACCAACAACGACTCCGCAATGATCTCTCTCGATAAATGTAGTTTTTATTTCTTTTTGCCTGTACACTTTTCTTCTTTGAGTTGTCTGTCTGTCAGACTCTGTCTTTTCGTGTGCGCGGGGAGTTGATTTATGTATAGGGCAACAGTCTCCCCCGCTCTTGTTCTTCTGTTCTTCAATGAAGTCAACAGTACAGTCTGCACACAGTCCCGGAGAGTGAGGCAATTAAAAGTATCATATTACGTTACATTCGAGAACGGGAAAATTGACTTTGTTTACTAAAACATTGTTCATTGAATGCATTTAAAGCAATGTGAAATGTTTTGAATAAACAGATAATCGATATGATAAGAATGTACATTTCATTAGAATAATATCAATGTGTCATTCATTGCAATGCTCAAACAATACAATCAGCAGTATCCTTTGGCACAAATGCTTTCTGTTTCTGTAAATTTATTGAACACTCTTTTTGGCAACTATGAACGAGTGTAAATCGACTTGTTCAACTCAAAATTGCATTTTTTTGCGATAACTGAAAAACTGACAAACCTTTACCTGTCTAATTATTGATGGATTTTAAAGTCCTTCGATAGGTTTCTGGCCTAGCACATACCTGGTCAATAGAGGTTTATTTGAACACTGTAGCTAGTCCTGTTCTTGAGATAGTTTGGTAACTGTACTTGTAACACATTTCTATGTACAAAATACTCTAACGTTCACTGTAGAAAGAGCATTCGAGCTATGGCCAAAATCTTCACTCACTCCACTCACTCCACTCAGTCGCTCGCTGACGCTCGCTCCTTCGTTCCGTTCGTTCCGTTCGTTCAGATAATAAAGTGAGATAATTAGAAAATGTAAAATATAAATGTTCCATTAAATAATCATATACCGTATAATCTCTAATAAGCGCCGCAGAAAAATGCACTGTGGAAGTTAGAAAATAACGGTTTTTGGGCAAAAACCGTTTGCTTTTATTTTAATTTAATTTGCGTGTGTGAGAAGACTATTTTTTTTATAGCAAATTGATTTCAACAATAAAAGATAACTAATTGTTTTTCCTTCTTTCTGCAAACACTCAACTCAACAATCATTGAAGAACAAACCGTTTAACCTGCCAATAGTTTCGTTTTAAAAAAAATATAGCTATAGATTTAAGAATTTTTGATTAAAATGACACTTATTCTTTCCAAAAATATTAACTACAAATTGGCTGAAAATTTATCAAATATTTTAAATATGAAACATTAACTGAAATTAATTATTTTTACCTTTTTCAAAACAGAAAATCAATGATCTAGAAACGGAAAGATTTGAGATTAGTGTATGAAAATAATGAAATATTTTTGATAATATAATCTATGATAATTAATTAATTATTTACAATTATTCACTAAAAAGAATATTATATAAATACAATACTTCATATTACAGGTTCACCTATAAAGAAATTAATGTGACCTTTGAAAATAGGACGATCGGATCAATTCTTTAATAGGAATGCAAAACTAAAAAATAAAGTTGAACAAAGCAAAAATGCGAATAAACTTTTTTCCTTTACCAGTCGGGATGACTTGGAGAATACTTTTTTAGGCAACTTGTACAAAAACAGCAAATCACTTTCCTTAATTAGCAATTGTTTTATGTATTCCCCTTAAACAACCAAATACTATATTTCTATTTTCCTTTTGGTAATTATTTCTCTTCTGATTGAACAATGCACAGATGTTTTTGCTGGTGATTAATTACGCATTCTTTCAGATAAAGAGGTTCGTTCACAAGAACTTTTTGTCTAATTAAAGAAATTTTCCTACACTTCCTCTATCGTGTTCTTTTTGAACTTGAACTTGTTTTGTTCTTGTCTTGATTGGATGTTATTGAATGTTTTGAAATGAAAGAAAATGAATTTTTTTAGATGGCGCTATACATGAATTTAGAATAAACTAGAATAAATTTAGCTTTTGACTCTAAAAGAGATTGAAGATATGTGTTCTGCAATATTCAAAAAGAAACAACAGAAAATTATATTCAAAAATAATTTCAAGAAAATATAAAATTATTCGGGGAAACCAAAGAATACTGTTTTATGAACAATTGATAATCCACAGAATGAAGTAAAATAATATTTCAAAAATACAACAAACGTTCAAAGAAAATAAATGAGTTTTTAAAACTTAAACCTTTTAAAACATAAGCAAAGTTCTCAAACTAATTTCTAAAAACATCATTTCCAATAGAAATCGATTTTCGTTAAATTAAAAAAAGTTATACTTAAACCTAATTTAGAATATCTGGACGAAACCTAAATAACATAACATAAATCAAATTTTCAATTTTCCAACTATTATCGATCCTTACTATTGAGATTTTAAAAAAAAGTGTTTCGTATAAATATAATCGGTTTTTAAAATGACAAAGCGCGCATTGTGGCTCTATCTAGTGGTGGTTATTTTAATTATATAGTCTAGATTGTATTGATTTTGTAAATGAAAACAAATTCAGCTCATTAAAACTTAGTTTCATAGTTAAGATAATATTTTAAAAGCAAGTTAGATTTTAATTACCTTTTATAAACAAAAGAAACAAGGGTTCGTTTACAATTTGGAAAATAATTAAGAACATTTATTAGGAGAAACTTTTATTTGCATCATAAATTCAGTAGTGCTCTTGAAAATTCTACTATAATCAAACTTTAAAACTGAAAGTAACACTTGACTCTCAAAAAACTTTAAGGAAATTAAAAACATGACCTTTTAATATTTCAAGTTTTTATTTTAATTGCATAATCAAGTTTTAAAATAAGTAATACAATTTATATTTACTAAGAAATACTTTAAACCGTTTGAGTAAAAGTTTACAAATGTTATTATAACTAGTAAAAAAGTATAAGCGAATTTATCCAAGTAGAAGTAATTTCCAATTCCAGGAATTTCGCAAAAACAAAATATAATTCTCTCCATGTGAAAGACGTCACCGTTCTGTTATTAATATCAAACATGAAATTTAATTTAAAGTTTAATGTACTGAAATGGGTATTAACAAAAAGGCTTGCTTGTATTATAATTTTTTAATTGCAATTATTTTCGGAATCTTTAAATTTTGTTGTTGTAAAACTTATGTCTTTGGTGTTAGTCAGACACTATCTGTAATATATAATAATTATTTAAAATTATAAAAAACCTTTTATAGACAAATGGCAAGCAGATTTCCTAATTAATAAATTAAATAAAAAACTAAATATTCAAACACATCAATGAATATCCTGAGATAGAAATTTGGAATCAAATATTAAGTAAAAAAAGTTGCATTTACAATAAATTATTTGCGCGATTACCTTTTTTGAAAGAATGTCCTCAAACAACAGTACAAACTGGTTCGTTGATATCTAAATCAAAGATGTATTCGATTGTCACGCTCAGCGTATGGCAACTTATATATCAAAATGCTCAGGAAGACGAGTAGAATCAATTACACAAATAAAAAAATACGCATATATCAATAAAGATTTATCAATAAGAAACACGATTTTATGTGAACAATTTCTTTGATAAAAACAAATATTTGACAGTTTTGTCAAAAAAAATTGGTGGCTTTATCAAATGGTGAAATTTTCAATATCTAAGCCAGTGAAGGCAAAAAACTAAGCATAAGTTAAATTACTCAGTAAACAAAATTTTTGCTTAACTTTGAGAGTTAAATTTGTTTAATTTAAATTAAGAAAATAGTTATTTCAAAAATTTAACCCTTTTTTATGGCTTCACAGGCTTGCTAAATCCAAATTATCTAGAATGTCCTACATATTGAAGTTTGCAAGCATAGTGGATTCCTATCCACAATTATTCAATGAAAATATATAGAAACAATAATAAGAAGCTTTCTAGTTGAAATTTGGAATAGAGGATAAAACGATGTACTTTATGCATTAATATATAGTTACGCAAGTGATGTTATCAAAAGAATATTTTATAAAAGTCAACAAATTTGTAAATTTTGTATATCAATTAAATATAAAATGGAAACCTTTTTGTGTGATTACCAAACACCTGATTATAATATTAGATAAAAAAATTTTAATTTTTTGCTATTAATTGCACAAAAAATTGTTTTGACTTGACGCTCCCAAAAATATATTCTGAACTTTATCTCACAGATGAAAAGATATGTTGGGCATGTACGGATAACATTTGAAGATTGGATTGTTACAAAACTTGCGATATATGTACATGTGCATGTAAAGTTTTGTGGCCTACTGCATATACTTTGAATTCTAAAAAACCTTTAAATAGCGATTGATACGATAAAAATTG